>JAPXFQ010001917.1:645000-964095 GCA_028564705.1 Apricaphanius iberus
TAAATTGATTTCTCCTATATTTAACACAAATAAAAAAGAGGAACGGCATCTGTATTTGTTCTTTATTTCATGTGAAAATTGTAGTTTTTTTGGTCATATTTAGTAATGGTGAATAATTCACAGCTACCCTGTGATCAAATAGATTAAAAAATGTAATTGTTTGATACCCCTACTAAAAATATAAAAGAGGGGTTTTGGACGAAGTTTGTATGTTTTCCATTCCTTAAGCACTGTTTCAGAAATACTGGTTTGGCACAGGTATCGGATAAAACCTAAACAATACCCATCCCACTCCTCATTTGCATAATGAGACAGAAATGCATAAGGTAAAGTAAAAAGAGGAGATGAGGAAATGTAAAACAACGAATGTCTGTAAGAGGAAAAACAAAATATATTTTTATTGACAAAATACATGAATAAGGAAAAGGAAAAACTAAATATATATATTTCTGCTTTTATTTTTAATTATTCCGTTTTGGTCCTCCATAGTTACAGGCCATTATAACGCTAATTCATTGCAATCTTCTGCAGCACATAGGTGTTGAATCACCATTGTCTTCTCTACTCAAACCCTGAGCAGCTGGGTGGACCAGAGCAGGACCTTGTGGTCCGCCTAATGGAGTTGTTTTGTCACAAATCCAGTCTGTTTTAGACAGCATTTCAGTGTCTCATATATAGAGATTTGATTGTGGAAATACTCAGAAATGCAATTTTGAGCTTAATTTTCTTAAAATCTGTCGTTTAGCATCACAAAAATGCCAAAAACACGATTTTACATTGGAGTGGGTTTGTAATATTTTTCACACAATGGATAGTTCAACAACACTAGAGATAATAGTATCCCTTGATGCAGAAAAGGCTTTCAACCGGATTGAGTGGAAATTCCTACATGATGTAATCAATAGATTTGCACATAGTACTGACTTCATTCGTTTGGTTAAGTTACGGTACACATCGCTGATGGCCATACAAATAATACACTATCACCAGTGTTTCCTCTTGGGCAGGGGTACCTTCTCTCGCCATTGTTATTCACCATAGCTATAGAGCCACTTTCCACGTGATTATGTTCAGAGAAGGGTTTTAGATGCATTGTTATATCGGGCTTAACGCATAAAGTTCTCTAAGCTGATGACCTACTTTTATATAGTCCTGACCCTCTTGCCTGCTCCCTCCAATATTAGACATTTTAGCACAACACATCCATCTTCCTGCATATAAGCGTAATTATCAAACAAGTTAGTTGTTTCCAATCAACACTTTGAATGGGTACTGACGTATATTAAATGTCTGTTAATGTTTGATTAAGGTTTTTTAGTTACCATACTTTTTAATTACACTTTTAAGATTGTTTTAGATGTATTTTGCAGAGTCAGCACTTACTTGGGTCACAGAAAAACAGGACATTGAGCAGGAAAGCACAGGCAGAAAGAATCACCATACAATTGACAATGGAATGATGTGAGAAAGAATAGCCAGCAAAAAATCTATTTAGAGCTGGTTTGTAAAGTATCGATTTAAGTAGAATAACAGGACGGTGATTAATTATACATGCATGGTTGTAAGGAGGCTGGTCTTGGCAAAAGTTTGAATGAACCAATCATATTTTGTGTGCGATATGTAAAGTTAAGGGGGAGTTTCTCTAACTTTGTCTTAAAATATAAAACTTAATGTTACTGTTTAAAACTCTGTCAGAAATGATGGGCTGGCCCAGGGTTTGTGAGGAGACCCTGCAAACTAAATATCTAATGTGTTTTAAGAAATTCTGCAAACTAGTATTTGACTTCTTGTATCAAAATCAAAAGGAAATTAAATTACTCTCATCTCCTCTTTGATAAAAATGAACACGCATGGAATATATAGAGTTAAGGTTTAAATTGAATAAAGAATAAACTCCTTCAAATGGTGACCCCGACGTGATCAGAGTTTGTAGACGGGATTAAATTTTTGAGGATTTGCAGATAAGTAGACTTTAAAATAAAGTGAAGAAAAAGTTCTTTTAATTGACTACTCTAAAATAAATGTTTATATGAAAGACTTATGTTTCCTATTTTGGGGCAGGTTAAATATTTCGTTTTTTTGGAAGTCTGGGACTTAATGTGAAGTCAAATTTGGAATTTTATGGTATTAGTGTGCGACTAATGAAACTGCCTGTGCCTCTGGGTTTTGTCGTCCCTACGCAAGAGCGGACATGTTCTGCCGATTACGATCTGGGATCGAGACTAGGTTTAAAGTATTCCTGTAGGTGAGGTCTACGAAAAACTTGTTTAGGGTTGTGATCACAGGTCAGTAACAGCTTGTGGGAAGCTGCGAGTCTGGAACTCTTAAAGGTCAATGACCTGTCATGGTGATTTAGAAATAAAAGACGTCATGGAATAAAGTGAAATTAAACCTAGGTTAGTGAATGGGAGTCTGATTAAGAATTTATTTTTGATTTATTCCTCTTTTTTTCTTCTTTTCTTTTTGGCATCTGATCTACGCTCCGGGGAAGGAGCACCGCTGGAAATTGGAGGTTCTCCGCCTTAGGGACCCGGTGCATGTTTGTGGTTTTCCCCCACAGTGGAGACAGCTGGTGAATCTTTTCAAGGACTCGAAACCGGTAAGTGATGTTTTAAATAATGTTATACAATAAATTCTGAGGTTTCGAGTCCCTGAAGCGATAAGCTTAAAAAAATAAATAGATAAATATCCATCTGAGTCTTTGTATAAACAAGAAGTAGCGAACGGTGGTGTGTGATGAGATCTCTGTGTTGTGGTTGTTGAGGAGTCTTGTGATGAAAACTCGAGTATAAATATGATTTCAAAATAAATAAATAAATAAATAAATAAAAAAAAAGAAAACATTAAGAATCATTAAATGGTTTTTGAAGCAGGCGATGTGACGTAGTGTGTCGAGAATTCCAACTCATTTTGAAGATTAGATCCTTGTGGCTTCCTGAAAACAATACAATTTTGGCTCCTATAGGAGTTCAGTCACTATTGAAGAGTTGGTCCTTAGGGGTGTATCGTTTACAAGCGACCTATCAGTAAGTTGAGCGAGCGAAGAAAAACAGCAGTGGACACATTCAAGAGTCAGATGAATATATATACATTTTTGTTTAAATTAAATACTTTATTAAATCTGCTTCCTCTGTCTTTCATAGAATGAAAAAATTTGATTTGAAAACATGATGTAACGAATAAAATCGTCCCTAAAAATATATTTTTAAATAGATAAAGAAGTGATTGCTGACCGTAATATATCTATTATGTAGATATGTTTCTGAGATGATACAGTCGGGTTCCTTATGTGTTTGTTTACTGAAGCCGGCCCCATATTCAGAGCCAAATAGGATTACAGATTGTGGACAGTTAAGTCTCGGATCCTCTACATAAAATAATATTGTAATAATCTAATAATCGAATCCTCAAAATTTTTATGCAGATAAACGGCAGAAAAGAGAGGTAGCAGAATAAAAGCAGAGAACCGAGGTGATATGAAGTTGTGTTGAAGTGAAAATGGAAAATTTGAGCATCAATAAAATGATGGTAAATGGGTGTAGATGATGAAATTATGACTGTCTGGTGACAAAAGTAAAATATCTAGTTGACAAATCTGATGTTGAGTGTGAATGGTTGATGAGCTGCTTAAAGAATAAAATTAAAAGATGCACTGATTAAAGAATTAATTTGATATATTGAAAAGCAGAGATGTATTTTTTTAAATGTTTAAATTTTTGCAAAGAAAATGATAAATAAATAATTTGATGAATATGTGGTATGTCCATTATCATAATGAGAAAGTTTAGACATGAGATAGAAAAATGTACGAAATTGATAAACTATTAGATAGTAGAATACTTACTGATAAAAGACTGAGATTAATGACTAGTAGGCATTATCGACATATTAAGTGCTGTAGTTTTGAAGAATTAGAAATTCATTGGAAAAATGTAAAAACATCTCAGAGAAGCATATAACCTTGTCAAGTACTATGTACGGTTAGGAATTGGCAGGTTTTTCAACTTACAGAAATAAACGTAGTAAGTGCGACACAATTTATACACGTTTTTCTTGTTTCCATGATTTAAATAAGTACAATTTAAGTAATTTTTCAATAATACTGAAATTAATTTGATTTTGGCTATTTCTTCTAGCCCTGTAGACTTTAGAAATGCTGTTTGGGAAATATTGCCTCTTCTTTATACAAAGATTAAAATAAAAAGGCTTTAGTATTGCAATTACCTGTTACTGGTTACTTGACTAAACACATTGTTGATTATTATGAAAAACAATAATTATCATAGTGATAATCTCTAAACAGCAAAGAGATATTAGGAATGTGATTCAACTTTTCAGAGTTTACAAAATGTTGGTTTATAAGACAAAGAGTCATCTTTAGATCATCAGTTTTATATACATAACATATAAACACTGAGTAAGAGCAATAATGAGAAGCAAGTTGTTGCTGAATTTGGAAATGTTCTAATGACTAAAAGAAAAATGACTATATTATGTGGTATATTTGTTGGAGAACAACCAATAAATATCAGCTTAATTCAAAATGTTAGTTTAATTTATGAGAAAGAAGTAAATTCTAATTCATTTATTCTGATTGTGTGGAAACAATCGATGCAATTGAAGCAAGTAAATTGAAATAACTTTGTTTATTTTTCAAGTGTAGAGATAAATGCAAATCAGAATCTGTTGAAGATTTCTGTGTTGGCGGAAAATAGGAATTGGGTTTAGGTTTTAGATTTTAAAATTAATCTTTCAGATGTTATGCATGATCTGAAGGGAAGATTTGATGCTGAGAGGGAATTTTCGCCTCCTGAATTTAGAGAAAAAGATTCTAGAAA
Source organism: Apricaphanius iberus (assembly GCA_028564705.1). Classification (NCBI taxonomy): domain Eukaryota; kingdom Metazoa; phylum Chordata; class Actinopteri; order Cyprinodontiformes; family Aphaniidae; genus Apricaphanius; species Apricaphanius iberus. The sequence continues at coordinate 649,839 of JAPXFQ010001917.1, forward strand.
AGTTATGATAATAGAATAGAACAATGGAATAATATACCCTTTAATTAGTGAAGACTTTGTTGCTGACAATTGATTTAGATTTTTTTGTTTTTTTTGTTTCTCTCAACTTGTATGTATATGTACTTTGAATTGGATCCTGACTAGAATTGAAAAACTGCAGTCTATTTAGTAATGATAAATTTGGCGGAATGTTGATTAAGAAACTGAGGTAAAGCAAAAATGATTCGGTGGTCATTTATTTTAAATGTCTAGAAGCTTCAATTAAATTTGGTGTTTATAATTTGAGAAAATAAAAGAAGCCTGATAGGATAATTGGGATTGACTGTAAAATGCAGATTCTTGTTGTTTTGCTCTAATTCTAAAACTTTTTGTTCAGAGACATTTTATCTTTTGAAGCTTGTTTATGAAAGGATTTTGTATTTTTTGTTTTATTGTTAAGGGAATTTGAGTATTATGCATGTTGCAAACATTTAAGAAAAAAGCTAAACTGTCATGTAGGGGAAGTAACTGGAGTTTTAGGCTACGTCCACACTAAGCCGATAAGGTTATACGGGAGTTAGACGCCTAATGTTATCCACTCAACACGAGCATTTACGTTTAAGGTCCGTTTAATTTCCCATGATTGCGCAATCCCATAACGACCTGTGCAAATACTGGGCATGCGCGAAAAGACACACTGAACACGCGTATAATCCACGTGACGCCAGCGCCTACATAATATATACAAGAAGCTCTACAGCACAGTACATATGTGCTTGTCCCGTTAACCGAAGAGAACAATAGCTGCTCAGAAGAAGAGAGAGTTTTTGGTGTGGACAGACGACGAGAACGATTTGTTACTCTTCGCTTTTGTCTTTGTCTGTAGTGTCGTATTGTTATTGATGCAGCATTCATTGACGCCACTTCCTTTCCTTATCCGGGGAAGCTGTTCACACTAGCTCGTTTAGCAGTTGAATTAAGATTTACACGGCTCTCTTACCCGGCTAATAGTTATCCGGCCACAGACCTTAAACGACGGCGGGTTAGTGTGGACGATAGGGGGGTGTAGACTAAATAATTATACGTTTAAGGCATTACCCAGCTTAGTGTGGACGTGGCCTTAGTTACACAAATCAGTTTGACTTTGTTTGTCTCGTTTTAAAGAATCTGACAGATGATTTTAAAGTATGAACTGTTTTCATTATTTACAATCAGAATATCTGGGCCAGTTAGCACATGTGGGTTTGTTTAAATAAGAAACATATGAAACAAAAGCCACTTTCAAATATAGAGTAGACTTTTAGAACAAACCAGTATTTTAGGTTTGGGAATTTCTAACAATAAACTACGACCTGGTTACTTTGACATGAATTTGATCAGGGAATAAGACATGCCTGTCCTGCACTATGGTCTTAAAGTCCCACAGAAATCTTTATGGGAAGCTGTTTTGTCATTGACTTATATCTTGGATTTTTTCTTTATAAATATGGATAGTTTTTTTAAGTATAGAAAACTGAAGACTATTTTTTGTAAGACTACGTTATGTTTATCAGACAGTACTCTTCTCTAAATTTGTTTTAAACGTTTGATGTTTTTTTTACCTTTTTATATTTTCTCTGTCTGAGCCAGCTTGATAGCGATCCAGTGTACTGATGTGACAAAATGATGCTATATTACTTTGGATAAAGTTTAAAAAGAGGGGGAGTTGGAGACTGGATCTTTGCTGGTCATTGCTCAGCTGGTGAGTATCATCACAGGTAACCTTGATGACACCAACAGCAGTCAAAATAGAAGAGAAACCTAGTTGGACATATATATCTCAGTGTAAGTAGCATAATTATAGTACCAGAAATTTTTAATTGATTAAAGGGACAGAGTCTAGGAAAAGTGGTGTGAAGTCTGGATTTCAAAGGGGTTTAGTTCAATATGAGCTATTCGTCTCAACCTCAGTGAAGCGAAACCAGTAGATCCACTTTTCCATAGAGACTGTTTACAAGAGGGACAGAAAAAAAAGGAAAGAACCTTTCCAGATGGTTATTACTTTTATTTTCTTTGCTGCGATCATTTAGTGGTACTTTAGAACAGCAATATCTAACATAGAACAATCCTGCCTTTTTATTCTTTTTCTTGATTTACTCCGTAAACAGCCCACAAAACTTTGAAGAAAAAACAAAAAAAATGTATGGTATCGATACAGTTTATATCTAAGGAATAGACATTATGTTATTAATTGTTATGTTTGCTCTCAGACACCACATTTTGTAGGACATCGACATAGCGCCTACTGATTTTACTGATTAATTTTCAAATATTTTACTCACCTCAAAGATTTTGGAGATCTTTGGGCCTGAAATCTATTGCCCAGGCAGGATTGACAGGGAGACGGACGTAACTTAGGGTTAACCTGGGTATTTCAGCAATCACTTTTACATTTGAGATCAGACCAGAGATCTATTTGTTTGAAAAAATCTGATCATAATGTTTTGCCAAATCCGGGGCATGGGAAATATATCACAATGATTTTGTATACATATCTATGAGCAATGTATTTATGTGTCCTTTGTTCTGACTCACTCCCAAGCCACAGGACAACTTGTGCTCAATTTTGAGACTGTGGACGCAAGGGAAACTTGCCCTATGGACGATCATCTGCTTCTCTGTGGATATCTTTTCATATCTGCCTTTGAACTGGACAAGCAGGAGTATTTGCTGGACCTAATGAGCATTCTTTTCTTTGTCCGCAGTAGAGAATCAGAACCTGAGGAGGAGGAACGCAATGCCTTTCTCTGATAAAAATGAACACGTATAGAATTTATAGAGCTAAGGTTTAGATTGAATAAAGATTAAACTCCTTCAGTACACATGGAGTTTCATTATCTAGGAGTCTCCATTAGTGCTTCTTTGCCTAACATAGTGAAAAGTAACCTCCTGTCTTTACTTGAGAATGCTGAGAAAGAACTTGACATTGTCTCTTATAGGGCGGTTGAATCTAATTAAAATTAACATTTTCCCTAAATTCCTGTACGTTTTTCAGTATATTCCCTTACTCTTTACTAAAGTTTTTTTTTTTTTTTTTTTACTGGAAAAAAAAATATCTCAGTTCTTATATGGTAAAAAGTCTGCCAGATTTTAGAAATCTGTCATTCGGTCCCCAAAACCTGTGGGTTCAGACAATACTTCTGGGCTGTTAATCTACAAAAACTCTTATACTGGATCCATCCATCCATCCATCTTCTTAACCGCTTATCCAATTCAGGGTCACGGGGCAGCTGGAGCCTATCCCAGCAATTATCAGGCGTTAGGCAGGGTACACTCTGAACAGGACGCCAGTCTGTTGCAGGGCCAACACAGAGAGACAGACAACCATTCACACTCACATTCATTCCTAGGGACAATTTAGAGTGATCAATTCACCTATCATGCATGTTTTTGGACTGTGGGAGGAAGCCGGAGTACCCGGAGAGAACCCACGCATACACGGGGAGAACATGCAAACTCCATGCAGAAAGACCCTGGGCCGGGATACGAACCCACGACCTTCTTGCTGCAAGGCAACAGCGCTAACCACTGCGCCACCGTGCAGCCCTCTTATACTGGATATGTGTTGATATTGATACTTTACCGAATCGGGTTCAAATGGAAAAGGCGTCTAGATATTATTCTTTATCTTCTATACTTTGTTCCAAATTCTCTCTCTCTTTCTTTGGCTGAAGATAATCCAATAGTTAAGGAGACATGGGCCAAATTCAGAAAGCATTATCCAAGATATATTCGATGGTTAGTGCGTCTTGTAACAGGTGTGGGCAATCACTAGCTAATCATACACACATGTTCTTTGCCTGCCCTGAGTTAAGTGGGTTTTGGGAAAAACCTTTTGAAACACTTAGCCAAGCGGATGGTCAGACAATCCTTCCTAATCCATTATCGACTATTTTTGGCATCCCTACTGACATAAACCTTTCTGTTTTCTTTAAAAGGAGCCCAGCCTTTTTACCACCTCTGGTGATATGATAGCTGGCTGTTGTTGAGTTGAGTGCTGATCAATCACAGGTGTGGACTCCATTTTGTTTGACGCTGTTGTGTCTATAATAATAACTTTCTTTATTAAATTTCACATTATAAACAGTATGACATACATTGTGCACTCAACAACATCCAGAGATAATGTATCTGGAACTCTATAGTTGATCTAATTAGTACTCAATGCAACTTTTGGGCACTAGATTCTTTAAATTGAAAGGACAGTTTATCCAATCTGATTTTTTGATGATTTTGACCAGAAGGAGGAGTAAATAAGAACAAAGCAGGCCGCTATGTTTTACATACGTTTTTAAATGAGCTGCACTTCTAGTGAAAGCTTTTCAGCTAAATCAAAACTTACTTTCTGTCAGTCATTGCTTCTAATGGGGGATGTGTTTTTACAAGCTGAAGACTATATACTCTAGTTGACCAGAAATGCCACTGCATTGGCAGACAGACCCGCCAGAAAAAGTCAGCACTCTCTATTGTACTGGTGGGGAATTGCTTTGTCATGCTGATGAGGGCAGCAATCGTGCATAAACATTTTACTGTAACAAGCTTTCTTATAACACTTGCATACAGTGATTTATTTTTTTCTGAAACCCAATTTTTTTCTCAAGCCAAATTCTTCGATGCCTGGCCACCTACACCTGTCTAACAAAGTGATATCACAGAACTTACTGAAAAGCTGTGATAATCGAAGAGCTCAGTTTTGTAAAACAACCCTTCACAGTAGTTATTTCTTTCCTCTTTTAATGTTTTATGTTTTTAAAGCACTTGTGCACACAGATTGGACATTGATACTCGATGATAAAAAATAGGTATACTTTAAATGATTAACCTGGAAGGTTAATGCTTATGAAGCCCTTAATAATCAGCTCCACCGTACATCAAAGATCTGATTGTTCCATATGTTCCTAAAGAGCAATTTATTTTCAGATTGCAGGTCTACTGGTAGTTCCAAGGATTTCTAAAAGTAGAATGGAAGGCAGATCTTTTAGTTATCAGGCTCCTCTACTATGGAACCAGCTCCCAGTTTTAATCCATGAGGCAGATACTCTGTCTGTTTTTAAGAATAGTCTTAAAACCTTCCTTTTTGATAAAGCTTATAGTTAGAATGGCCTAGGTTATCCTGAGTTATTTTTGTAGTTATGCTGCTATAGGCTTAGATTGTTGGATGACAGACTGACCACTTTTCTTCACTATTCTACTTTTCTCTTCTACTACTCTCCAGATATTTTTTTCTGCACTTATTGTGATTGTTAACCCAGTTTTCTCTCAGTATTTTTCTCCCCATAGAAGCTCCACACGGTCTATTACCCTACTCAACTACAATGCCCCCTGCTGGATGGGGAACATCAGTCCAGATGATGCTCAAAGTCACTGAGCATCCTCCATGCTGTCTCTTCTCTGTCTTCTCAGACCCCCAGACTTATACTGAGCCAGGTTCTGCCAGAGGTTTCTTCCTGTTAAAGGGGAGTTTTTCCTCTCCACTGTCGCTACATGCTTGCTCAGTATGAGGGATTTCTGAAGAATAGCTGTGGTTGAAGTCTGCATGATCCGGGCACAACTTCACGTCGATGACTCATCGCAATCTGCTGGGATTCCTTAGATAGAAAACTTTTAACTGATTTGAATGTTTGTATAATTTTATTAAAATTACTTTTGTTGTAAAGTTTCACAAACAGTATAAGCTACTTTTACAGGACTCTATCTACAGTATACATATAAATCAATATTAATTGTCCAGATTTGTGCATGTGCTCAAAGTTATGTAACGAGCTCCATCAGTGTTTCCACCGTGTAATGTGTGGATAAGACGAAACTTTCGCAAGAATCATGTGAATGATTTTCATTGGTTGTTGCGTTCAGTCTCACCCGGCTACAGAGGTGGTAGCTGACTGGCTATTGTGACCCCTTCCCTTATTCCTTTTTTTGGCTGGTAAGTGACAGGCTTGAGTTATGCAGGCACGGAGATGCACTCATGGATGTTGTTGCCAGTGAGAGTAGCACTAGAGACTTTTACAAAGGCACGTGCCCCAGTTAATAAGGTCTAGTAACGCCCCCGGTCGTAAACATTTCCTTATAAACCAAAGGGGGCCCAGTAAAAAAAAGGTTAAGAACCACTAGTGTAGGCCAAGCCTACATATGTACAATATGTACTTCTCTTTTCTGATAGGCGTTGTGAAAAGGCATTTTCCACATGTATACCTCATTTCTCCCACTCAGGAATTATTGGTTATAGACATTAAGTTCAGATTTTAGGTGATATCTGGACTCACACATAAACATTGATGGTTTTCATCTAATCCGGGCTCACAGAACAACGGAGAGTGGTAAGAAGAGAGGAGGGGGTCTGGCTGTGTTTGTGAACGATAGATGATGTAACTTTGGGAATTTATCTATTAAAGAGACACTATGCTGTAAGGACATTGAGCTGTTAACGGTTAGTATGAGACCGTACTATCTACCGCAGGAGTTTACACACGTTATCATGATAGCTGTTTATGTCCCGCCCTCTGCTAAAGCTGCTGCAGCCTGCGATGTCCTGCACACTGTAACCAGCAGACTCCAAACACAGCACCCTCAGGCCCTTTTTCTGATCTCTGGGGACTTTAATCACACCTCCACTCTACACCACCTTCACCCAGTACGTCGCCTGCCATACCAGAGACAATAAAACATCTGACTTATTGTATACCAACACCAAGTAGGCATACAGCTCATAACTTCTCCCTCCCCTGGGGGGCTCAGATCACAACCTGGTTCATCTCCAGCCTGTGTATAAACTTCTGTACACAGAGAACCAGTTGTGAAAGGCACAGTGAGGAAATGGTAGGCAGAGACTGAAGAGGCTCTTAGGGACTGTTTCCGTTCTATTGTGTGGGACAACCTCTGCAACCCTTTAGAGGATGACCTCAACAGCATCACAGACTGCATCATGGACTACATCAACTTCTGTGTAGGAAATTGTTCTGTAACTGATAATTTAAGCCTTAATCAGCCTTAACCCGCTCGATGCGGAGGAGTTGGATGAGGCAGCCGATGACGCCCTACTTGCAGCTGAGTCTCCACACCAGTTAGTTGGACCAGTCCCAGCCTGGTCAGCAGCGAGCATGAACTGATGAAGCCTCTTGGATAAGAGGTGAAACGTCTTCCAAGACAAATTACCAGGTCCAGTTGCGTTTGATTGAAATTTCCTTGAGATAAACATGACCTGGATGAATGAGAATATTCACAAGCTTAGCGGAGGATGAGTTGTCTCCTGCTGGGAGGCAGCCCTCTTACACCAGCATTGGCTCCGTCTTGGGACCGCAGGCTCCACCGATCCTCCCTCCTGCGGTCTTCACTCCTTTTTGCGGCTGCTTCACCAAGGGCTCCTGTGACAACCAACCGCCCAGCTCCGGCTACCACACCAGCGTCTTCTGCATCCGTAGGACTGGGTCCCCTTTATATCAGCGAGGACGAACTGTTCGAGTTTTTTCATGGGGACAAGTTCAACTACCTCTGCTCCAGAGGGGATCCAGCTCCTCGCCGCAGCCAGCGACACAGACGCCGCAAAGCTGCGCCGGAGTATCCTCCCTCGGACTGGTCAAACTGGGAGGACAATGAGGAGCAGTATGTGGAGCAACAGCCCTCGCTCATTGGCTCTCGGCTCGCATACTGTACTCCCAGAAAAGGTCTGCGCAGGCATGTGCGGCCATCTCAGCCACGCAGCCGAAGGCAAGAGGCGCCTCAACCATCTCGCCGCAGACAGCCGCGCCATCGAGGAAGAGCGGTTTCTGGGTCGGTGAAGTTGCCGTCTGCTTCAGCCTGTTTGGCCCCGAAGTTGGTGTCTGCTTCAGCCTGTTCGGTCCCGAAGATGGCGTCTGCTCCGGTCTGCTTGGCCGCGAAGTTGGCATCTGCTTCAGCCTGTTCGGTTTTCCCCTCCTTCAGTGCAGCAGTGAGATGCCGTTTCCAGCGCCAGCAGAGCCCTTTCAGTATCTGCTCCCAGAGCCAACAGAGCCGCTGGATCTGCCGCCACCGCTTCCAGAGCTGCTGGATTTGCCACCGCCAGAGCTGCTGGATTTGCCGCTGCCAGAGCTGCTGGAATTGCCGCTCCCAGAACCAGACCCGGAACCAGTTGAAGTGCCAGAGCCCGATATCATTGTTGCGGCAATCCTCCTGGCCGTCACAGCAGCAGCCCTTCGGAACCAACCAGGTCCCTCTCTCTCCGCCGACGACCAGCCAAGCTTCCCCGCCGCGGCCTAGTCCGCAAGAGAAGACTGCCGGGCCGTCCGCCCGTCTCCAGTCCCCCCAAGGGACGTCCGTCCAGCTTCCCACTGGACCTCCAGGTCCCCAGGAGTGGACCGCCGGGCCCTCCGCCCGTCTCCCGTCCTGCCAGAGGGCACCATCCAGGTCACCCACCCGACGCCCGTCCCGCCAGAGGAAACCATCCGGGTCGCCAACCCGACGCCCGTGCCGTCAGAGGACGTCATAGGCCACCCTCCTGACTCTTCTCCCATAAGGGGACGCCATCTGGACCAACCTCCAGGAGCATACCCACTGAGACTCTGGCCCTCCTTCCGTGGCCCTTTGTTCCTGCCATCCAGATCACCACCATCTTCACTCTGCACCTTAATAAACAGCATTGCACTTTGCTTCTGCGTTTGGGTCCATACCTTCCACCGCACAGCCCTGAAAGACCTTATCTGAAGGAAATTAATTCTTTGCAATAATTCACACACACGCTCAGAATAAAAGAAACCAGAGTTTTGATTCAATTTAACTAATTTATTCTAAAACACACCACAACAAAAGAAAATACTACTTACACAGAACGGTCCGGCTAACGACTATGCTACAGGCTAATGCTACGTAACAAGATGGCGGCCAGTGGTGACGTCGTTTAGACACGTCACGGGGTGCCTCCTGCCTACGTCTGTACATAGCTGCACACGTGGAAGCGATGCACGGATGTGAACACTGTTGTATTTTACTTTTTTGAGGCTATTTTTATATACAGTTTCGTAGTACATATGTTTTAAATATCTTTAGTAAGCATTCAGAGGTAAAAGTCTGTTGTATATTATTCATGGTTGTAAAACACATTCTTTACCAGTATTTTAATTGGGGTAAGGTTTTAAGCAATAAAACTCTTGGGTAATAATTTACTGCATGTTGTAAAACCAGGATGTCTGTAGATTAGGAGCCAAGGCCATAAAACTAGGAGGTTTGCTTGAGAGGACCCGGGACCATAAAACCATAAAACTCAGAATGAACTTTTGACCTGGACCGCAGGAAGAGGACACTTCCATCTTATGAATGCATAATTCTTGACGGACCAGTCGGTGTCAAGACACTTTTTAAAAACGTTCTGATTGGAGCAGATTCCGAGGGAGAAGAGACGCCCAGATCCTGGGAAGTTTTGGATGTCTATAAAAGTTGTGGCATGAAAACCATTCGTTGTCAGATGTCTTTAATCTGGCCCAGAGAAAATGGGCATGGTTCTCTGTAAACTGCATTATCTTAATCTGTTTAAAATAAAACTGAGAACTGGAAATTGGCCCTTTGTCTCTGCTTGAACATGCACTGAATTATTTTTTTACAAAAATTTAATTCTACAACACACAGCTTTCCAAATAGGGGTATTATTACTTTATTGCTGGGTGAGGTACCGCGTGGTCTTTCTTTAACAAAGAGACTGCATGGCTTTTATAAATTAGCTAGTTTACTACTAACAAAGGGCTCTGGTTTGAAATCATGGGAGGAAAGAGTTACGGCTACATTCGGCGCTGTCCGTCTCAAGGGAAGCGCTCCGTTCGTTCAGAACCCCAAGCCACCAACGACACTACAAACCTACCATTAGATTAAACTTAGAAAATCAAAGATAATCTTTTACAATCAGATATATTAATAAAGGACGAACAGTACCATAAACATGGAACTTTCACAATCAAACACAAGGCTCACAGGTTACCCGTAAAAGCACAACACAGTAAGTTCAAATCAAATACATTTCGACACAGATCTGATTCATTCAAAATGAAGTAACATGCATACATAAAATTATTTTTAAAGTATCTTATCTGGCTCCACTCAGGAAATTGGAAAATTCTTACTTTGCGATGTGGATGGTCGAATTGCAGGTGCAGAAGAAAAAGTCCTTTTGATTGCGGCGGAAAGACGCAAGGAGAGAAAGGAGTTAGCTCCTTAGACGGGTAAACGGGGAGGAGGGGGAAATTAGAAAAATATGATAAAATAAAGGCAGAACAACTTCGATGGCCGGTCGAAGCTGGACGAGAACTGAAACACGTGTTAGGACAAAAAGAGTCTCTTCTTGAAGTGCTGGAAGAACCTGCCAACTTCTAGAAGCGAACTGAAAGAGGAAGCGATTGGCTGTGTTTGGGAATTTAAGCTGCCCTATTTGTGCAGACGTCCACTCACATGGCCAGAGATCTGCAGCAGGTTTGATGGATTGGCACTCCTGCCAATCAACATGACAGGTCTTCCAGAGCTCAGCCGGTTGAGAGGGTAGAGAGAGAGAGACGGCCCTCTGGTCCAATGAGAGATGACGCGTGTGGCGCTGCACCATTGGAATGCTGGGATCATGTTCATAGACCCCTCTTTTTGATACAATATATTCATGGCTCAGATCCAACACAACACTGTACCCATCATAAAGGTATGCCGGTACTCTAACAACAAGCCATGAATGAATCCTGAAATAAAGGCTCTCCTCAAGGAGAAGAAGAGAGCCTTCAGATCAGGAGACAAACAGGAACTGAAAGTTGTCCAGAAGAAAATGAAGTGGAAGATCAGGCAAGGGAAGGAAAACTACAGAAGGAAGATGGAGGATCAGCTCCAGCAGGATAACATCAGGGGGGGTTGGTTGTTAAAGACATTTTATGACTCTGTGGTGGCTTCTGTTATTTTTTTACAGTGTTGTGTGGTGGAGCAGCAGTTTATCGACAGCTGACAGGAAGAGGTTGGATAAACGTATCAGGAAGGCCAGCTCTGTTCTAGGATGCCCCCTGGATCCAGTGCAGGCGGTGAGAGACAGAAGGACTCTGGTGAAAATAACATATCTGCTGGACAGAGTCTCCCACCTCCTGCACGGAAATGTTGCTAAACTGCAGAGCTCCTTCAGTGACAGACTGCTGCATCATAGATGCAAGAAGGAGCGTTTCCGCAGCTCCTTCTGCATTGCAGCTGTCAGACTCCACAATCTAAACTGCTCCCAACAGACATAGATGTTTACACCATTACTGTTAAATTGCACTTAATCAACAACAACACTGTTATAACTCACACGTTACTTTTAACAGACTATGTATAATAACTTATTGAAAATTGCATGTCTGCTCTTTAATTGCACAGCTCAACGCACAATCCGTACTATTCTAAATTTCTTAATATTTTAAATTACTTTAAAAACTATACAGTACCCTGTTTTTTAACTATAGTACGTGATGTAAATATTTTTCTTTCTTCTGTAAAAATTGTGTGTGTTTCTGTTCTGTGTCCTGTTCTGTTTGTACATCTGTTTTTTTTTTGCTGCTGTTACAACCACATTTTCTCATGCGTGACAATTCAAGGATTATTCTGTTCATATGTTTATTTTCATTTATATTTGATTAAAGTTCTTTTTTAATTCCTGTGGCTGTAGATCTCTTAAATATAAATTGTGTACAGGAGAAGGGGATTTGATAGGTTTTTTTAATTAAGGGGTCAAGGGCTATCACAGTAATATGCATAGTTAAGAGTCTTACCTGTTCTGGATGCTTCACATTGATTGGCTCCTTTTCCTTCAGTCATCTGTCTATTTTCAGAGACCATGTCATCTACCTTTTTCAGAAGAGCAATGATCTCATTTACATCTGACAAACTTCTTGTGCATGAATGGTATCTTTTTTCAGAAAAGTTGCTTTTTGCTTTCAGGTTCTGCAGTGCCCATTCACAACTTTCATCTGAGTCATGAGTCACAACTGTCATCACATAAGAGCTGTGCTCCTTCCCAAATGTTTTTTCTAACCACTGTATTCCAGAAGAATAATGGCTGTCATGCAGATTATTTGATATCAGGAGGATGAAGGCGTGATCTTCTGGAATTACTGGAATTGTATTAGTACTTGGAAGCCCGAGCATATTGATTAAAAAGATCTGACGACCAAAGAGGTCATACAGACTCGATGAAAACTCTGTGCCATATATTTCTTGGTCATGGTCAAGTAAGAGATTTTTTGGTCCAATTTCAATGGAATTTCTGTTTCCGAATAACACCAGCGTGAGCTCAGTAGTCACTGAAAAACAGAAAATAAGTACAGTTTTTATAGTGGCCTTTATAAGTTCAGTTTGAAGAAATACACCACATTTATGGAAATCACTGCAGTGAGAGGCCCAGAAATCTTACCTGCTTTGCTTGCAGCTGATGCAGACATGTTTTTAGTCTCCCCTTCTAGGTTTTTGTCGCTCTTCTGAGTATTGTGCATCATGATTATTCATGACTGTAAAAACAGATTTTTTCCTTAATCATCTAGCTTTATACATGAAGATATTAAACGGTAATTTCTGAAAAACATCAAAAACATCTGTAGCTATCATATGCTGCTCTATGCACAGTTGACATTTGTATTTGCTAAATAACACAGAAACACCATCACTTCAAATTAACTCTCAGGTGGCATAAGAAACTAGTCAAGGTAGAAATAATTTTTGGTGTGGGAGGTTTAAATGTTAAATCAGATACATTTATCTGATGTATCTGATAAATGTACCCAGCTAATGGGTTATTCTGTATTATACGGGAATTTCCGAAGCAAATTAATTTGAGTTGTTGTTTTTTTTTGGATAAGAACAGTTTTACAATAAATTTAGCATCCGGTTGATTGTCATAATGAACTGTGATCAAGTAATAGCCTCATCTGAGTTCAATGACCCTCTCTCAACCAATTGGTCTTTGTTCGTATTTTCTCAAACCTCTTCCTAACAGTATTCTTCCTTTTATTCCTTCTAGTTGTCTGATATTTTCCTTTCTTTTCATCTCCACTTCTGACTTTTAGACATTTCCTCACATTAAACTTAAATAAAATATTTTTAAAATAAAATAGCAATTTAATTTACTCCTACCTGCACACCTGACATAGATGTGCACCTTGAAAAGGAACAAAAGCTTGATCCATGACCAATATACCAATAGACACATACATATACAATACATGCTATTTTTATATCTCGAGCAAAGGTGCCCAAACCTTTTCCTTCTCAGGGCCAAAATCACAGGGCCGAGGGCCAAACGTAACATTTTACTTGTTTACTTACACTTACAACAAGCAGTAAAGAAAATAAAACCTCTCTTCTAATTTATTGCATTTTTTTGTGTGGTAGAAGTATCAGCATTGGTAGGCCTACTCAGCAAGTAATTAAATCCAATTATCGGTGTATCTTTTTGAGAAAAGTGGTATCATTGCATCCTTAATTAAAATCATGTAATTATATTATTATATTATTCTTACATTGTAAAGCTACAGCAGCACACTGTTCTGTAAAGCCTTGTAATTTAGAGTATTATTTTCTATAAAATGTCCAACTCAGTATAAATGAGGGTTATTTCAGCATGTGTTCACATCTATATAGTTCTTTACAACACATACATTAACAATATGGGAATCTATATTTTGAGCTGCTACCACTGTAATCAGTCCCCAAGTAGACTGTTTTCATGTTCACACTTCTTCACCTACTTTCCCTAATCTCATTTGCGGCACCTACCACAATAAAAGATAATATTCTGTAAAGCTTTAGTGCATTCAATATGGAAAACATGTGACTTAACCAATTTAGATATTTTTATTGGCAAAAAATCCAGGCTTAATTTATATTACTTTCATTCTCTTATCTTTCAAGTATGGACCTTGTGTTTTTATTGTCATACTTTTAAAGAAAAATATAACCGGTCAAACCATCATTTGGGCATAAAAAGTGTTTTATTGGAACTAATGAATGCGTGTCAACACATATTTCTTATACTGACAAAATACATCCTCTCATCACTTCTGACTCCTGACTCTGGTTCAGAGACTGATTCTCTTTTTAAAAAATGTATAATTCTCAGCACAAGTCTCCAACTTTTACAAAGTCTTTGATTAGTTCACTTCAGTTGTAATATTGTAGTGCTGAATCATCTAGTATTGCAGGGTGCTTTTTATAGGAGGTTTTCACAATGCTCTTCATTATATTAGTATTAATTTATAATGTTAACCCAATAAATAAGCTTGCCCACTTTGGACTTTTGAGCTCATTTTGCTTGATCCTGGAATTTGCTTCTAACTCTTAGGAGCTACGAGACAAAGTTTCCCTGTTATGTGGTGTTGCGTCATCAATTCTATTAAAATGACATGTTCTGTTTGCTGCCACAACATCACACCATTGACTAGATACATGAACTCGAATGGTGGTTTGCAGGGAAAGTTCAACATGTTGTCTTACCAGTTCCGTTGTCCTCGTTAGCTGTTTTGGTCCTCATTTTTTGCACAAAAGCAAAAACGTTATGGCCGTCTGTTTGAGCTTTTCTCTGTATAATAGTAGTCCTTTCTGCGCAAACCTATTTTACATTTCAAACACCGCTGACTGATTGCTCTGTCCGTTTAATGTTGAGGTGCGCCGAGAGGAAAAAAAAAAAGAAAGCAGGCAGCTGTGAAACAGCCCTTTATGGCAAGCTGCTTCGGTAAAAACTCTATATCCTTATATTCATTGTTTTCTATGCTAAATAGTATGCAATTACTTGGGACTAGTTAAAATTTTTCCCCTTTAAACTTTTGCCAAACTAGTGCATACATAGTGTTAATAGCAACTCCTTTTTGACTAGTTGCACATTTAGCACACTCGTACAACTCTGTTTGCCATTGGTTCGGCCCTTGCGGCCCAGATATCAGACCGGCCCACTGGGAAATGTCCAGGTGCTCCCGATTAGCCACTCCGGGCCTGCATCCACACACACATTCACACACTGGCAAGCTACTTAGCCACAGCTGCCTGGACACAGGCGCCACGGGCCCTCTGACCACCAGTTGGCAACAGGTGAAGTGTCTTTCCCAAGGACACAACGACTGAGACTGTCAGTGCCGGAGCTCTAACCGGCAATCTTCCGATCACATGACAAACACCCAACAGTAAGAAGCCATCATATTTTGCACATTTTAAAGAACATTATGTAAAGTTGGCCACCACCGGACATTGACTACAGAAAAGGAGGGGGAGGGTATGTAGTCCTTATTGTCGTTCACTTATCGTTATCGAGGTCAAGTGCTCAATATACCATGATATTAATTTTAGATCATATCGCCCAGCCCCACTTTGGGTAACCCTGAACTAGAGTATAATGTACTGTAGATTAAACGACAGCCGTTTTTATCAACAATTTATGATCTAGATTAGATTGAAACAAAAAACAGCATGTTTTTTTTTATTGCCTAAATGTATTTAATTACCTCCCAACATTCCTGGTCTGTCTCTGAAACAGACAACTCCAGCTGCTGCCAATCCTAAACAAGCAGGGCACACAGATGAGAGAGAAGACTTAAAGTATAACTGAACCCCATGAAAAGACATCACCCCCAGGCAACATTTGAAAAACTCTACCAAAGTGGGCTAGTTTATGCTTCTCCGACCGCAAATTTGCACTGAGACGCAGACCTTTGTTGTTTATAGTACTCCGCTTTTCCACTCCACCCTCTATTGTTTTTTCAACGACGCGTTGCTCGACCAGGACAGCAGAGGGCGCTAAGTTTCATGCCGTCTCTGCATCACAGCGCCGTCTCTGCACTGTTTTGATTTCTCTGTCTGCGTTACTCCTTCATCCCTGTTTGTGTCTCCCTTTTTCTCCTCGTATGTATCAGTCAGACTGTGTCCTCTTTGCTTAATACAAGTCACCTGTCACCCATTGTCTAATTAGTCTTCCCTGTGTTGTCCTGCCCTTTATATAACCCTTCGTATCTCACTCCCTTCGCCAGTTCCTTGTCTATTCTACCCTCGTATAATTCACCTCTTGGACTGTTATTTATTCTTCATTAAAACATGGGAAACAATCAATATAAGCCAGTCTCTGCATTTGAGTCCGATCTTCACAACCTGACAATGCGGTATCTATCCCAGGACCACTGATGACGCTAAGACGCAGCTACAAATAAAGAAAAAACCCCACTGAGTATTCAACATCAACCCAGTGGGAAATACGAAAAATCTAGCTTCAAAAGAGAGCTTTAATAAAAAGGATACAGTGCCTGTGGTGAGAGGAGGGACAGTAAATTATATTCTAGTATCAATATTTGCTCTATTAGGACTCCAACACGACATAGCGCCATGTTTGTTTACTTTATTACAGAGTGGTGCATTAGCATTAGATATAGAATTGGGGCGGTGACATCATCCACTCAGAAATTATATCGGAGCTCATAAACATGGAGACAACTGAGCTGTTGTGGTTAGATTCCTCCACTTGGGGAATATATTCAAACACGATCATTTATGGTGTCCTGAAACACCGCCTCCTTGGATGAGACTCCTGTGCAATTAAATATCTTTGCTGCTACATTTCATCTTCCATGTAGACAGGGCCTAAGAGTGACCTAGGTGTTACTGGCAGGACTTTGGAACTGCTCAATGCATTTAATTGTGCTAGAACATCCACAAGAACAACATTCAGGCTTTGCATAAGCTCTTTAAGCCAAATTTGTACCGCTCTTTGTGACAAGTCTTCATTCCCGTTGCAGGGGAATTAATAACATTGGTATGTCAACTGACTAAACCATCCTGTTCCTTTGGTTAGATCACTAAACAAACAAAAATAGTCTCATTCAAAGCTGGTGTCATATTTCAAGGAGAGGTAAAAAAGGGAAGCACCTTCTGTGCAAAGTTTTTTAATGATTTCACAGTGTCAAACCAAAAACAAACACATATACAAATCTGGAAGCTTAATTATGTTTCAGGCATTAGCAGTTTTTGTTTTTGTATTATTTGTCACAGTTTTTCTTTATTCTGCTTCCCCTTTCAAACAATTCTTAATTTTTTTTCTGATTTTCATCTTTCCGTCATATGACTATGTACATTTTAAGACGTCATACATCCATAACTGTAGCAAAAAACAATGTCTGTTTAAAATAAAACCAAGTTTCCTTTTGTCTGTTTTTTCAGCCTGTAATAAGGAAGTGTTGTCTTGTATGTCATACACTTCTTTGTGGCAAAGACTACAGACCAATTTAAAAGATACACATTCAGAATGTGTTCCTTTGCGCTGATAAAGAGGAGCTTTTTCACAATGTGTAAAGATTTTAAAACAGATATTACAGTGTAAGAGAAGAGACATTCACTCGTTCAGTGCCACACCCCAATTCATCTATTAAAAAAGTTGGTCAAATCTGAGTGAGAAAAATATTTTAACTCTTAAAAATAAAGATCAAAATCATCCTTACCCTAGCAGCCACCATTGTCTGTGTTTTTCTCTTTAGCCAGAAATCCTCGAAGAACCTTCTTGTCTCATGAAAATAAACTCCTACTACTCTCGTCTGTTGGCTGAAAAACTGCATATGAATTACCCTTATTCAATACGAGGAAACCAAAAGTGAAAGAAAGACTATTCATTTCCTTGAAACCATATGATTTCAAAGGCACACATATATGGCTACAATCAAATCTCAAAAATAAAAAGTTTATTTATTTATTTATTGTATTTTTTTACGAAACACATCCAGTAATATGAACAAAGAACTACAGATTCACAACATACAAAAATGGATTAATAAATACAACACCAATGTCGCTGGAAACCTCCTGGCACCAACAATCTGTCTGTGATAACCTCAGCCGAAGAATATGTCCGTGTACACCAATGTCGCCACACCTATGTGTGTGCGCGAGCATGCAGGTGTAAATAAGGTTTCCCCATGCAAGTGATTGATAGCTGGTGTTAGAAGGCGTCAATCCGTCCTACAGGAATCGACGCAGACATGAAAGAGGTCAGAGATATATCCGTCCAGAGCCCCTCAGAGTCCAGGAGCCACAAGCGGACCAACGCAGGGCCGCCAACCCTAACCCCGCCATGTGAGGAACAGATGGAAGTACCAGGGGAACACCCAGCAGCTACAATGCCAGGGCCTCGACCGGGGATCGGCCGACAAGGGTTCCCCGCTGCAAGGCAGGAGAGACCTGCTGAACGGACGACACACGATGGCCGCCCCAGGCCATGCCCAGCCATACTTGCCAACCCTCCCGATTTTCCCGGGAGACTCCCAAATTTCAGGAACCCTCCCGAAAATCTCCCGGGGCCACCATTCTCCCGATGTTCCCCCGATATTGGACTGTGTCCCATATCACTCCCTGTTTCTAATGTGAGAGGGATCGAGAATAAAGCGTGTTGCATTTGAAATACGTGAACAGTTTCTTCATTCCGGACATGAAAATCCATACCATATTTGGCGAAAGTTGCCGTTTCGAATCAAAAATAGGTCACCTACTTGATTCTTATGTCTATGAGGAAAACAATCAGTGACGCACGGCGCAGCAGAGAGCCGCAAGTTTTCAGAAGTCTTTGCATTTGGTCTGGCAAAAACCAACGTTAGTGTCAAAATCAACAGACTCATTGCATTCTTAGTTTGTGCTGCGACCAAACTACGAAAAAATACTATCTTAGACAGTTCACACTGCAGGTCTTAATGCTCAATTCCGAATTTTTGATCAAATCCGATTTTTTTGTATGGTCGTTAACACTGCAGATAAAATCCGACAGCAAACGCGCTCCAGTGTGAACATTTCACGGCTCCAAAGCGTCCCGCATGCGCAGAATAAGATGAGACGTCACCACAGTACGTCACACACAACGCGCTCTGTTTACGGAAGTAAAAATGGCGGCTACAGATGTAAACATTTTTTCAGCAGTCTATCAATTCTTGCATAGCCAGAACCGACTGAATTTTGACTAATTTCCTCTCTTTCTGTCCATTGACTCGCTCCCTCTCCAGTCTCGGTCGCCATGCTTGTTCATTTGTTTTTCTCCGGCGCTGATTATTGATACGACACGAGACAGCGTGTCAGTGACATAAAAGACGGATTTAAAGCGACATGGCCGTTCAGACCCCAGCCGCTTTCAAAAACATCAGATATGTATCGGATTCAGTACCAAATACTGAAGTGACCTGGTTCGGATTTGAACAAATCGGATTTGTGACCGTTCAGACCGCCAGAAAAAGATCAGAAATGGGTCGCATAGGGGCAAAAAAGTCGGATTTGATGCGCTTCACCTGCAGTATGAACTTAGCTTTACTCTCTCCTGACAAGAGAGACTCCTACGAGCTTTTGGCTTGATTAATAGTGACTATTCCTAACCTCATAAACTCATCAGCGCTGCTTAGCAGGGGCGTATCCAGGAGGTTAATAAAGAGGGGCTAAAAGGGCCCAGGATGGGACTGTAGCACCAACATAAAAGGAGAGGTGTTCTTGTAGTGGGGACCCAATCTAAGCAGTTGTCGTGTTTAAAGTAATTTTATTTTGCTAATGTTTATGGGACAATGTGATATGAAAGCATCTTAAAAAATTATTATTTTGTCAAATAAATAAATACTGTAAGATTCAAGTATTCTTAATAATCATAATTATACGGATATATATATATAATTTTTCTATTTTTCAGTCAGGTTTAAGAGCTCATCATAGCACTGAAACAGCACTGGTTACTAATGATATTCTAATGGCCTTAGATAATGGATTTGTGACTGTTATGGTCTAGTTAGATCTCAGTGCTGCTTTTGACAAAGTCGATCATAATATTCTCTTAGAAAGGCTCGAACATGTTGTAGGGATCAAAGGAACAGCTGGTTTAAATCATATCTGTCCAACAGGTTCCAGTTTGTTCGTGTCGATAAATCTTGTTCACACTCAAGGGTTACCTGTGGAGTACCACAGGGTTCTGTGCTTGGACCGATTCTCTTTACTATATATATGCTTCCAATTGGTAAAATAATTAGACAACATGGTATGAATTTCCACAGTTATGCTGATGATACATAATTATATTTAGGCCTATCCATAAAACCTGATGAAACCAATCAGTTAGGTAGATTACAAGCATTTCTCAAAGATATAAAAACCTGGATGACTTAACTTTCTGCTTTTAAATTCAGACAAGACAGAAGTTGTTTTCTTGGGACCAGAAGCTTTAAAAAGGAAACTCCTAAGTCAATAACTTCATCTGGATGGCATTAATTTGGCCTCTGATAATAGTGTAAAGAACCTCAGTGTGATTTTTGATCAATACATGACATTTTAATCCCATATTAAACAGGTTTCCAAGATTTTTTTCTTCCACCTCCAGAATATTGCTAAAATTAGAAACATCCTGTTAAGCAATGGACTTCATCACATACTGGACTTCATCACATACCTCACACTGGGGCCTCGGCTCTTCATAGTCGTGCGCAAACTAAATCCATACTTGAGGTAACTGGAGTCATATTTCTGACTGCTTTGTGCCGCTGCGGACACTTGACTGGCACCTCTAGAGTAGCCGCTAGCACTTCAGCTCAGTTCACTTTCATCCTCCTCAACAATTTCATGGCGGCCTTCTGAAATATCTTCCTCATGACAGAAGTTCTCTTCGTAATAGTTCCAGTTTGAAGGCATGTGGTGTTCTTGAACCATTCAGTTTCCCTCTTGAGATTTTACTTCTGTCTATCTTATTACCCTGTTCAACTCATAACAAATCAAGTCTCCACTAAGAGTGGGGTAAATGCATGAACATGATGACATTGCAGTGCTTAGGCTATTTTAAATATAAATTTAATATATTTTATGAATTTTAATTCATTTTTTTCCAATTTCAATTGAATTGTACATTTTGAATTAATTTTATTTTCAAAAAATGTTCATTACTTTCCTACCACTACAAGTGCCACTAGGGGGAGCTCGCATACCACATATTAAGAATCATGGACCTACCCTATAAACTATTTTTTCTTTTGGGAAGGTAGTCTAAAATTCTGTTGAAGAAACATGTTGAATCTATTAAAATATTAAAAAAAGTTTTATTTGCATTCGTTTTACACATGCATTAAATTAAAGTTGATTACAATGGTTAAGCAACATGAGGCAGAGGCCAGGGAAGGTTACCTATTTTTTGCTGTGAGTGGGCAATCCTATTAGTTAGGGTTGTGTAATAATTGATTAGGTTGATTGATATTTGAGTGTTCATTATTGATATAGTGCACTACGCAGAAACTAAACTGATGAAACGAAAGCGATTAAGCTGTAATTCATCATAAACCCTCCACACTTGTAGATAAATTTAATAGGATTCACCAGGACATGTGATGCTGCAAATTATCATAAATGTTCCTGGGATAGTCCAGCCCTGCTGATGTCGTCGTATCTTCAGACTGTGCTTCCACCAGCTTGACTCTATATTTAGACTTGTACAGTGACCACACGGGGGCAGCAGTGCACTCTCTCACTAGCTTTTCCTCCTGCTTGTCTCATAAAAGATGCTTTGCTGCCCTCTTCTCGTGTTGAAGCTGATCCTGGACTAAAAAAGGCCCGGGTGGAGTTTAACTGGCACCAGGTTCTGGTTTTAACTGTTAGACATAAAAGTTACTCAGTTTAACACGAAGGGAACAGAAGATTTTTGTTATTTTATTATCTCTATTTTGTCAGAACTTCTGAAGCAGATCTTATCTTTGTCTCCCATCTTAAACCAGGTCTTTCACCTCGGCATCTACTGTTCATCTGTCGGGTCTTCTATCCTGCAGCGTTTGGATGCTTCCGTGTCCAAGACAAATTAAATACCTGAAATAGATAGATAGATAGATAGATAGATAGATAGATAGATAGATAGATAGATCGATCGATAGATAGATAGATAGATAGATAGATAGATCGATAGATAGATAGATAGATAGATAGATAGATAGATAGATAGATAGATAGATAGATAGATAGATAGATAGATAGATAGATAGATAGATAGATAGATAGATAGATAGATAGATAGATAGATAGATAGATAGATAGATAGATAGATAGATAGATAGATAGATAGATAGATAGATAGATAGATAGATAGATAGATAGATAGATCGATCGATCGATCGATCGATCGAGGAACCACTTAGTGCCCAAAAACTTTTTTATAATGCTTCCTGAGACCCGAATCAACAGTTTTAGGATAAATATTGGTGTAAACTTTACCACAAAATCTTGGGTTTTTGTCTTTATTCCGTCTTATTTTGCTCAAAATGGACCTCAGTGGATCAGTGACATGAATGCTATGACATTTATTTAGGTTTTTAGTGTCACACATAAATTAATAAAAACTAATCTGAAGTCAACAAACACTGTTTGGACGTAGAAAAGACATTCTGATAAACATATTCTACAACTTAAAAAAAAAAAAACAGTTTTTACATTAATGTAACAGGTGACAAAAAATATCAGGAATCCAAAGTTCAGAAACTGGGTTTGTGTCGTCATCCTGTCAATACAGAGTTCTGGGAATCCAGAAGGTACGATAATCATGATACTATTTCATTTATTTATTTTTTTCTGCCAATTCAATTATTTAAAAAGAACTGTATTCAGTGTTTGGTTTTTTTGTCTGACATGTTACATTTACCACAAACTATTTATTCTGGTTTAAATCAGTTGGCTGCAATAACACAGTTTTCTGAGGCTTTAAACCAACAACTTTAAAAATCAATACAGTCTTAAAATATTTCTAAATTACATGCAGTAATAAAACAAAATAACAAACACCCCTAGGCAGATGGTTTCACTCTTAGATCTACAGACAAACTGCATTTTTTATGTTTACCAGCTTATTTTACTAGCATAAAGACCTTTATTGATACTAGTTAATAATTGGGTGTTTTATTAGCGAACAGAAAAAGTTTTGGTTCCAAATAACTCAATAATAATTTTTTTATTAAATATAAAATAGATTTAATGTGATAAGGGAATTTAATTTCATAATTTTTATAACTGATCTCTGGGGTTAAACAATAAGTGAATGTGTTTGAAAATATCCAATTATATCAATTTTATCATTAAAGTATTGCCTTAATACTTATCATTTAACAATTTGTATTTGAATTGTTATTTTGATTTTTGTAGATAAATTTTTTCCTAGCAATAATATAGAATCAAAACACTATAGTTGAAAATAAAAATGTTTAAGGTGAAATAATATTTAACAATTTTCTACTTTTATTAAACATTTTGTTTCTGTCTCATGCACATTTCTTTTGTTTTATTTGCATCTTAAAATAAATGGTTTACTTCATACTTAAACATAGGAGGCTTTATAAATATACAGTGCTGATAAAAAAGTATTCAACCCCTTGTATGTTTTACCTTTTTATTGTTTTTACCAATCAGATCAGGCAGAATTAGGCTTTCCTCACACAAAAATGTACAAAAAATAACTACTGGCCTCAACTGGCCAGTCCTAGGTTAAATTAGGTCAGTCACATTAAAGAGGAGAACTTATTTATTTATTACATGTGTTATGCTAATTACTTTTGATTTAATTGTCAATGTGTAGTAAGTATTAGTTTTCACTTTGACATCAAAAGGCTTTTTGGAAAAAACGCTATAAAAAAATGGGATGCACCGATACAGATAGAGTTATCTGGTATCGGGCCGATAACGTTCTAATGTACTCGTACTTGTTAAAGTTCACAGATACCATGAACTGATTTCTAAAATATGAAAACTCTGCAACAACTTTGCAGAAAATGTTTATTTTTCACCTAAAATTTTAGTTTAGTGGTCATTTTTAATAATATTTTTATTTAATTCACCATCATTTGATGTAACAAGCAGAGAAGAAAATAAAACCTGTCTTCCAATTCATTGCAATTTTTTTGTGTGGTAGAAGTATCAGCATTGGTACTCTGTATTAGCGAAGTCTCAGATCCATGTGTTGGTTGTAAAAAAAGAGGTATTGTTGCATCCCTAAAAAAAATTAAACTTTTGTTGATTCTGGCTGATTTCTAAAACCAATAAAAAAAGGTAGATCATCAAAGGGAGTTAATACTTTTTACAGGCACTCTAACAGAAATGAAAATGTGAGTTTCAGCTTCTTCTGTTACATCTTTAATGTAGTAATAATTGTTTTTAAAAATTGATATTTTGAATGTTGAATGGCTGGATTTATGTGATAAAATGGAGGAAAAAGTATCTGATCTTTTATTTTCCCACCAGGATTCCACAAGTCAGGTTTCTTTACGGACGATGGACGAGAGAAAAACATCCTAAAGGAACTAATCTCTTAAATAGTTGGCAGTATTGTGTTTAAGTGCTACAGGTTCTGTTTTTTTCTCGAAGGGTGAGTACAAAGTCTGGTCGTTGTTCTTCACGACTCGTTGTAGAGCTACTCTAAACCTTCCCAGCGCTCCCAGTATCCCGTCGCTTCCCAGGAAAATGTTCTGTTTGATCAACAAGACTGATCCGGTTCTGTCCTGACCCAGTCTTGTCCTGTCAGAGCCGAAGCTGGGATCAGAGACGTCCAGAGATGCTACAGTTACACCAGCTGGACATTAGGAGCTACGTACAAACAGTGGACTCCCACTAATTGAGTTTAACTGGTTCCACTTTAGCCAGTTTGGCAATTTTCCATCAGTTCAGGGATTCGCTGAAGGTCCGAGGCGACGGCGAATGACTACGAGTTCTCCGTCTGGCCTGGTTTACGACGACGCGGTGAGGTTGCCCGAGGACACCGCCGTCGTCTCCTTGGGCGAGTACTCCACGTCCTCTTTGTTGGGGTGGGAGGAGTTATCCGACTTGCTGCGGCTGAACTCCGCCCCCATGATGGGCCCCGTGAACTTGGGCTTCGGCCGGATCCAGGCGGTGCAGCAGAGCAGCGTCTTGAGGAACGCCCGGCGCATCTCGTTGCTGGTCAGCGTGTAGATGAGCGGGTTCATGGCGGAGTTGAGGACGGCGAGCGCCAGGAACCACTCGGCCTTGTAGAGGATGGGACAGGCCAGCGTCTCGCAGGCCACGTCCAGCAGCAGCAGGACGAACAGCGGCGCCCAGCAGGCGATGAAGCAGCTCAGGACGATGATGACCGTCTTCAGCAGCGCCATGGACTTCTCCGAGCTCTTGTTGTTGGCGCCGCCGCCGCCCCGGCCGTTGGTGACCTTGCGGAAGACGAGCTTGCGGCTGCGGGTGCGCACCAGCGCGTAGATCCGGGCGTAGAGCACCACGATGGCCATCAGGATGACGCTGAAGACGGTGGTGCAGAACAGGATGTAGGTCTTGTGGTAGAGCGGCAGCACGGTGGAGCACTGCGCCACGCTCTGGATGCAGTTCCAGCCCATCACCGGCAGCCCGCCCAGCACCGCCGCGATCATCCACACGGTGCTGATCAGCAGGAAGACCCGGAACGTGTTCCCGTTGTTGTGCAGCTTCATCTTCAGCATGGTGAGGTGGCGCTCGATGGCGATGGCCAGCAGGCTGAAGACGGACGCCGCCAGCGCCACGAACATGCTGCCCTCCCTGAAGAACCACTGCGTGGGCGTCAGCTTGTAGGTGTTGGCGCCGGACAGAAGGATGTTGGCGGTGTAGACGACGCCGGCCAGCAGGTCGGACAGCGCCAGGTTCCCGATGAAGTAGTACATGGGCTTGTGGAACTTCTTGGTCCTCCAGATGGTGGTGAGGACCAGGACGTTCTCCAGGATGATGAAGCAGCAGACGATGATGAAGATCACAGAGTCGGCCTTCAGACCGGAGTCCTGCAGGGTCGACTTGCGGAACTTGCCGGTGTAGTTGTAGTGCTTGGCGATCAGGTCGGAGTAACTGGGCTCGGCCATGGCCCGCAGCTGCAACTGGAGTCCAGCAGGGGGCGCTGTGTCCTCAACTATCAGTCCCTCATGTCACTTTGTGGCCCTGAGGAGGAGCAGAGCGGGTTCCGCTGCTGGAGGTGGTCATGGTTCTGCAGAAGGAGGCGATGAAAGCATCAATGACGGCTCTCCCACTAAACAGATTCATCACAAACACTGAAACTATATTTAAATCCAAAATAATCCTATCACAAACCACTCAGATTCAAATATTCAAGATTTATTTAATATTTTTTTATAGTTTATAGTAGTAAACAGCTTCCTCCTTTCTGGATAATACATCTCTGTTTTATTTTTAGAATAAAAAATGGACGAAAATCGAATTGAAGTGGGAAAACTCAGCGTTACTATCGGGCATTTCTGTAAAAGTAAACGAAAAATATTCCCTAAAACAGCTGTGGAGCGCTTTGGAGTTAATTAAAGCTCATTACAAACTTATCCAATTATCGGGCGCAAACATTCCCAAAAGTAACGCTCAAGTTCGCAGTCAACACTTCAGATGTGGCTTTTTAATATCTGTCCTGTCTCAGAACCTTACTTTAAAGGACATCTGAAAAAAAGTCAACTTTTTCGGGAAGACATAAAAAAAAATATGTTTGAAGGTTTAGTAAAAAACGAAGGGAAAAGCAACGTAAACATTTACAGAAAAGTATTAAAACAATAAATGCAGCCCACGATTTTTTTCATTATTGTTCATTTTCAAATCACTCAAGAAACCATATTTTTTTTCTCTTCATACTTTGAGTGAAATACTCAAATAAAGGGAGAGTTAATCGTATTATATTATTTCGCTGTTTTGACATTTTGCAGCTTTCCATCTTAAAAAATCACGAAAAAAAAACATAGATTTGATCGATTAAAGCCACAGATTTACCTTCTGAAGCCTCATCTGAACGTCTGATCCTCAGAAACATTTCACTTTGTCCAGCAGCTCACAGAAGCAACAAAAACCTGCTGAACTAGTTTTATGTGTAAAATATATCTAATTAACATCAGCACCTTCATCTAAAAGCATGCTTCGTTACTCCGGTTTTCATTTGCCATGCATTAAATCATACATTAAACCACATAAATTCAAGATATGTTATTAAACTCTTAGTAAAGTGTTTCCTGCTCCCCAAAAACACTAAAAAGTCCTGTAAAGTTTCTTTCTCTCGATGCGACTTTCTCTACCTAGGCAACTTTTAATTTTTCCCCTTCTGTTAGAATCGGATTTATTTCAATAAACTGACCTGAATTCAGCAGATCCTTCCAAGCAGAATAGCATGAACTGACTCCCAGAAGCCCAGTTTTCACTTTTATTCCCGAAGAAAGGAGGGGAAAAACTCCCGACGAGTTTCTGCAGATGCTTCGCATCGACGCTCCGTCGACCGGGCTGCTCTCAAGAAAACTTGTCGTTAATCACATTTCATATTTTCTGCATTCAGTCAGAGTCCGGAGCCAAAAGAGTCCAAACAGCGGAGTGAGGGAGAGGACAAACACATCCACACAGATCCACACACACTGAGGAGGAGGAGGGGGATGAAGATGATGCCGCCCTCCTCAATGCTCATCAGGTCTGCTAAAATCAGTGATCTCACCGATTACATAAAAACAATAACAATAAAACAATTATAATAACTATAGGAAGAAGAATAAATAATGGGGGGAAAGCCCAGAAGCAGAAGTAAACACATTTACAGCTTCAACTAAAATAAAAACTTCCTGTTAGAAAACAAAGAAGCGTTTTTTCATTCCGGTTTTGTTTATTCAAGTTTGGGCTTAAGTTTATATATTTTCATAATAATGGCTTAAAAAAAAAGATAATTTCTCTGGTTAATTTACACTCAACAAAAATACAAACGCAACACCTTTGTTTCTGCTCCCATTTTTCAGGAGATGGACTTGAAGATCTAAAATTAATTCCTTTGTTCACAAATCAGTCTAAATGTGTGATAGTGAGCACTTCAGCTTTGCTGAGATAATCCATCCCACCTCACAGGTGTACCTTATACTGCCCACAATAAAAGGCCACCCTGGAATGTGCAGTTTTTTGCTTCATTGGGGGTCTGGGGACTCAGAACCGGTCAGTATCTGGTTTGACCACCATTTGCCTCATGCAGTGCAACACATCTTCTTCGCATAGAGTTTATCAGATTGTCAATTGTGGCCTGTGGAATGGATATTAGAGGGAACTGGTACACGCTGTCGTATACGCCGGTCACGCACATCCAAAACATGCTCAATGGGTGACATGTCCGGTGAGTATGCTGGCCATGCAAGAACTGGGACGTTTTCAGCTTCCAAGAATTGTGTACAGATCCTTGCAACATGGGGCCGTGCATTATCTTGCTGAAACATGAGGTGATGTTCACGGATGTATGGCACAACAACGGGCCTCAGGATCTCATCACGGTATCTCTGTGCATTCAAAATGGCATAGATAAAATGCACCTGTGTTCTTCTTCTCATGGGACACATCAGCAAAGCGCTCACCCACACGACGCCACACACGCCGTCTGCCATCTGCCCTGAACGATGTAAACCGAGATTCATCCGTGAAGAGAACACCTCTCCAACGTGCCAGACGCCATCGAATGTGAGCATTTGCCCACTCAGGTCTGTTACGACGACGAGCTGGAGTCAGGTCAAGACCCCGATGAGGACGACGAGCATGCAGTTGAGCTTCCCTGAGACGGTTTCTTACAGTTTGTGCAGAAATTGTTTGGTTATGCAAACCAATTGTTTCAGCAGCTGTCTGAGTGGCTGGTCTCAGACGATCTTGGAGGTGAACCTGCTGGATGTGGAGGTCCTGGGCTGGTGTGGTTACACGTGGTCTGCGGTTGTGAGGCCGGTTGGATGTACTGCCATATTCTCTGAAACGCCTTTGGAGACGGCTCATGGTGGAGAAATGAACATTCAATGCACGACCAACAGATCTGGTTGACATTCCTGCTGTCAGCATGCCAATTGCACGCTCCCTCAATGCTCGTGGCATCTGTGGCGTTTTGCTGCGAGACAAAACTGCACATTCCAGGGTGGCCTTTTATTGCGGGCCGTATAAGGTACACCTGTGCACTAATCATGATGTCACATCAGCATATCTGAGGTGGGATGGATTATCTCAGCAAAGCAGAAGTGCTCCCTATCACACATTTAGACTGATTTGTGAACAATGTTTGAGAGAAGTGGTAATTTTGTGTATCTGGAATGAATTTTAGATCTTTGAGTCCATCTCATGAAAAATGGGAGCAGAAACAAAGGTTTATATTTTTGTTGAGTGTATGTTTTAAAGGTCCTGACATATTCAGATAATTCCTCTGTGTTACTTATTGCTACTAAACTGTTACCATTCATTCAACTTCACCATACTTTTTTAGTTTTCTAATTCGTTTATTAATTTATATACAGTATATTTTCTAAATTCTGTTATTTACATTTTCTTTTTTGAATCTAATGCTTCTATTATCTGTAACTTTGATGCTGTTGAATTTCCCATCTGTTGGGCAATAAAGGATTATTCTATTGTATTCTATTCAGGGATGCAACGATACATCATTTTTCATAACCAATACGATATATATACTTGGATTTGAGTACTTGCCGATACCGAGTACCTACAGTATACCGATACTTCTACCACACACAGACACACAAAATGCAGTGAATTGGAAAGGTTTTAATTTATTCTCTGATTGTTACAAAAAATGACGGTGAATTAGACAGAAAAACTAAATATAAAAAATGTTAAAATAATAACAATAACCACAAAAAACAAAATTTAAGGGAAAAATAAAAATTTTCCATGAAATTATTGCAGAGTTTTTCCATTTTAAGTAGCGGTTCATGGCATTGCTCAACTGTAAACGGTACCGATGCAGTACATAAGAGCGGTATCAGGCCCGTATCGTATTGTGCATCCCTAATTCTATTCTATTCTATGTGTTTAGTTTCTTATTTATTTATCTGATTACTGACTCAGCTCCTTCTGTGTTTATTAGTCTCCCTCTCTCGGTTTCTCTGCTTTCATCCTGCCACAGCTGGTCCACATCTCCTCTGATTAGTTAATCTGGCTCTTTTTATGTCAATTTTCACCAATCCCTCAGCGTTTTTTGTTGCACCGTGCTGGATACTTCAGTTTCAAGCCTCTTTCCTCGTGCTTTGCTCCCTGACCAGGTCACCCCTTAAAAAAAACAAAAAACATTGTATATATATATATATATTTTTTTTTCAATTAAATGTTTATTAATGTATCTTACAAGTGCCTGCCACGCCTTGACCCTCCCAAACAAATCGTGACAAAAAAGAGCTAGAGATTCACTCAGGCTAATAGAATTTTAAAAGTCAATTTGTCCATATATTTATTACTGTGAGTTTTTTTTAATGTTTTTTAAATAATTTTACAACCATGTAAAGATTAGATCATGTATATCTATTATTAATTATTGGTTTTACACATCAAAAACAACAAAATGTGTAGAGGGGCATCTTCATGTTCTTGGCACAAAAAGAGAGAGTACCATAGCACCTATATATGTACAGACCAAAAAGTTTGGACACACCTTCTCATTAAATGCGTTTTCTTTATTTTCATGACTGCATTATAGATTCTCAATTAACGGCATCAAAACTATGAATAACCACATGATGTATGGAATTACTGTATGTACTTAAACAAAAAGGGTGAAATAACTGAACACGTGTTATATTTTAAATTCCTAAAAGTAGCTACCCTTTGCTCTGATTACTGCTTTGCATTGTCTTGAGCTTCTAGTCACCAGAAATGGTTTTCCAACAGTCTTGAAGGAGTTCCCAGAGATGCTTAGTACTTGTTGGCCCTTTTGCCTTCACTCTGCGGTTCAGCTCACCCCAAATCCTCTCGATTGGGTTCAGGTCGGGTGACTTTGGAGGCCAGGTTATTTCTCACTTTTTTGTAAAAGTACTACATAACTCCATATGTGTTAATTCATAGTTTTCATGCATTCAGTGAGAATCTACCATGGAAATTGTCATGGAAATAAAGAAAACACACTGAATGAGAAGGTGTCCAAACTTTTGGCCTGGACTGTATATTTTTTTTGTGAGTTTTTGTGGCCGTAGTGGCCTTTATTCCAAAGTGAATATTTCAGAAAAAAAAAGGAAAGAAGTAGGGGAAGACATGCAGCAAATGTCCGGCGGGGGCCGTAACTAAAACTCAGGACAGCCGCGTTGAAGACTCTAACCGCTACACCATGCAACACCCCAAGCATTTTTAAAATGAAACACAATGGGTCGAGATTGAGACCCTGTGGAACTCTGCGATTATCCACCCATCCATCGTCTTCTGTTTATCTGAAACTCGTCCGGCTTATTCTGGCACATCTCAAGACGTTCCTGGGTCAGAGATGATGAATAGGTCCTCCAGGATAATTTGGGTCTCCCACGAGGCATCCACATCTCCAAAACCGCCACAACTCACTCCTTTTGGACCTGAAGAAACAGCGGCTCTACTCTGAAGCCCATCTGGAGGATGGGACTCCTCGCCCTATCTCCAAGGCTGAATAGCCAATCATGAGGAAGCTGCTTTCAGCCTCTTGCATCCAAGATCACTAAAAAAAAATAACAAGAAACTTTGCTTTGTTCATTTACTGTAGATGAGGCACCTGTCTGTTTCTCCTTCACCATCCTACATCGCCAAGATGCTTGAACTCCTCCATAGAGGCATAGAATGATCTCCAACCTGGAGGGACCAACAATTCTGTTTAATGGGAATATTTGATTAGCTACGGGATGCAACAAGATCTTGTGTGATGGGATATTAAAACATTGTATATTTGTATAAGTGTTTTCTTCGTGTTTTAATGTTGTAAAAGGTACTGTGTGCCTTTAGCTATTTTACAGTATCATTTGTTTTGATTTGTCAAAGCATTGTAAAGGTATTGTCATGCTTGTATTTTAATGACTTTTTACATCTTGGTCAGGGGAGTGCAGAAGAAAAATAGCCTTCTGGCTAATTCCGGCTTTTTTTTTAGCCATGTTTGTTAATGTGATGTATGACATTGGACCGTCCCCTTTCAAATAAACCAATCAAAATTTTAAAAAAAGTGGAATTTCTTGTTTAGGCGGCCGCTATCTCGTGAAGGTTCTTAAGAAAATGCTCCAACTACTCATCATTTGGTTGGCAGCATTTTGAGTTCCCAGTTGGAGTGGTAAATGGCGACAGAGTGCCGGACAATACATGAACGATATCTAAGTACAACCAGATGTT
Organism: Apricaphanius iberus; assembly: GCA_028564705.1. NCBI lineage: Eukaryota > Metazoa > Chordata > Actinopteri > Cyprinodontiformes > Aphaniidae > Apricaphanius > Apricaphanius iberus. The sequence continues at coordinate 681,924 of JAPXFQ010001917.1, forward strand.
TAGAAGCTGAAAGAGGCAGAAAGTCATCGCTACCAATGGCTGGATATCTAGGAATACATTGAGCTACACCCAGGGATGAAGTAATAATAGTCCTGGAACCAACTCGAGTCCTGACTGGAGTCGTAATTAAGGGACTTATCACTTGACTCAAGCAAAAAGCCGATATCGTTAGCCTTATCACCAGCTCCAAGGAGGTTTTTGAGTCCGTTAGCATCGCAACTCAAAGTTGTCGAGGGATTTTGATGACATTTTCAGGAAATATCCACAGTGGAACCAGGAACCAGTGATTAGATTTTTTGGGTGATCCGGATCTTCGTCTTAGAGGGGCAGCTTGGCAGACCAGTGGCTTTCTGTAGTTGAAATTAGCATGTAGCCACTGCTAATGTTAGCCTGCTTTACTAGGTCAAATTTCTGGACAAGTTTAATAACTTCCCAACACCTTTGTAAGTGTATAGGTGAAATGTAGATTATTTATTGTTTTCAAATGTATTTTAAGCATGTTTTATTATTTTGTACATGCTGCTGTGTTAGCTTGGTGATTGTGTGGGGGTGTTGAATGTAATTGAGAAAAATAATGTAAACCATCTATAGCTGCCATTACTGTTGTCTTAAAATCTACACGCAGTCCGTCTAATTTTGTCTTGTTCTCAGGTTATAATAGGTTGACTTGGACTGGAAGATTCTTTTTGGTCCTTGGACTTGGACAGGACCTAGCGACTTGACTTAGACTCAAACATTAAAGACTCAAATGTGACTTGGACTCCAGAGATGGTGACTTCATACACCGTTAAACCAGATTTTGTTTCTAGTTAAACTTTTGAGTGATCTCAAAACAACGGCTATCATTACTAAATAACATTAGTTGATTGTGCTATTTAGCTTAATTAAGATTAATTGCACTAATCGTGCTTAGTAGAGATAACTTGGTATGTTCAGTTTTATAACAAAGGGGAGGGGCCTAATTCAAAAACATCCCTTGTCACATCACAATCCACCAATCAGGAAAGGGCAAAGAGCTCAGCAATCAATGCCCACACCCCCCATTCAACTTTGAGCATCCCAGCAACACAGTTAACCCAACACTATGACAAAGGAGCATATCACAACAGATTAAGTATCTGGCTCTAAGGTAAAACAGAGCGTCACAAACACCTAGAATAAATCATAACAAATATGTTACTGTACTTTTTTGAAGTGAAAAATTATGTTTTACTGGAATTAAATATTTGCACTGGTACTACTGCATCATTTCTGCAGTATCTTTCTGAAGAATATAACTTGTTGCTAATTAATGTGTTGAATTGGAAAAAAGATAATTGTAAGACTACATAAAGTAAATCTAACTGTTAAAATTCAGAAATACAGTACAGGCCTAAAGTTTGGACACACCTTCTCATTCAGTGTGTTTTATTGGCTTTATCTTCATGACTATTTACATTGTAGATTCTCACTGAAGGCATTAAAACTATGAATTAACACATATGGAATTATGTAGTACTTTTACAAAAAAGTGTGAAATAACCTGGCCTCCAAAGTCACCGGACCTGAACCCAGTGGAGATGATTTGGGGTGAGCTGAACCACAGAGTGAAGGCAAAAGGTCCAACAAGTACTAAGCATCTCTGGGAACTCCTACAAGACTGTTGGAAAACCATTTCTGGTGACTAGAAGCTCAAGAGAATGCAAAGCAGTAATCAGAGCAAAGGATGGCTACTTTTAGGAATTTAAAATATAACATGTATTCATTTATTTCACCCTTTTTGTTTAAGTACATACAGTAATTCCTTACATCATATGTTCATTCATACTTTTTAAGTCCTTAATTGAGAATCTACGACATAGTCACGAAAATAAATAAAAAAGCATTGACTGAGAAGGGGTGTCCAAACTTTTGGCCTGTACTGTATATACTGATGAACATGACAGCTGGTTAAAGCAATTACTCGTAAACATTAATTTTAAAACCTCGAGTTCTTTAGTAATGGATTTTCATGGACACACGACTTTATGTAAGCAAAGCTTGATTTGTTTGGTTTATGATTTTGTAAAAACTAGACCTCCCAGTGCAATCATTTACCATAAGTGGCTTTAGTAATGATTACTAAATTGGGTTTACAGTGTAGAAACTGTTCTACTGTAGTTGCAGTTCAGTCATGAGGTCTGAAGAGATCAAAATTAAGACATCAGTGTGGTGAGTTTGTAGCAACATTGATAAATACAAAAAGGCGATTGTTGCATTAGTTTGATCATTTCATTTAAAGGTAGAATATGGAACACGAGCATGATAGCGACATCTAGTTTATGTTAGTTGTAGTTGCAACAATAAAAACATAATTCCCGCCATTAGGTTGCCTGGTTCACTGCCAATACGCCCAGTGACCAGCCTGAACTGTGTCCAGTGAGCAATGTATTTTAGTTTCACTGATGGCTAATGTCTGCCAAGTTAGCAAGTGAGTTAGCTTACCGATCCAGGAGGAAAGTTGCCGTTTCCGCGTGTGTTTGTTGCCCTAGAAATGTTTTATGTGGGTCCATCAAGTGTAGGCTTCATCTAAAACCACTCTAGTTTCTGTTCTTCTGCAGTCACACCTCCCCTGAGACGGATAATAATATCTCCAGGGCTACCGTTCTTCCTAGTGCCAGCCGAGCTGCACCGATGTGTTTGTATGCTGTATCTTTTTTATGTAGCTTTTTATAAAAATGTTCCATATTCAACCTATAAAGTAATATTAGTAATATTGACTAATATTGTGAGTTTTACATGTCGTTACGCACCAGTGAGCGATACAAGTAAACCTGCCCCTGCCCACTGCATAATGGTACCACCAACATGATTAATGGTGCGGATAATCTCTTCAGGTTCAAGTTGCAATGTTAGTTTTGGTCTTATCTGACCAGAGTGAAATTTTCTTTCATATTTCGTCTTGGCTGTTTTTTACAAGGCTGTTTTTTATATGTAGAGACCCATATCTTGTTTTGGTTGGTGTGCATCTTCCTCCATGCTCAGGTTAAACTGGGCTGTGTGAGACGTTCAAAGATTGTTTCTCCAGAACCTCCTAGTTGACCGTTTTATTCATCGTCATTATGTTTTGTTGGTCTACTTTGCATTCACTTCAAGTCCCAATAAAATGCATTAAACTTTGCAATTGTAGTGAGGGGAAAAAAATAAATAGAAAAGTTCTAGATGCCTGATTACTTTCCCAAAATTCCTTAGACTGGTACTGGGAGTATGCAATGGTATCATACTGGTGTTGGACTTGAGATGAGTCCAGAGTTAGTTTGTTGAAAAACGGAGCAGAAATGAACAAAAAAGCGATGAGGGCAGAGGAGGAGGGGGGGGGGGGGGGTGATGGGGGTTGTGGGTAACAAAGGCCTCTTTCCGCGAAGCTGCTGACTGTATTCAGGCTGTGCATAGCTGAGCGTCACCATGACGACGGGAGGAGGGAAACGGGACCCGAGCAGCAGAAGAGCTCTGAGGACGAAGAACAAAACAAAAATTCACCTTCGAACCCACAGAAGGGTCTAAACTGACACAGTCAGGCCTCAGAAAGTCCTGGTTCTGGTCCCAGTTAAATGGTGGAAACCTAATCTGGTAACACGCCGTTCCTTATTCTCCTTTCATTTGCACTTATTGTTTAAGTATCGGCACTGGTTCTGCTCCAGCGCCGGTTCCTACTGGGTCTGTAACTCTTTGCTGCAGTGAAACTTTAACTGCCGAACATCTGCAGCCTGTAATTATGGTTTGGACAGACTGACTTTGGGTGTGTGTGTGCGTGCGACCGTCCCACTTTTTGTGTATGCGAGAGTGTTTTAGTGTTTAACAGGAAAGCATTAGCCAGCCTCTTCCTCCCTGACTTCCTGGGATGTGATTCGTTGTTTTCCCCGGCGGTGAGGAATGTGGCAGCTCGCCATGGCTGCCCTCAGAGCGGCGCAGAAGGGTGCGGGGAGGGGGTGATGGATGTTTCTGTTGTCTAAAAGGAAAGGAAAACTCGAAAAGTTGAATCATGTTTCTGACATTAAGGACAGTAAATCGCTCCGTGTGTGTGTGTGTGTTCCTGTATCGCTAAACGGTGGGGTCACATATCCATTAAAAAAACGACCCCAGTCCTTCTAGGAACAAAAGTAATTCCAGAAATATAACTTACAGCCATGAATGTGGGTTAATTTAAGATAGTGCTTTCCAAACTTTTGTAAGAGTACCTTGCTGCAGTTGCAATGGCCGAAAAGAGTGCCGCTATTTATCAAATGGAAGTTAATTAAAAACGGCCAATCACTAAGCATATATACACTATAATACACACTTTTTATGGATATAACTGCTCCTGAATGTTGAAAGTAACAGATGGATCGCATTAGTTTTAGGCACTGAACAAGCCAAAAAAGGTGAAACCTTGCCTTTTAACAGGTACAATTCAGTATGGTCTAAAAAGGTAAAATTAGACATAAAATGAATATCTCACTCCTTCAAAAAAAATAGATATTTGTTAATTTTTGCATGTATTTGTATAATTAACCGTCCTGGCTATGTGTTCTTGTAACTGTATGTTGTATGATTCATTTGTCTTCTTGTTGTATACTTGTACTCTGTTGAATAAAGTTGATGGGGGGGGGGGGAATAATATAGCACGTATGCGGAATAAGCAATACATACATTACAGGAAGAAGAAACCTCTGCTTCAGACTTTCGTTATTGTTCTTGTTGTTTTACGGCGGTTTCCGCTTGGGATTTCCGACGTGGACAGTGCAATGGTTAGTGTAGTCAAAAATCATATATAAGTTGGGAAGCAAAGGGGGGGTATTGTGCAAAATTGACTTTTTTATTTGTAACATCATGATAACATATTATTTCCTCATTAAAAATGTGCCTGCAGTGTTGCTTTGACTCATCCACTTATGTTTGAATAATTTTTGAGTCTCTGCTGGTAGTTTTTGGGGGGCTGAAATTCCTGCTCCCACCTATCTCCTCCTTTTCCACATATCTCCTCCTCCTACCTGACGTAGCTTACTCTGCCCCCCCCCCAGCTCCGGTAGAGTAGCAGCTGCTACAGTTTGCTTGGGCTATTTATAAGTCTGAGAGTTTGGACTTCATCTTTGGAAACAATCCTAGCACGAAAAAGATGTTATTTTTGCGCAAATCACTTCACAGAGGACTGCTTTCTCAAGCTCTAAAGGTGAGGCTTCTCCATCGGATCTGTACAGGTAAGAACTGTAGCATTACTAACTCCGACTTCAAAACGTATGTTTATGTGCTTTTACAGTTGCAATGTAAAACGTAGCTTCATAGTTGTTTGAATTTATGGTTTCAGTGCAAAACGTAGCTTGATTTCTCTCTACAGTTGTGATTTCAATGCAAGACGTAGCTTCAAATTTCTGTGTTTTTATGGTTTCAATGCAAAACATAGCTACATAGTGATTAATATTTATAAAAGGCTGCCAAGGGAGGTTTAATATTACAAAGCTGACATGTCTTGTAAAGCCTCTGAATTCTCTCTGCTTCTTCAAAAAACCCATATTCAGGGTCGGATATCGGATCATTTGTGTGTCGACTTACAATCTCACATGTTGCCATTGTTCACTAATTAGATTTTTTTCGTAAATACTAAAATATGACACAATGAAAACTTCTGTAAACTATCAGAGTCCGACTCCAAGCGTATGCTTTGATAACAGTCATGTATGACGTCCTGCAGGGGGAGTTTCACAAAGGGTAGGAGGACTTAGAGAGGCTCAGGCGAATATCAAGGCATGAAATACGGAAGTGATGAGAAGGCGATTTCTTTAAGGTGGACTTTGATATATACAGGATTTTAAGAATGATTTAGGGTATTTTTTTTATTTGAGTGTGCCCTTTAACTTCAACTTAATTCCCTGAAAGCCACAGTCCTGCACATTTTAGATATATCCCTGCTCAAACACACCCGATTCAAATGAAATTGCTCTCAACTACTTGTTGTCAAGTTCTGATTTTCACCTAATTATTTGTTTCAGATGTGCTGCAGCAAAAAACGTCCAAAACCGACAGAACTGCAGCCCTCAAGGACTGAATGAATACATTTTTCTTGATAATGTCTGATGGCTGGTTAAACCGGCCAGGATATAATCCCCTCATCTGATGCCCCAGTGATCCAGAAAAGAATAAGGAAAAATGATAAAGACATATTCAGCATATAAAACTTTACATGTGATGTGGAGGATCTTTTTCTTCCGGGTGGATCCTCTAGACTATTGGTCCCCCTAATTGTCAATCATCCTGAGAGTCTGCATGCTCACTCTCACATGATTATCTGTAATGCATCCATTCATTCTGCCTCACAATCTAACCGGGTTATTTGACGAATTTTAGTTTTGCGATACATTTTTTTTTCTATCTAACTCACCATCGTTTGTTTGAACAAGTAGGGAACAAAATCAAATCTATCTTCAAATTCCCATAGTCCGTCTGTTGAGGGTCAGCTTCCTGAAGGTTTTAGGTGTTACATGCTGCAACACACCTGAGTCAAGTTAAAATGTTTACCAGCAGCAATCTCTTGGGATTCCTTACATACAAAACCTTTAACTGATTGGAATGTTTTTTTATAATTGTATTGAAATTACTTTTCTTTAAAGTGTCCTGAGATGACATCTGTTGTGAATTGACGCTCTAGAAATAAACTGAATTGAAAATTGAATTGAATTGAGTTTTGTAAAAGTGTGATCATGACCAATTAATTTGAAATAGGCCCGTTACAGCAGGATAACATCCAATACCTGCAGGCCCTTGAGCTCGAGGACCTATATCGGTGAGTAGCTGAAAGCATCAAAGCTTGCAGTAAGCACAGAAAGTGCATCTGCGAAACCCAGGTCCTCGTCCAAAAATGTAGGCCACCTTTTCCTCGATGCTCACCACTTGATGGTGTCAACGTGTGTGGTTCCTATACGATAAATAGAAATGTACATTTGTACAAGGGTACAATTCAAAAACGGACAAACCATTCTTTGCAACAGTTTGTACATCTTCCCTTACTTTAAGGACATTATCAGTCTTGGTGATGAAGGAAATGTTGTGTCTTGGTATGGATGGCTTTGTTGAAGTTGTCTTAAAATAAAATCCAGAGATTACAAGATGTTAAACATGAAGGATAATAATTAATCACAGCAATATTATCTGGTACAAAACCACACCACTGATCACTGCATTTATCAATTCCACCTGGCAGATAAGTTTGATTTTTTGTGACACCGTAGGTGTTTGATTTCTGTGTGTGGAAGTTTAACTGTAGAGAATGTTCTAAAATTGCCAGAACATGTTTCTATGTGACATGAAGATCGAAAGTTCGCCAAGTTTCTTTATGAACAGAAGCTGTCTTGTAACAGCCAAGGTTTTTAGTTTTTCTTTAATAGATTCCTGTTGTAATGTTGAACTGCTTAGCATTTCCTTTTTTGCCTTGATAATTCCTTTTTTTTTCTCAGTTCTTATGCAAACAGTTGTTGCAGCGATGTAGCATTTCCTATAGTCCCTCAGTTAAAGACTTAAACATTTTCGTTTGCTGTCAGTTTTAAAACCATTTTATCGTCTCACTAAAGAGTTTTCCTTTCAAGTCAGTGAAGTGAAGTAACAGGCTCATGAATCTCCAGTTGGTTGGACTATTATTGCCTTCCATATCCTGTTTGTGTGATTGACTTTAAACAGTAAAAGCAGGAGGTAGGGTGGGAATAAAAGGCAGAGATCAATACAAGTATACGTTTAAATGATCTCCTTCCCTCTCAGCTATATTCCTTGTTCAGCACTTCTCTGCAAGTTAAGACATTAATCATAATAGCCTGGCAGATGGACAAACATACTTTAGTATAAAATATGATCATGAATTGTAAGTATTACCAATATACATGTTTTATCTGCAGATATAAGGGAAGTTAGTGATCCCCAGATACAATCTGGAAGTTTTACATTGTTCCATAATAGGAATGTAGCAGTTTTCCCGCTCAGTTTACTGGGCCGCCTCCTCAGCAGCTGGTTATGACGATTATCCACCACAACAAGCAGTCAAAATGTCACCATTCACCGTTAAAAACCACCATAATCTCCATCAGGAACCCAAAACACTGTGAGCTATAGTGCATGGAGCCAAATATAAACACTATGCACCTAGGGTAAGACAGGCTGCTGCAAATGTGTACGAATTCTCCAATCAAATTATTCTTACTGATTGGATGACCCTTAAAAAATCCTTTCAAGCCCTTCTTAGTTTAATATAACCTTTATTTATCCACACAGGAACAGATTAAGAACTATTTCTTATTCACCACTGTGGCCTGAGGGAAAGAGCAGACAATCTTGTTATAACAAAAACAAAACAATGTAAAAACTATACTACATAATCTTAGTACCGAGGAAAAACAACTAGAAATACACGACTAAATCAACTAAAACATACAATCAACTGAGGTGACTCAAACATCAGCAGCCAAAAAAGCCAATAGACTAGCAGTCTGAATAACATTTGTCTGTAAAAAGTTATTTAAAAGGAAAGTTATTATTTTTTCAACCAGGACCTTATTTTTTGCAAGCATAACATTCATTTACCCAGACAAGTTTGGAGCAACTTAGAGTCCTTCGGGAGAAGTTCATATCCAGTCGTGATCAGCGTATATCCATATAATCGGTGTCAATGGGGGCAGGAGATTTGCTGCCTGTAATAAGGCATTATCTGCCCCCAAACTCCTTCATTTAACCAATGTTGGTTTGGACATTACTAAGTTGTTCTTACCAAACCAAATTAATTTGGTCTTGGAGGTGTTTAGCTGCTGATACAAGTTGAAGAAGGCCTTTTGGATTCTACTGAAACTGAGCTGAAGTGGTTGAATAACAAAATCTCAAGAGGGACCAGTACAGAACTGTGTCATCAGCATAAAAATGAATTGATAAATCTACTATAGATTGTGCTATTTTATTCATGTAGATGAGAAAAAAAGACTGGTATCAAGAACTGATCCCTGTGGAACACCATCATTAACAAAGAGAGGCTGAGACAGATTTTTGTCGCTAAGTCAATACGAATTTAAATGCACTGACACTTGGGGTCCAAAACACAAGCTATCCGATTTACGAATTATTTCTGGGTTGCAGGTGTACAGCCATTGGCAGTTAAGAAACCCAACCAGAGAAGTGGGTTGCTGACATGCAAATAATCAGAAAGCCGATCAATTACAAGCTTTTGATAGCTGCGTTTTCCACTATTGAAACTTTGCACATTTGTTCAGTTTGTACATTTCTTTAATTTATCCTTTGTTGAGACACACACCCAGTCAGAGAAAGTGTGTGGCAGAGTCTAGTGTAGGTATACTGTTGAAATATACATATTTGTTTATCTACTCTTCACATTTATTATATTTTCTCTTCCTGTTCTTGAGTGTGAGAAGACAGGAGAGCTCCCTATATTTGTTTGTTTTATTTAACACATAAAAAAATAAAAAACAAGGTATTTGAAAAATACATAAATATACTTAAAATTCAAGTGTACAGAAGTGGTAGAAGCCTGAATGAAAGTATGAAATCTGATTGAGAATTGTTCATGGGATGTTTGTTTTTTTAACGGTAGATGCAAATTTAAAGCTTTTCCAGTAGAGTAGGAGTGAATTTGAGTGTTAGTATGAAAATAACTCTTGACATAAGAGTTTGTGTCAAAAAGAACGTAACAGGTGAGAAGTGTGTTAATATCAAAAATATTAAAAAGCTGTAAATTATAAAACAGAGGACTTGTTGTGTCGGGTTTGAGTTATTCTTAAAAAACCTTTAATATAAAATAAATATTTTGTTTGTTTTAAAGGTTGGTCTCCAAACAATATTACAATAAGTTAGGTAAGGATAAATCAAAACTATTGTATAACATTACAAGACAGGAATTATAATTTAAATCGATTTTATTATCTTTCTGCAGACATGTCTAATTTGATCTTTACAGCAAAGTATTTCATTAATCAAGACTCCTAAAAGACACATTGACCAGGATTTTTTTTTACTTTTAATATGAATTTTAATTTGTTCACTGTTATGATTTATTTTCAGCAAATACCGTATAATCCGATTATTTTCACATATAGTGACATTTATTTGCTTTTAAACATTTACAATGATTAAAAACAGTCATTTATTTCATTTATGAGTGGTAATATTTTTATTTGAAATGAAAAGATTTGTGTCATCTGTAAAGAGGAATTGAAGTGTAGACTTAGATACTGTAGCAAAATCATGTATATTAGAAACAATAACGGCCCCAATATTGAATCTTGTATCATCTCTATAGTCTGTTAGATCCACAAATATGATAGCGTTTGTCCACAGCGGTATTTTATTTTTGAAATATTCCCTTTATTGTCACAATCAACTGGATTGTCAAGTGTTTCATGGTGTTACTTCCTGAGATGCAGAGGAAATGCTGACAACTATGTCCCCCCAGTTTTAAAATCCTATCTGGTGTCAGAGGACATCTGGTCCTATAAGATGTCAGCAGATCATGACCATTTCGGCAGTGATGGGAATCACTTATCAGAGCCTAAAAGGAGCCCAGAGCCGCAGAAATAACAAGAGGCGACATGGAAGAAACAGGGATGGATGTTTTGGGTGACTATGTTGTTATTATCGGCTTCATCAGCAACTTTTATCGAAGCCGATTGTTTGGCGACGTCTGCTGATATAATTTCCCACAGAGTTACACACCAGTCAGTGTGATTTAACCACAGCTCCTGCCCAGTGACTCCACCGGACCATTTCTGAGTACATATCCCAAGGCAGGTACTCTTTTTGTTCCTGAAATGGCCTCGAAAACACTCCAGTCAGGGCGGCCTGCTGAATTAGAGACGCATGCATACCGTCAAAGTCTGGCAAACGTACTCTGAAGTTCTGATAGCGGAAACCTGCCAATAGACAGGCACGGCGAAACAGAAATTGACCTATAGCCGTTAAGATCACCACTCTTCAAAAGAGAAAGTCCAGAGCTCATTTCTGGGCACAGGAAATTTTGGGATAATCCAAACATTTCTGTGATGAAAATCAAAATTTTCCAGCCGTAATGAAAGAAGGCCCCAGCTTGTCGGACCCTGAAAGTTCTGCAGGGTGAGTGATGGGAAGGATTTAGGTGAAGGGGGCATGAAATGTTCCTAGAAAAAAGATCAACAATGTGCTCCTTTTCTCAAACTATGATGTCAAGCATTAGATTTCCAGAACCTTTATGGATCCAACTGAAAACCGCTCCTCAACTCGCAGGTTCTTACACCTTGCAGTGAACATCATCATCATCAGCAGCAGCAGCAGCAGCAGTCCTGGTTTTATTTGGCCTCTGTGTGTAATGACACGGCTCTGGGTTGTGAAATAAGAGCCCAATCTGGTTGTCCCGATCCAGAGGGTTACAGGGTGGTGTGTAGGTGGTGCTTGGGGGGGGGGGGTGCTGAGGCCTCTGCAGCACCCCGGGGTCCTTTTAGCATTCAGCAGAGCGCTCATTAGACATGCAAAGCTGCAGTGTTGGAGCTGTGGGGCTGAAAGAGTTGCCTTTGTCCTGTAATTGGAGATGGTTCTGTGGGAGCTACAAAGAGAGCAGGGCCTCCTCACCCTCTCCACTTCTCTCTGATTCATCCCTTCCTTCCTTCCTTCCTCACACAGTTTTGTAACTTGTTGCATAAAGTTTCAGCTTCCAGGAAATGGTCCACTTATATTTTCCAGCATGAGCAACAGCGAAAGAAAAAAAAGGAGCTAACCCAGTTACCTGGAATGGCTAAAAACGTCCTTACAATGCAGCCACAGAAAATCCGTCTCAGGAGACTAGAAGGTTGAAAGAAAGTTCGATTTCAAGTTAAAATAAATAATAATGAGGCCTCAAAACGAAACGAAACTTAAAAATGAGGATGAACACTGTGGTGTTCCATTTGGTTAATTACACAGTCAAAAAGGAACTGCAATAATAAAGGTTTAGCTTCATGCTAAATATTTAGCTAGCAAGTTAAACTGGCTAGCTAAATAATTAGCTTTGAAGTAAATATTTAACTCAGAACTAAATATTTAGCCAAGATGCAAATTATGGACTATCAAGAAAAAAAGCTGGATCACATTAGCTTCTATATAAACTCTTTCCGCTTGTGCGTCATTGTTGCTGAAAATCCATCGTTCAACATCCGTATTGCAGTTAAAAGGGCTCATCCCACATTTTAATGTGCAACTCACCCCAAAACTTACTTTTTCTTTGCAGATAGACTCTATAAACGACTGTCTAATAGTTCTGTGTACTTGTCTTCTCTTTATTTTTTGGTATTTTCAGTATATTTTATTAAATATATTCATTCATTATTGTACCAAAAACCGTTAGTGTAGTGCCCTCTTCTGGTTCAAAGTTTACACTGCGGGGCATTGCACTTGAATTTGAATCAGGTTTTGCTGCCGGCTCAGCTCGGGTTTCTGACGACAGTGTCCTGCCGCTGTGGAGCCTAAAAGAAGCTCGGTCTCGGCTACATCTCCGTAGCGAGTTGGCAACCTCCCAAGCACTAATCTCAAAATGGTACGACTCAGAGCGGCTCGCCTCCTCCACAAAACCTTCCTCCCTCTAGTATCTTCCCTCTGAACGAGGAGAAGATAAATATTCAACCTCATAACTCCCCGCCTCCGAGGTAATGGAGCTCGCGTCGCTACTGCTTTGCATCTGTCTGGCGGTCTGTGTGTGTCCCACTGCAGAAGCTGCAGGCAGTCGTGTCAGTTCACAGCGAAAACTACGCCCAGCCCTCCTCATCCGTGTTCCTTGAGAAAATGCCTCATTATGATGCATTTTTCAAACAGAAAATGTGGGTGGAGTTTGACTCTGGTATGGGGTGAGTTACTCTTTAAGATGAAATGCAGGAAATGTGGTGATGAATATAAACAGTTTCTTCAGCAATTTGCATATTGTGAAAGTATTTAGCTATGAGCTAAGCGCTCAGTTGGAAGCTAAATATTTAGCTTTTAAACTCACTTGCTAGCTAAATATTTAACTTCAAACTAAATAGCTGGCTTTCAACTATTTAGTCTGAAGCTTAGTATTTAGTTTGTAGACTAAATATTTAGTTGACAAGCTAGATATTTAGTGTCGAGATAAACATTTAATACTAAACTGTAAGGGCCTGATTTATCAACGGTTTGCGGTTGTTAAAACCCGCGCAAACAGCACAGCATCGCAAAAACAGGCTCTGGCTGATCTGTCAACGCAGAGACGCACACAACCCATTTAGCGGTTTTGCCCTTGTTGGAAAGCATTACTGTGGCCTGATTTATCAACGGTTTGCGCTTCTTAAAACCCTAAATCGCTTTTGCCCTTGATGAATATGCAATCTGGGCTTTTCTGTAAGAAGATGCAAAATATTGGGAGGAGAACAGGCAAAGAAGTAGGCGTTCCAGGCGCAGTGTGATTTACGAAGCATAAAAATGTTTGCGCCGGCTATTTTAGCGTCTATTTTTAGCACTTCTGAAAAGCACGTCTTAATTTTCCTCTACCACGTTCAACATGGGTTTATTAATGACAAAAATTGTCATTCACGCGCATTATTAATTAAGAGTAATGAACACTCTAATGGCCATAAACCTGATAGTTATGTAAATATTAACCAGTTTTCCCCCTAAAGACGCATCATAACTCACTGCGCTCTCATCACATCTCCATCTGGTAAAGACGCGCTGAGCGCTCATGATTCTAATGGATCCTCATTACTTTCTCAGGTAGTGTTTAACCTTCCTGGAGTCCAATTAATAAAATGTAGTAATCATATACAAAACCACAATGATTATTGGCATTATTTATGACATTTTATTAACAAAATTCAGACATGCTGCACATTGTAGCAGCGCATGTACACCGCATGAATTACATTTATTAATGACAAACGAAAAACAGAATTCACAGAAATTTTAGCATCATTTTTGTGCCAAAGACGCATCATGGATCCATGCGCATTATTCCTCCTATCTCTAGCCCTGGTGCAGCTCGCATTAGCGGTCGCAATTTTGAAAACTGCTGCTTGCGCCTGTTGAGAATTGCTCACGCAATCTTAGTAAATCACCCGCAAATTAAGGACCACCCGCTCGCGTAAATTTTTAGCGCCGCACGCAATTTTTCGTTCATTATCAGGAATCTTGATAAATCAGCCTCTAAATATTTAATTTGAAACTGTGACATTAATAATAGAGCGAAACAATGACTTTGAAAAATGAACCCCCATTTATTTCTCTTACAAAAGACCAAATAACCCAAATCATTGCTCTAAACTTTTGACTGCCTAAATTGACCCAGTTTGGACTCAGGGAAGCAGATGACTCAGTCGACCTAAAGACTACTGGTTTTAAAGCAGCAAAACAAGCCCAGATCATCACCCACCACCACCATGCTTGACAGTTTGTACAGACGTGGACAAAATTGTTGGTACCCTTCATTAAATCAAAGAAAAACTCATAATGGTCACAGAAATAACTTTAATCTGACAAAAGTAATAATAAATAAAAATTATATAAATGTTGACCAATGAAAGTCAGACATTGTTTTCATCCATGCTTCAACGGAATTATTTAAAAAATAAATGCATGAAACAGGCCTGGACAAAAATGATGGTACCCACAACTTAATATTTGGTTGCACAACCTTTTGAGGCAATCACTGCAATCAAATGATTCCTGTAACTGTCAATGAGACTTCTGCACCTCTCAGCAGGTATTTTGGCCCACTCCTCATGAGCAAACTGTTCTAGTTGTTTCCGGTTTGAAGGGCGCCTTTTCCAGACAGCACGTTTCAGCTCCTTCCAAAGATGCTCAATAGGATTGAGATCAGGGCTCATAGAAGGCCAGTGTTTTCCTCTTAGCCCTTCTTGGGTGTTTTTAGCTGTGTGTTTTGGGTCATTTTCCTGTTGTAAGACCCGTGACCTGCGACTGAGACCATGCTTTCTGACACTGGCCAGCACATTTCTCTCTAGAATCCCCTGATAGTCTTGAGATTTCATTGTACCCTGCACAGATTCAAGACACCCTGTGTCAGATGCAGCAAATCAGCCCCAGAACATAACCGAGCCTCCCCCATGTTTCACAGTAGGGACCGTGTTCTTTTCTAGATATGCTTCATTTTTCCGTCTGTGAACATAGAGCTGATGTGCCTTGGCAAAAAGTTAAATTTTTGTCTCATCTGTCCACAGGACATTCTCCCAGAAGCTTTGTGGCTCGTCAGCATGTAGTTTGGCATACTCCAGTCTGTTTTTTTTATGATTTGTCCTCTGGCTCAAACAGCGAAGGATGTTCCGATCTGACACTGATGTTCCTTGAGCATAAAGTTCAGCTTGGATCTATTTTGAAGTCTTTCTAGGCTCTTTTGTTACCATTTGGATTATCCGTCTCTTTGATCTGTCATCAATTTTCCTCCTGCAGCCACGTCCAGGGAGGTTGGCTACAGTCCCATGGATCGTACATTACTGAATGAAATGTGCAGCTGTAGTCACAGAAACATCTAGCTGCTTGGAGATGGTCTTATAGCCTTTACAGTTAACATGCTTGTCTATGATTTTCTTTCTCATCTCCTGAGACAACTCTTTCCTTTGCTTCCTCTGGTTTATATTGAGTGTGGTACACACCACGTCACCAAACAACATAGTGACTACCTGGAGTCCTATATATAGGCCCACTGAGTGATTACAGGATTGTAGACACCTAGGATGCTGATTAGTGGACATACCTTGGATTAACATGTCCCTTTGGTCACATTATTTTCATTCTTTTCTAGGGGTACCATCATTTTTGTCCAGGCCTGTTTCATGCATTTATTTTTTAAATAATTCCGTTGAAGCATGGATGAAAAGCAATGTCTGACTTTCATTGGTCAACATTTATATAATTTTTATTTATTATTACTTTTGTCAGATTAAAGTTATTTCTGTGACCATTATGAGTTTTTCTTTGATTTAATGAAGGGTACCAACAATTTTGTCCACGTCTGTATGTGGTGTTTACGCTTACTCCAGATTTGTGTTGGTGGTTGGGTGTAATCTGTGCAGTGGGTGATATTCATGTGGGGGGTTTTTTGGGATCCAAGTTAGAGTAATGGTACGGTTCAGTATTACTTTGCTGACATTTACAGGATATTTTCAGGACCATTTATGGTAATTCCTCTGAACCTAAAGTACTGGGTTAAAGGTAGTTATGTTCAGGGGCTGTAAAAGTTCCTCTGCGTCTCATTGCCTCATCTATTTCCCCCAACTTATCAGCTTCATTCTTCACCTCCATCCACTCTCCTCCTTGTTCCGGCTAGCATTTGGAGGCTCCTAAATTGGCTGAAGAAAAGTCAGTTCCCTGATACTCATCTCTAGATCTTTTGCTCCATTAAACTTTTGAACTCACCTTGTTGTCCCTGCAAGAACATGAGAACGCGACGTAAAGTTTCAGAAAAATTTGCTGAATGTCCGGGAAATGTATAATTTGCAGGAACTTGTGGGAAGTTTGTGAGTGTGTCTAAAACACTGGTTCAGAGCATTTTAGATATACAATGTGTTCCCTGTTAAATGGGCTATCATACTGCTGTAGTGCAATCATCTCAAGCAGGCATGTTGAAGCTGGGAAACATCTAAAACATGCACGGCAGCATGCCTAATAGTCCTCTGTTAAACATCTTTTGATAAGTTGTGTCCGAAATTGTCAGATAATCTTTTCCCACAGGAAGATTGAACTAATGTTTAAGTGAAATTTTAGAAAGGAAAGTTAGTTTTTTTGTTTCAAAATGTAATTTTTGTTTCTGGGGTTTTAAATTTCCCCAGCCACTGAAAATAGGCAGATTCATGTTTCCATCTGATTCGCGTTGGCTCTGCTCAGACCCTTTGTGTTTCTCTGACGTGGTTCCGTCCACGTAGACGCGCTTCTATTTTCGCTCGCAGAAACAGATGATCCGCGACCGGCCTTTTCTGTGAAACTACCTCTGATGGAGAGTCAGACTCGCTAGACGCCAAACCTGTCACAGACGGCCACAGTCACAACCGGGGGCGTAATTAGAGCTGCAGGAACGCCCAGAGAGATAAAACAAGCGTCCACATCCTGTCACATTAAACCTGGGGGGGGGATTTAATGTGAAGAAACTCCAAAGTGACCTCACCAGAGAGCGTCCCCAGTGCTGCTATTGTCCCTCTGATGTCTGCTGGAGGCAGGAGTCCAAACAAAACCGAGAAGTTCAGAGTCCAGTAACTTATCTGGATTACTCTTGTTTTTGACTTGATTTAAGCAGGATTTGTTCCTCATATTTACTTTATTGATTTTCACTCTGTTGGCTTTCTGAAGGAAGAGCTTCTTCTGTTTCAGCTTGGCACAAATCCCAGCTTTTACAACACAGCCCAGAAATGTTCAGTTCTGCTGAGGTCAGACCATAGATCGTGTATAGAGATGGACGGAGCCTCAGTGACGTCACCCGTAGTTTTCTGAAGAGCTGAAATGAGTGGTTCCCACCACAGACATCCTGACCGCGTCTTGCGTCCCGTCACTCCCAGAAAATACGAGAAATGGGCAAAGAGGCGGAGCTGAGAGTGGTGGGGGATCACTGACGCCCATCAAACTATGAGCTGATGTAGCTACAAGCTAACTGAGCTAACCGAAGCTAACGGAGGTTAGCGGCTAACCCTCTGCCTTCTAGAAAGATTCAAAAATGTTTTCAAATAAAAGCATGAAGCCTTCTTGGTCCATAACTTTCACAATAATAATTTTAATCAAAACAAGTTCCAATAATCAATATTCAAAGAACAAATTTCAGCCCATTTTTGATCGAGTAGTGTTATCAGAAGTCACAGCAGAAATATAATTATATCAAAATGCTGTTTAGCAAACTTCAGATGGGCCTGACATGCGTTGGCCTAAGCAGGGGGACACGTCTGGCACTGCAGGAAATGAGTGCCTGGCAGCGTAATGTGTCACTGATGTTTTTTTACTTCAATCCCAGCTCTCCACAGGTCATACTGTGCTGTGCGGAAACGTTTTATCATGCTTTACAGAAGAGAGGTTGGTAGCTCTGTTGCCTTGCACCAAGACGGTCGTAGGTTTGAATCCATGCCTAGGGTTTTTTCTGCATGAAGTTTGGTTCTTTCTACAATTAATGAACATACATGTCAGGCTAACTGTTCTCTTCCAACCCATAAATGAGGAAATCCCCACCGTTTTCTTCCTTTTAAATATATAAGTTTTCTGATGTCTTTACAAAAAGTTTTGTAGACGTTCTGAACCAGATCGTCTGCAGATGATGTTGCAGCAAAATCTCTCACTGGCCTTTTATGCCATAATGGTGGCAAAACAGTGGAAAGGATCCGACCCCATCCTATGAGAGCAAGTTTGCAGCTCTTCCCCAACAAAGATGTGGAATACTGATTCATCGAAAAGGATGCCGCCTCTGAAAAGAACCAAGTAGAGAGTTATTCAGTCTAGCTTGAGTTTTATTCTTTGTGTGACTGTAGGGCTTGGCGACATGGCCTCAAATCGATATAGCTATTTATTGAGCAGTTCACCTCGATAGCGATAAATGGCTATAACTAACAAACACTCCCACACTGAAAGAAAAAAAGTTCTGTCAATTTACATGAATAAACTGTGGAAATCTGTTCCACATAATCAGAATAAATAAATCTGACATGATTTACCCTCTTACTCCAAAGTAAAATGAACATGTTGAATTAACACAATATCTTTGGGTTGCCGTAACATGAATTTATTACATAATTTAGTCACATTATTTTTAAGTCATTAGAACAAAAGTTTTCATTTCATCATGGTTGGGATAATTACTCCTAATATTATTGTGTAATGTTTCCCAGACTGGATATTAAACTTAGGTTTTCTAGATGGAAGGCATTGTACTACACCCCTACAGCCAGATTAACAGAGCTCAACACCTACTAAATAATGACCCTTTTCTCATAGAACACATTTTTAAATACCCCAAATTGTTTAAATCACATTCAATATGTATCATGTGGTTCAGAGGTTTTACCTGTGATAACATTTTTTTTTATATTACTTAAAAATATATACGTTTAGTCAACTAACAGCTAACAGTTAATGCTATTACAAAACCTTTTACTTTAATGTTTCTATAAAAAGAGGCAATGTTTTCCAATCACATTTTTTGTAAGTTTATAGAAAGTTGGGAATACTTCATATTTTCAGTGTTGGGGTAGAAGAAATAGCCAAAATGAGAATAGTGAAACCTCAAAATTCTTGTATTTCTTTAAGGTTTTGTGGCCACAGTGGCAGTGGATTCTACATGGAGGCACAAAAAGATACAGCAGGGGATGGGAATCTCTATTTGATCAACATGCGCATTAACCACTTTACTACACAATGACTTGAAACTTTCTTGGTCAAATAGGAGATATGACTTCCTTTACCGTGTTAATTTATCATGATTATAATCATTTCAGTAACACACTTCCTTCCCTTTCAACCAACGCAACAAAATGGTGTATATTCAGTATTTTTGATAATTGCTTAAATTGTACTTAATTAAATCATGGAAATAAGAGAAACATGTATAGATTGTGTAGCATTTCCTAGATTTGTTTTTGTAAATTCAAAGACCTGCCAATTTCATTTTTTTCAGTGCACCCCCAACCACTAAAGTCAAGCAAAAAACAACTTAAATAAAACTGTTAATTTGTTGGAAGACATTTTTTTGAAAGAAAGTCGCTAGATATGTCTGAACACTCGCTAAATAGAGCGACACAGTGACTACGTTGGAATGAAGTCACATGACTCAACGCCACCTCTCATGTCTTTAAGGGGCATCACTAAACTAAAACACATCTTTTCCTATTTATTTTGAATACCTCATTTACCAGTAAGGGCAAAATGAAGTCAGTAACAATTATAGATTTCAGTATTGGTTAATTTTTTGTGTACCGCCCAGCCCTACTTTGTGTCAATATGCAATTTCTCCTCAGAACAAACAGAAATCACATATGAGGTCCCCCAGGGCTCCATCCTGGGGTCCCTCCTATTTAATCCTTTATAGGGCAAGTGATCTTATTTAGTCATTTGCTCATATGTTATGAAAGATGTCACAGGGGCTTTTTTGCAGACTTTTACAATCACGCTATTTCGCACCACTGCGCCGCTCCACCCTTCAAGGCAAGGCAATTTTATTTGTATAGCACACTTTCAACACAATTCAAGGTGCTTTACATGATTCACAGTATAAATCAGTTTGATGTTTAGAATACAAATAATAATCAGTTAAAGGTTTTCTATGTAAGGAATCCCAGCAGATTGCGACGAATCATCGACGTGAGGTTGTGCCCGGATCATGCAGACTCCAACCACAGCAATTCCTCATACTGAGCAAGCATGTAGCGACAGAGGAGAGGAAAAACTCCCCTTTAACAGGACGAAACCTCCGGCAGAACCTGGCTCAGTAAAGCGATCCCCTGCCGAGACCATCTGGGGGTCTGAGAAGACAGAAGGGAGGGTCCTATAAAGGGTTGATATCTAGATGCTCCCACAAACCCAGGTTATAAAAACCAAGAAGATTAATTATCATTACTATGCAGATGACACTCATCTTTACATTGCAACATAACCGGGTGACTTTAAACCCATCCAAACCGTAAATAAATGCATCAAACTAATAAATGGATGGATATCCCATAACTTTCTCCAGGAGAAAAGAAAAACTGAGGTAGTTATTTCTGGACCAAAAGAGAAACGATCAAGAGTCAACACCGTTTAAATTAATATAACTAGAAACGACTGATGAGGCGTGAAATCTAGGTGTAATAATGGACTCAGACCTGAACCTCCTGGGTCGCATAAAGGCAATAACAAGTTCAGCATTCTTTCACCTCAGGAACATTTCTAGGATTTAAGGACGTGGACAAACTGATCCATGTGTTCATCTGTAGTTTAGTTTTATGCTGAAGATCTGCTGTCACCTTACCCACCACCCAGACCTCTCAGGCCCTCTAATTCCAGTCTACTCAGCATCCCCTGAACTAGAACTAGGCAATGGAAAAGCAGCTTTCAGCCTCTCTAATCTGGGACACCATTCCAGAAGACTGTAAAGCTGCTGAAACATTGAGAACTTTTAAATCAAGGCCAAAACCAATCTATTTACAGCTGCCATGGAGTGATGTTTTCCTCTATCTTCTTTTTCTTCAGTATTTGTTGCATTTTCTGTGTAAAGCACCTTGATTTACCTTGTGGTTGAAAGTGTGCTACACAAATTGCCTTGCCTTGCTTTTCACAAAGTAATCCCACGTCCTTGTTGTTCTAAGAGCTGTTGATGATATGTAATTGGAGACTGCGGCTTTTTTCTGATCTGTAGGACGAAAACATGCAAATCCTTCCCAACTTTTCTTTGAGGATGCTTGTTTTTACTCCGTTTCAACATTTTCTCACAGATTTGCAGCCAAACTGGGGATCCTCTGGACCAGTAACAATAATCTATTCAACAACAGAATGATTGTTTTTTTTTCTATACCTTATCAAAAGGCCAGAATTGTTTCCTTCCTAAGTTTGTTGTAGACGTGTATTAACAAATGAAACGAAGCTGGGATCTCCAAACATGATGACATAATTTGGGTTCAGACGTCTGGATAAAGGGTGAATATCTGATATTCAGATTTTATTACCGTGTGCCGTTATTTATTGTCACGTTAAAAAGAAAACCTTAAAGCTGCACTGTGCGGATTATAAAGGAAAATCTTTCTGTCAGAAGAGTCAACATGAAATCCAGGTGGTAGATATTTGGTCTCTGCTGCAGCTGATCTGAAATCAGATCTAGACCCAAACAGTAAACAGCTTTAATGCTGGTTATCAATTTTAATCCTGTTTTCTGTCTGGGTTCTAGGCAGACGGCCTGAACTCAGATCCGATCTGTGTTCCTCGCCATCAGTGTCAAAACAAGGTCTCAGTGAGTGAGGAAAGTTCAGCCTGATGCTGTCTGCAGAGTTTTTCTCTTTTTCATTCTTAAAAAAAAAAGGAAAACCTTTAAGCTTTACAAAAATGACCTGTTTTTTCCTTCCCAAATAAGAGGGTTTGATCAGGCATCCATCTATTGTCTTCCACCAGTGCTGTGCTGAAATAACAAAACTAGATTCTAAATCGATTTTTATAAAAACACTAGAATCAATTCAGAGTTCAAGATTGTTTAACATCGATTGCCACCTAAAATATGAGGGGAAAAGTCTATTTTCTTTGTAATGCACAACACATGTCGGCCCTTTACAAGAAAAATCAATTAAATACAATCATACAAAGTTTTAAACGAGTGTCAAAGTTTCCTTTCATAGGAATCCCATCTGATTGCATCAATTCATTGACTTGCAGCATTAATTTCCTTGGCAAACATGTATCAAATTTTTCCAGGCACATTTTAAAGGTGAAGTTTTTATTTTTAAGTGAAATTTTGAAGGTACATTTTATGGTTTTTTTTTTTAGAAGCAAATGTTTTCAATAGAATTCCTTGAAGGCTAACATTTTTTTTAATTGTACATTCTTAAAGTAAAATTTTGCTGTTGAATTTCTGCAGGACATTCTTTGCAGGTGAATTTTTTTGCATGCCCATTTTTTTGAGGTGAATGTTAAAGGTGGATAGTTGCCTTCCAATTTTTAAAAGTAACGTCTTCGGAGACTTTAATTTGCAGTTGCGTTTTTTAAGACGGAATTTTTCGCAGGAAAATGTTTAAGAGGTGGAGTTTAAAGGCGACATTTTGAAATAAAGAATAACACAAATTGTATACATCACAGCACAGGATTTTAAAAAGCTGTTTTATAAATCTACTGTCTTTAAAAAGTCTGACTCTACATCTGGTCCAGACTGTGAAGCCGCCTTTTTTGTTGTCCAATGCTTCCTGAAAAAGGCACCAGTATTGAACCGCTTCATGAGTGTTCCCCGTGAGAGATTAACTTCAGCTTCTTTGAGCAGAAAAGGTTGAAGAGGCCAAAAGGCCTCAGCAGCTCCCCCACCGAAGTGACCCCAGGAGGTCGGGTGAAGGCCAGCAAATGCAAAGAGATTATCGATTAAAGCAATAAGAGATAAATAATAAATCACAGAGCTGTGGATTTACTCAATTTGTCTGAAACAAAATGATAAATGAGGTTTAATCGGATTTGCAAACCCTTTTTTTCCATCTCATAAATGTTTGATCACTTTTAATTATTCAGCCCATCTAAAAGAAAAGCAAAAAATATCATAATGGTGATATTTGATTCTGAACTTATTCGACTCAGCCGAGATAAGGAAATCAGATCTGAGCCTGGAAAAGTCAGAAGAGAAACAGTTAACAGAACCAGAGCGTCGATTCTCTGGATGACTGAAGCCAAACAAACCCTGAAACTCTGCAACAAAAGGCCGCAATCCTGCTCCCCATCCTCCTCCTCCGCCTCCTCCACAGCGACCCACCATCCCAGTCATTCACTGGTTCCCAGTTAAAGTGGGGCTCTGGGGATGGGAACGGGTCACGTGGTCCGGAGGCTTGTTTACCACAACAAGGGGCGACCGAGGGAGGAACAGGCTGCAGAGAGAGCGAGAGAGAGGAGCAGCTTTTCCCACCGACTCATTCAGGGACACTTTCACACGCCGTGGTGCCGACCACCGTCGCCATGGAGACGGCTGGATGAAGAGTTCATTACATTCATGTGACCGAGACAGGATGGTTAAAAAAAACAGCTAAAAAAACACCAATTTAAAGTTGTTTTTATTTCAGTAACCGATATGGCAAAACAATTGTTCATTTTTTGCACATTTTCTTTTGTTTGCCAGGGAAAAAGCTGAACGCCAGCACTCAATTTTAGTTATATAAATACTTTTCATGAAACTACTGCTGCACTTTTAGTCAAAGAACTAAACAAAAAACAACGGATGTGAACTTCTCAAGGAAAAGTGTTCATTTTCCAGCAGATTTCTGCACATACAGTACATGTTCAAAACATTGGTGAGTAAAGATCTACATCCTTGTCGTGGTTTCGTTTCCACCTACTGTAAATCGGAATGCAGAGGGAGCGCCACACAATAAACAGCAAATCAAGACGAAGAAAAAGCGATCAGATTTGCCATCAGTCGACAAAGTCAAGTAAAGGCAGGAGAGCCTCCAGTTTACCTCACAAACTCAAGCATTAAAAGAAACAAAATATGCCTAAAATTGTTGAATTTTGTGTGTTTGTGTGAAGTTTACAACTTTTACAGAACTCAGCAGCACGTGCCCTGATGAAGACCTGGAGGTGGGAGCACATTACGCCGGTCTTAGAGTCACTACATTGGTTCCCCGTATGTTTTAGGATCGATTATAAGGTTCAATTAATGGTTTTTAAGTGTCTTAATGGCCTTGGGCCTTCTTATCAGTCAGAAATGCTTTTACCGTATGAACCCTCGCGGTCTCTGCCCTCCTCTGGCAGCCGTCTCCTTATCATCCCCAAAGTTTAGGACACGGACTCATGGTGAGGCGTCTTTTTATGATTATGGCCCTATTTTAACCCTAACCCTAACCCACACTTTTATTTGATCATATCTTATGATAGTTTTACACTTTATAATTTAAAACACTGATTCTTAACATTTTTTTATCAGTATTTTACTATTTAATCTAATTTTCTACTGTTTATTTTTATATTTTAACTTCTTATCCTAATCATCTTTCCCATGTTTCCTCCATGGGAGCCCTCTATATCGGCGGCGGTGGTCGGCTGTGGCTGCCTGGGTGGAGGTGGGGGTACCAGCCCACCCTCCTCTGGACGCCCTGGGTCGGTGCCTTGGGGGGGGGGGGGCTGTAGAGTTGTAGTGATTTTTTTTATTTTGGGTTTTGGAAAGGAGGGGGGGATTTAATCTGTAAAGCATTTTGATAAGCTTTGTTTGAAAAGCGCTTTATGAATAAAGTTTGATTTTTTTATTTGTGTGTGTTATAAAAAGTCCCACTTTTAGGGTTTTCTGTTCATCTCAAGAAAACATGACCTATTCACATATCAGGATGTGCCTACACTAATTGAACATCCCTGGCACGCCGTAGACAGGCCAGACACCTTTCCCACATCATGATGCTTCTGCTACCATGCTTCAGTATTGTGGCTTATTTTTAGTGTTTATGGGTCATCTGCTGAGGTTTCTGCACCACCAGGACCCCAGGGGACCAATTTTGAATTAATTTAGTGAACAAATGTTGATCCATTTCTCAACCTAGGCCGTTCTGTTCTTTGGCAAGGGTGAACATGTTTTGACTTCCAAAAAAAAAAAAGAGGATACTGAAATAATTTCCTGAAATACTTCTAATACCCCCTGTTTAGTTAAAGAATACTTTAGATTTTTACCACTTTTAATGTGTTCCTTCTCTATGTGCTTCAAAAAATAGAGCTTTAAAAAAAAGTGAAAAGTGGAAATGTCCTCGGAAAAGAGAACAGTTGGTCACCAGCGATTGATCTGGTCAGATATGTTGGATTGCTAATGTATGTTTTGATGCAAGACAGACAGTTTAAAAAAAGCTAGTTTACATAATATTACTGTTTTACATGTGTGTAAACATTAAAGCAAGTGAAAAATTCTCGCATTATTTTTGTATTTAGCAAATATAACTGTTGTAGTCCAAGTTGAAACAGTAAAAAGTTAGTCGACTCGAAAGGAGAAAAGCCACATGCCCTTTTACATTGTCTGTAGATGTCTGATTTCACCTGTATGAATAAATATAAACATATTTTAACCAAGTTTTTCTTTTTAAACTAATCTTTAGAACTTTAGTAGCCTATATTGACTGGAAGTAATTTAACCAATCTGTCAAATTTTAAGTTTAATTTTATACAAACTTTTGTGAGAGTATAATATATTTAAGCTGAAATATATTTCAATTATTCAGTTAAATTGAAGCTCCTACAGGACGCCTTTAGATCGGTGCTCATACATTTTATTATAAACCTACGTGTGAATGATTTTACCTTGCCAACCATGTAGATATGACACACATACAGCACAGAAATTGAGTAAAATGTTTGAAAGGAGGAAATACTAAAGAATTTCTTTATTAATTGTTAGCCGAATTAAATGTGGGACGTATATACAATAAACGTATTAATTTTATTTCCATTCGCTAAAAACTCAGCAGTCAGGAAATAATTTCTTTAAATACACGGTTTCGCTATCAGAGTTTGGCGCAGTCTGAGAAAGATGGGCCGTATTGCGACGGCAGCTGTCGTGACTGTAAACATTTTACAGCGTGCCGTGTTCCGGGTAGTTCGGCTGAGATCACACGTGAATGTAAGAAGACGTTAATGTTTGGTTAGTCTGGATCCAGGCGGTGAAAGTTTTCCGAATCGGAGCCAGCAGGATGCTGTATCTGATCGGCCTGGGGCTCGGAGACGCCACCGACATCACGGTGAAGGGTCTGCAGGCGGTGAAGAGCTGCTCCCGGGTTTACCTGGAGGCCTACACCTCCATCCTGACTGTGGGGAAAGAAGCGCTGGTGAGTCCGGGACGGAAACCACCAGAACCCAGCACGAGAAATGCAGACAGATCATTTTATTTAAAAACACTAAAACATATCGGTGCTAATTTGTTTCAAACACAAAGATGGATGCATTTTGCAGGGTTGAGTCTAATGAAGTAGAAGGGAAATTATAAATAACTCTTCAACATGCTTTAAATAAATATCTTAAAAGTGTGGTAGACCATTATATAGAGTCACATAAAGCTAATTTTACAGCTGCTGGTGTTTTGGGGTCTCTTCCAGCTTTTAGATGAACCCCAATTTTAGCTCATTCCTTTTGGATGGAGAGAATCTGTGAACAGAACTGTTTAAATCGTGGCATTAATTCTCAATCAAATGTAGGTTTTGACTTTGAGTAGGCTATTTTAACACATGCATGTGTTTGATTCAAAGCATTCAAACTCAAAAATACTTCAAGTTAAATGTTGTAACTCATATAATTTTTCAGTTTTTGTAAAAGGTGATGCTGTGGGCAGCAAGTATCTCTTATAGCAGTCCGTCTTGAGTCAAATCTGCAGAGGCCTCTGACTGAAGATTATTGCTTTATGACTGTCTAATGACTGCCATAATGCTAAATAATACTAAAGCTCCCAAAGAGCAGCGTAATGTTCGGATAAAGGGAACAGAATGACCAGTTTGTATTGGTTTTTTGGTAAAGCTAGTATAATAATTCTGTCATTCAGCCATCATATTGCGTAGATATGTTCTCTTGATGTCATGCAGCACTAGTTAAACAAAATGATCAGTGTTATGCTTCTTCTTTAACGTTAAACTTGTCTGTAGAT
This sequence comes from Apricaphanius iberus, assembly GCA_028564705.1. Taxonomy (NCBI): domain Eukaryota; kingdom Metazoa; phylum Chordata; class Actinopteri; order Cyprinodontiformes; family Aphaniidae; genus Apricaphanius; species Apricaphanius iberus. Next base: position 709,162 of record JAPXFQ010001917.1, read on the forward strand.
ATTTAGCAACACTGAGGATACGACGTAAACAGTGCGGCAGGCGTACATGTGGGTGTGCGATTTGTGAAAAAAAACCTTTTTAAAACTGACAGACAATGTGAAAAACAAATGTATTACTGACATGAAAAATAAGATAAGATAAAAAATATATTAAGATGATTAAAATCAAAGATAATAATTCACTTGATTTATCCACCAGAAGCAGGTAAGATTATTTTTTTCCCCCATGGCAGCATTACCAGCACTTTGTCTGCCCGCTCAGACCCACCAATATTCTTCACCTTTGGACCAGAGGAACCCAGACGGGATCATGTGCAGAAATACCTTTCAGGTGTAAGAATCCGTATCCCCGGTTTATTAAACCGTACGCACAGATTCGGAGTCCCGCAGGAAAGTATAGATATTTAGGTCATTGTCCCTGCCGATGATATTTATACATTTTTATCCAATGTGTGTCCGACCTGCCTGGTATTTCACTATCTCATACAGTTTCTTTATGTGCGAATCCTGCAGCCTTCTTTCTAGATATTTATGTTACATTCATATCTCTTTAATGCAACGTGTTCTAATTATGCTGCACCACCAGCTCCATACATCCCAGAGGCAAAACGGACACAGCTGCACTGTGCGGTTTTTGGACCATTTCCACGAATTTTGCGATCGGTTCGTCTTCCGAGCTGGATAAAAATAAATATTGCATTGTTGGTGCTAGGGGTGGACGCCAAAATTTTCATATCACGGTAGTATGAAAAAACATAACGGTATTTAACGGTATTTTTTTTTTAGCCATACAAGACCGTTCACATCCACATTATCTTATAAGAATGAAGAATATAAAAATGGTCTTTAAATGGCCCATTTTACTGCCATATGGACCGCATCATATTGTTGTTTTTTCAGACACAGGTGAATGTTATGAAAATAATTAAAATGATTATGATTCTAATAGACATTCTTGATGTTCTAAGGCTGAATGTATAATTCTTGTAAAACCTCACGTTGGCGCAAGCAACAAATTGCATCTTCTAATTGCTTTGCATGTAGTTCTGAAGAATCCCTCTAGGGGGCAGAGTACAGACTCAGACCGGATTTTGCCAAAGAAGAAGTAAAATAAACATGGCGACCGTAGGTGGTTATTAGCCGGTTAATATTCAGATAACACAAAAAAGACGTCAGAAGTATCGTAGATGGTACGTAAAACATATTTATCGCTATTTTTGATTTCTTTCCTGCTGGTTTTGCTGCCGTTGACAGAGTTTACCTACAGACGGTAACATAGCGCTCAACACTCCCCCTACTGGTTACTCCCAATAGCGTTTGTAAAAGGTATTTCCTTCGGTTTTCGTCTGACATTTTAAAGCCGATAAACTTTTTAAACTAAAGACGAGGCTCCTCGTTTTTGGACTTCATCAGAATTGTGTGCTTCTCTCCTGCCAGCAGCTGTACTTAGTTAAAAACGTTATTTTCTACACTGTGGTGAAGAGCGTGTAGCAGTGAAATCGGTCCTGGCTGAAACACTTCCCCTCATTAAACGTTCCAGAAGTTATCCGAGCTATTCGCCGGTATATTAAAAATTCATATCATAGAGAAAATAAACACCGGTTTTCGGTATGAACCCGTATGCCGCCTAGGTTGTGCAAAGAGTTGAAACAAACTTGGTCACTAGAGATTTTGACTATAGCTTAGTCGTCTTATTTGCAATTTAAAAGAATAATGAATTTTTTAAGGTTTAAAGCTCTGAAGAGGTCCAGCGCGATGCCCAAATCCGAGCGCACATAAAACGTGTGGATGGATTTAGAATCCATTCACAAGTTTTTTTTTTTATTAAACTGAGGGTGCATATTCTTACACCTCATAATAATTTCTGCGCCTGATCCCTGCCGCGCTCCATGCAGAGATGAAGGGAAGCTGCTTGAGTGTTTTAAATCATTCTATTCTTCTAGCCTGTCAAAATTGTGTTGATTGTGGAACGTGTGAACTGCAGGCATCGTTTTCCGAAAGTGTTCCGCCATGTTGTGGAAGTCCTTCAGCGGCAGTACAGGGGTTGAAGGATTCACATGAAGGGAAATATTTATCTGTTGGAGGGGCATCACAGCAAATCACACCCTGCATATATGTAATATCCCCCAACAACGTCGTTTTTACAAAGAGTGCTGACGAAACAGCAGACCTCCTCACCCTGCTCGTCTTTTGTGTACAATTATGCGCAAGAGACGAAGCTGAATAGAAATTAGAAGCAAAACGAATAGAGTGAGAAACAGACTTTTCTTTACAGCGGTGCCTCGCTATACATAAACAAAGCTCCACGGCTTCCACCATGTTATAAAATAACAATAAAGTCTGGTTTTTTTTACCCAGAACTCAGAGGGCTACTTACTGTGCGTAATCCTTTCCTTTCTTTGTGTGGATAAGCTTCTTTACGCGGGCCGTTTCCTAAAGTAAAGATAAAGTCCAACCCCTCGAGTGACCTATTGCCGCTTTCAGCATTACATCGGCTATTTGATGCTTCAATCACCATTGTTCTCAGGCGCGACCGGTTTGAAGCACTTATGAGAGAACAGGGATTGTACTTTTCAGCTATTAGCCATTAGCTGACGATTTTGCCACAGAATACCAGGCTAACCTGTCAGCTACTGGATCAAGTAAGCTATGAGTCGTAAGATAAGCCTTTTGAGCATGGGCAGTTTGATTCGTAGCGGGAAATCCACGTGACATTGAGAAACGTACTCCCGGGAGAGGGACATTTTTTAACATTTTCAGAGCAGATTATGTTCGACTGTGGATGTAGGACTTGTTGTGGGGCAAATATTTTACTGGAGAACATCAAATTGAACCTTGTGGATGTTAAAACACTTTTTTTGTTCAAGTTGGATCGGATTTGTGAGAGACAGCAGGCTGCAAAATGTGATTTGTGGGGTGATAAAGACAACTGCTGTGTTCACACTTATGATTGTGTCCTTTGCTGACATATATGGTTAAAAAGACAATACTATTAGCTTTCCAATTATATTAAAACATATAAGTTCATGGAAATTATAAATCAGAATATCATGGATTAAAAAGTAAAAATGGCGTAATGGATAAGGGCCCCTTAAACAAATTTAATTAATAAATAATAGTTTTCCAAAGATTTTAGCAGCACTGTGGATGATTGAAAATGTAATTAACAATCATATCTAACCCAGATACATAATTAGTAATAACTTCTGTAAGCCACTTCTGGTATTTGCATATTAGATGTTTAGACAACATTAAAGACCCCCATTAATTATTTCCCCCCCCACAGGAGGAGTTTTATGGGAAGCAGCTGATCCTGGCAGACAGGGACCTGGTTGAACAAGGTGCCGATGAGATCCTGAAGGACGCAGATGCAACCGACGTGGCCTTCCTAGTGGTGGGCGACCCGTTTGGGTGAGTCCCCTCATCCACCGTATGGGGAACCAGAATCGGTCTGAGAGATCGGAGTTCTGCTGCGTCAGCATGCGACCGCAGAGTTGATCTCACAGCTGCTCCGGCCCCTCGTTTCTGCGCATTTCTCCCCAAAAACCACCAGATTCCACTGAGTTAATAACAGACCAGCGGTGTTTCGCCATCCATGTTCTACTCAGAAACCAGCTTGGTTCTTAGAAGTTGCATGAAGAGTTTCTTTTCTTCTGATGCTTCTTTTAAAAACACCAAGATTGAACCAGCGTGTGACCTCAGCTTCTGAACTTTACTCTTTAATTCTGCTCCTCCGTCCTTTTCCTCCCCAGGAGAAAATCCAAAGATTATATGTTTCTGATACGTCTGACCTTAACAGTTTGTTTCTTGTGTTTTCTCCTTTAGAGCCACCACTCACAGTGACCTTGTCCTGAGAGCAGTGAATGCTGGGATACCATACAAAGTCATCCATAATGCTTCCATCATGAACGCAGTGGGCTGCTGTGGTCTGCAGGTGACTTTACCTCCTTTGAATTGCATAGTTATCTCGTAACCCAGCCTGTGAGTCAACACCCAGGGAATACACCAAAGAGGAAAACCTCAAAGGTTGGAACGGGATACACCGATACTGATATTGGGGCCCGATACTGATCTAATGTACACGTATCAGTATCTGTTTCACAAAAACCATTAACTGATACTTAAAATGTGGAAATCTGCAATAATTTCACGGAAAATGTTTATTTTTCGCTTGTATTTTTAGTGTTGTGGTCATTTTTATTAGTATTTTATTATCCAATTCACCGTCGCTTGTTGTAACAAGCGGTAAAGAAAACAAAACCTGTCTTTAAATTTTTTTGCATTTTTTCGTGTGGTAGAAGTATCGGCATTAGTATTCTGCATCAGCAAGTACTCGGATCCAAAAATCTGTATCGTATCTGTTTGAAAGGAAGGATTCTATGGGGTGCCATTTATAACGTTACAAAGTCAAAAAGTAACATCAGTAATTTGGGTTATTTAACCCGTCATTGGAGAGAAAAGTGATATTTGTTTCCATGTCACAATTTCAAGCTAAACATTTTGTTAAGCTAAATATTTTGTGAACTTAATATTAAAGTAAATACTTTTTAAACTAAATATTTAATTCAGAAGGTAAGTATTTAGCTTCTGAATTAAAATATTTAGTTTTCAATCTAAATATTTACCTTATTAAAAATGCACTTTACAAAGTAGATATTTAGTTTGGGACTAAATATTTAGTTCAGAAAATAAATATTTGCTTCTTAGCAAAATATATTTAGCACACTGACTAAATCTTTACTCAAGCTAAATATTTATTCAGAGAACTAATTTTCTTGGTTCCAAACAATATTTATCAAACAAGGCAAATATTTTGTTCAAACAAAACTTTTAGTATAAAAAAATTCATATTGAATATTTAGTTTTTTAACAAAACATTTAGTTTGCAAATTAAATATTTTGTAATGAAACAAAATATTTACTTAAGAAGCAAAATATTTATTCAGAGAACTAAATATTTGGTTCAAACAAAACTTTTAGTATAAAAAAATTCACATTGAATATTTAGTTTAACAAAATATTTAGTTTGCAAATTACACATTTTGTAATGAAACAAAATATTTACTTAAGAAGCTAAATATTTATTTTGTGAAGTAAATATTTAGTTTCAAAATTAATTGGGAATGAAACGATAAGATTCTGATACCTTTATCTGATTATTTGCGGATGCCGAATACAAATGGCGATACGTCTAACACAAAAAAATGCAATAATTTGGAAGACAGGTTCCATCTTCTGTTTGTCACAAGTAATAGTGATTTAGAAAAGAAAAGAAATATTAATCAAAATGGCCACAAAACAAGAATTACAAACATTTTCTGTGATATTAAGATATAAGTATGTTAGAATGGTATCGGCCCTGATACCAGTCCGTAAAAATAAATATTTAGCTTCTTTATTAAATATCTTGTTTGCAAAGTAAATATTTAGTTTGGAACTAAATATTTAATTAAAAGGCTAAATATTCAGTTTACAATTTAAATATATTGCTTTGTATACAAAATTTTATATAAAAAAGGCAAATATTTGGAAACATAATATTTAGCTTCTTTAAAACTCAAATTATTGATGTTAATTTTTGACTGTGCAACTGTAAAAGCGGATCCTCGTAGGATTCAGTGTTGGGTTTTGGTCGTGGTTGTGAGCGTCTGAATATAAGTGGCCTCCTGGGAGTCAGTGCGCAGGGCCAAAACATCCCATCTGCCGCGCCTCCTGATAAAACTCATTAAACCGTATTAGTGTCGTACCACCGAAAGCATCAAACTAATGTGACCCCATCAATAACCGGGCTGTCAAGGCGACCAATCAGAGAGCAGGACCCAGCTGTCACAGCACACACATGAACTCGCACTCTCTCAGATTTAATGCTGACGCGGCGTCTCCTCCGGGATGCTGTTAATATGTTAATGAGACAGCGGTGGCTATGCTAATGAGCCGGGGTTTCCATCCACTGGGAGCCCCTGCTGTCAGAGGGAAGCCCCCTCATCGGGACCCCATCCAGGATTTGGCTTCTGCTCCACACCTACTGGACAAATGTGCAGCAGCAGCAAAGACACGGTCATGATACGGAGAATTAGGGATGGATCTGCCTCTGCCGGAGGTTAAAACCGGACAGAGCAGCTGCTCATAAACCATTACACGCACACACAGACGTCTCAGTTTCATCTTTTACTGTCCTTTTTATTGACACACCTGAAGCCAGAGCACTAACAGCCAAACCTCTGGCCTCTCTATCTGGGTTTTCCAGCTGTATAACTTCGGCGAGACGGTTTCTGTGGTGTTCTGGTCAGAAACGTGGAGACCCGAGAGTTTCTACGACAAGATCTGTAAAAACCGGGCAGCTGGACTGCACACGCTCTGCCTGCTAGGTGAGGATCGCACACACACGAAACTGGAAAAGGAACGCTTCTAAAAAGGTAAAAGTGCTACAAAATCAACAAACGATACCAAAGAAAATTATTCATATGTGCGGAGAGTTAACCGGGCCTCTGAAAAGGCCTTCCAGCATCCACCTAAGTGAGTTCAGGGAGTCCCCAGGTGTCAACGTTAATCAATGGGGGCCCCCAGAGGCCCCTAAGCTCCTTAAACTAACAGCCTGCAGGAAGTAAATGACCTGCTGGTGTCTGTGTGTTGTTAATATTCATTAGAGGAAATAAAAGAATAAGGTAAAAGAATCAGACGCTCATCCATCATCGCTACATAAAGCATGAACGCCAGATTGTTTTATTGCAGACAAAGTACAGCAGTGGATGTTTGTTGGTAGATTTACCGGACAAATAATGCAACATATGCTTACTTAAGTAAATAAAAATATGCAGCAAGTCGTACGGAACCACTTTAATTTCTCTATATTGTCCTTATTTTTTCAGGCGGTCTTAATAAAAGTTCTCCTGTTTTTTTCCGAGGTTTTCTCCTCCACTTTGTTTTTTCACCAACAAAATGTGGCATCTCTCGGCGTAGTGTTTCGTTTTGACCAAAAAATGTGGAAAGTGTGTGTGTGTGTGGGGGGGGTTACATTAGCCACAAGGACCAACATTTTCGGTGATTGATAAAAATATATACTTTTAATCAAAAATGTAAAGAAATAAAATAACAGTTTTAGTATTAAAAAAAAAGCTTATTTAAAATAAACTAGTATTTCTTGTAGAAACGGGATCTTTAAATCGATCAACCAACAGAATATGCTAAGATAAATAGGTTTTGCTAACATTACATCAGCTCAGATTAGTTTAAGATAAAGTTAGCTAAACTAACCTAGGCTAAAGCTATTATACTAAACTAAGAGAAAGTTTTATGTAGGCTAAAATCAGCTAATCTGGGGGCATGCTGAGCTAAGGTTACCCAAGGTAAGTTTAGTTTAGACTAAGCTATGGTCTGCTAATTAAGCTAACTTTATCTATGTTCGGGTAAGGCAAATTAACCTAAACTAACCTATTTAATTGGGCTAAGATGGAAAATGGGATGTTAGCTCAGGCAATGGTGGGGTTTACAATGGTAATAGTAGCAAATTTAACTTGTTACTTGTTAGCTAAACTGACCTGCGCTAATGTTAACTAAGCTAACGTAAATAAGGGTTGCTGAGGTCCCTTTGTGTAGGCTAAATTCAGCTTGGTTTAGCTAACAAGCTAACCTTGAGCTTCGCTAAATTAGGTTAGCTAAAGTAAAATTTAGTTGCGTTAAGCTCAATCATGGTTTAGCTAAACTAAGCTATGGTCTGCTGATAAGCTAATGTTATGTTTCAGTAAATTGAATTAACCTAGGTTGCTACGCTAATGAAAAGTTATAGTTAACTATCAAGTTTAAATAGGGTTAGCAAATGTAAAAGTAGGTAAACAAATTTAATCGATGCGAAGTTGGCTAGATTACAGTTAGCCTACAGTAAAGCGAGATTTAGGTAGGCAAAGCTAACTTCAACAAGGTTATCTAAAGTCTGGTTTATCCACATAGATTTTTCAAAATAGTCCTTTTAACATAAGTTTCTAGAAATATATTCTTAAAAACAAAACTATGGATGCGGTGGATGGATCGATATTTCTCCGATTTTAAGCATTTTTTGTGTTCTCCGTATAATTTACATAACATTTAATGACCGCTTAGCCCTAATGCCACTCGGACCCTGAAAAATTAAAAGTAAAAATGTAAAAGTTTAAATCACTAACTTGTTCTATTGAAAACAAAATGCGTGTTCCATAATTGATCGTTTTGGCTACATGTTTAACATCAACAGAAAAAAACACAATGTTGTAGTTTCATTAACTTTTCTCCTGCTCTATTTTCTTTGCCAGATATTAAAGTCAAAGAGCAGAGCATCGAGAACATGATGAGGTAAGAACCAGGGTCGGACCAGAACCAGGTCCTCCTCAGAGTTACTTTGAAGGCCTGGCTTGTCTCTGATCATCCCTCTGTTGTGATGAGGTCCCGGCGAGGCCTTCTCTTGTTTTTTTGCGGTGAACCCCTGTAGCGGCGCCAGGAACACGTCACAGTGAAACCACATGAAGCTGCTGGTCATGTTGTTCTTTATAAACAGGATCGGAATCAGAAACTTTCCCAAAACCATGACTGTATCCCGCCACCTCAAAGCATCACCATGTTTTGTCCCAGTTTTTACCATCGTTTCTCCTTTTCAGTAGCATTCCTGCTAAATATTGTTAGTTTACAGCCCCCCAGAGCTACTATCCTGCTCCCACATCCTTCAAAATGGTTAAATCCCCTCAACATTCAGCCAGTCGCTGCTTTCAGGATGGTAGCTCTGGAGGACAAAGGCTTGGCAACCCTGGTTTAAAATGGACCACTTCATTGCTGATTACAGAGGGAAGAAGATCTACGAGCCTCCTCGCTTCATGACCGTCAGCCAGGCTGCCGATCAGCTGGTTCAGATCATCCAGAGGAGGAGGAAGGAGGAAGATCAGGAGGAGCTGGGTGAGTCGAACCTGATCTACTAGACAACCAATCAGTCATCAGTAAGGTTGTGTTGGGGAGAAATTGATTCCGAATCGATTCTTAGAATCAAATTGATTCACAAGTTCAAAAAACTTTTTAACATAGTTTGCCCCTTTTTTTTTTTTTTTTTTTTTTTACAGCTAAAATAGGAATTAAAAACCCAGAAAGCTAAAGCTCAAACGTTTTTAATCGCACCGACCCATATCTATATCAAACTGTGATAATCGATTCTAACTCTTGAGAATCTGAATTGAATCAATACCCATCCACAGTCATCAGCAATCGATTGATTCATCCCCCAATCGTCGTTTCGACACATTGTGATGGAAAACATGATGTCCTCATATTTTCTGTGTTCATAACTGGATTAAAGATTACTGTTGGGTCAGAGAAGAGCCAAAGAACCTGATGTCACCTTTATTCAAAGATTTATTTGTACTATTAATAGTCAGTCAAAATGTGAAAATTCCTACATCTATGCGTGAGAAATAGGGAGTGTAATTGTACACGCATGTGTATCGTACGAATCCAGAATAGTAATTTGCAGAACTCAGAGCGCAGTGTGGCGTTTCCACAGGGCAGCTTTAAAAGTGACACCGAAACAAACCAGAAAGGACTCCCAGCCACGACTAAACTATCTGGGAACCTTAATGGTTTCTCATGCACCTACAGCAGGAAAAGAAAGAGGGACAGAATCAGAAACTTCCTAGCTGACGTCCACATGGCTACCAGTAGCATCTAATCAGACCAAACTCCTGAATCCCAGTTGATGGGATTTTTCCCAACAGCTTCCCATTATGCATTCAAGTACAGCTGGGAAAAGTAGGCTATCAAAATAACTGAAGTGATTTGAGCATATTGTATTCTGAAATATGGGCAAAGTTTTAAAGATTTCTAAACATTAACACTGACCGTCTAATTGTTTTTTTGTTTACTACTCTGGCCTATTCAAGGGAGTCCTTTCAAGTCTTATTGTACTTTTAAAGTTGCGCCGAAGTGTTACTGCACATGGGGGCTTGGGATGGTGATGTGGGGTCACTTTTAATATGTAAAACACTAAATTGCATTTTTAAGTATGGAAAAGTACTTTATTAAGAGGTGTGACTATACCGTGTTCTGCTCTGGCTAAGTCCGCTTGTACTGTACTTTAGCAAAATCAAATCCCCAGTCAGTTTTTACACATAAAATCAAATTTATTCTCGGAATTAAAAAGGAATTCAGGAAAAATGTCAGTTTAATAATCCATAAACATTTTTAATTTTTTTATTAAATCGCATCCAACCATGATTTTTGTGTACAGTTACACCCCTACTGAGGACAGATGTTTCTGGAACACTGACTGGATTTATTTGTGCGTTCAGGTGTGACTGAGGACACAGTGTGCGTCGGTTTGGCCCGGCTCGGCGCGGACGACCAGACGATCCGGACGGGGACGCTGCGTCAGCTGGCGGCGTCCGACCTAGGCGGGCCGCTCCATTCGCTGGTCGTCACCGGCCGACTCCACCCGCTGGAGGTGGACATGCTGCGGGTGAACGCAGAACCGGACGCGCTGCAGCACCTGCGCATGATCGACAGCTCGACGTACACCTCCTAACGCCTGTTCTATCAGGAGCTGTTTAGACTTTTTATGTGCCAGAACTCGGATCAGAACCGGTGCTCAGCAGCAAATAAAGGATCCATTCAAACAGAACTGCTTGTTTAACTCTGGAAAAACTATGAACACCTGCATCAATAAAGATGAAAATCAAAAACCCAGCAGAGGAATTGATTTATTAGTTTGAAAAAGTCCCACTAACAGGTAACATGATTTGGTCACATGGTTTGGCACAGTAGAAAATAAAATAAAAAGAAAATTGAGACATTACACGAACCAATCAGCAGATTCCAGCTGTGATGTCACCAGTAGTGGGTGGGGCTCAGATTGTCTCTGATGAAGGCACTTACCCAGAATACTTTGCTACAGACAAAGTGAAGGGCGGGAGGAGCGCCGAGGACAGGTCGCCCACCAAGCCCAGACCGGTGCAGGTAATTATAAAACAGGGCAACATGGGCGGGGCTGTTTGAGTTCATCAGTTCCTTGTGTCCCCTCCTGTGCCCCTCCCTTCTGTAGATGGGGTCAAAGGTCACCTGCAGCAGATGACTGAACGCGTTTGGTCCCTGGATCGGAGGAGGAGCCTCTACATGGAGGCCTTGTCGATCTGAACGTAGAGCTGACGGACTCCGACCTGCGGGAACGTCACAGTTCGTAGTTCAGTTCAGAACTGAATCATTCACGTTCAAAGTTCACCAATTCACAAATACAGAATCGTCGCTGGTTCCAACAATCAAATCTGCTGGGTTTGAATTTGAAAAAGTTCTGATAACGTAATAACCGGAAAAAAACGTCTGTTTAGAGGCCGAAAGTAGCAAATATCTTAAAATAGATTAAATTAATTACATGAGTAAAAAAACTTCCTGCTTAGTCAAAGTCTTGGAAATATTACTACAGCTGTTAATTTTTTTTTTGTCTGATTTTATCCTACATGTATATCAAAAATGTTACTACTTGTTTAAGAGTGTCAGACGCTACATTAATTGATGATTATACATTTTAACATTGCACCTACCATTGGTGTAAATTAGGTATGATGCTTTTTAGCTCCAACAGGAACTTTAAGAATGAAAGGCATTTCAAAATCAGCATGTTGATTATTTTATCGGTTATTCCTAAAACAAGGCTTTGAAGACAAAATGCGTTTTGGAACGACTGAATTTTTCCACCATTACGAGGTTCTAGCCGTTATTTACAAAATTAAATCGGTTACAAATTGTGTTTCAATATATATATATATTTGAACAACCAAGCTGTTTTCTTGTGACAGTGTTTCAAATACACCTCAATACTGAAAGGTCCTTGAACTATACTGTCCTACAAGCTTTCATCACCTGTTTCATGATTGAAAAACATTTCTATTAAAAAGGTCTTTGTTACTTATAAGGGATGTGTTTTCGTAAGAATCTGGTGAGACGAAATGCATCAAAAATACAGGCGGGGGGACGAGATAATATATTGCAAAACTATGAGTAAAACCATATATTGTAACATTTTAAACCTAATTGAAATGTAGAAAAAATTCAACAAAACACTGCTTTTGAATATTCACCATATATTGGCATATCTAAGTACTTACGGAAATACTTGTTATGTAATTTGGAGTAATCCCTTGATTTAAAGTTGCACAGTCAAAATAAATGCTCAAAATTTACCGCATTTATACCTCTTGTTTCTTAATGCCGTTTCCTTCCCTTCGTTGCCTAATGTCGCTAAAAAGCATCAAACCCCAAATTAGAAGCAAATGTTTTGAAATTTTTGTCTCGTGTCTATTTTAATACGCCATGTGTTGAAGGCCAGGCATGTCCCGATCTCGAGACTGGATCAGGCTAATATTTTCGGCTACATTTAGTTGGCGAATCGTGCCAATTATTTACGAAAGTACGTCCTAGTTACATTTGATGGTAGCTGCACAATAACTCAAACCTCTGTAGCGGTTCAAACAAGGACTCTTAATTAACACAAATCAGCACAGCAGATTAATCACAGTTTGGGTTAATTTTAACAAATACTCTTCTCCGTACTTTAAACTATAAGACAAAAACACTTAGAAACTGAAATATTAAACTAAAGATGAACTTTAATTCTCTAATATTTTTATTTCATGGCATTTATAATAATGGTAATAATTATTAATGAAATTAGTCTTATAAAAAAGGTATGTTGAGTAACTTGCTAATATATATTGAGGTCTATAAATGTCAATACTAGAAGGGAAAATATTTTCAGGTTTAAAAAAAAAAAAAAAAATCGGAATCAGAGGTCTAAAATGCGGAGCTGAAAATCCCTGTAGAAGACATCAGTAAGCCTACACATATTTTTACTGCACAGCCTAGCTCAGCGTTAAAGTTATCTACTGAATTCATCAGAAAAATTACATGGAGTCTGCTTCCATGAACCTTACACCAATAGATAGGAGTGTCACATTATAACATTTTGTTAACTGAAATCGATCGAAATGATGTCACGACCTTGGACATCGAAATAAAGAGGAGCAGTCACTAGCGTCCCACTCAGACTCCGTAGCAACAGTTAGCTGATGACCGTCTGTTTACTCAGATTTACTCATCACAAGGAATCACACATTGAATTTTCCCCAACCGCTATATCACAATAAGAGCGTCCCCGTGAACAGAGCACACCTCTACAGAGCATATTAGCTGACGCTAGTAAGTAGCTATTAGCTAAGCTACAGTTAAACCACGGCTAGGAAGAAAGAAGCAGCGGGACCGGAGCTAAAGCCGCTCCTTCTACTCTCAAACCAGCACAAATTTTGAGTTCCCCGTGAGTTAAGTCAACATTTTGTTGCACTGCAGTAACTAAAAAGAGTCACTAGATGGCAGCCATCCTCTTTTACTATTTCAGTTATTTATTTAAACAAGATTTTTACAGTTATAAGTGTAAAAAATTATTGTAAATACAATAATATTGTAAGTAAATTATTTAAATTTCACCTAATGTGATACATTACACAAGAATAATGGTTATTGAATCAGTTATGTTCTTTGAAATAAGATTTACTGTACAAAATTTAATCAAAACCAATTATAGACTAGACTGGTCTAAAACTGGCATAAGGCTTTGTGCTGTAAGAAAATATATATATATATATCTATAGAGAAACGAATATTGACCCTAAAATCGAAAATCAATTTGAGGATTTGGAGAATCATGAATAGATAGTATCAAAGTACTTCAAACAGTATTGCTAGTCTGAGAGGAATAGGCATCAATGTGTAGTATTTGTATTGTATTAGTGTAGTAGTGTGTAGTATTCATAACCGCTCAGTTAGGCTGATGGAAAAGATGCATGTAATGCGGTGTGCTTGGAATCATTAGCTGGGCACTTATTATGAAGGCCTAAATATGTACAATATTCAGGGTTTACCTTTATTAATTATCAACTTTGAAGAACATGATATCCATAAGGGAGCTTGTTCAGATTGAACTGAATCACGTTTATTCTGAGTGAACTGAATGTGATAACAGTTCTCTAGACTGATTCCCGACAGACGCTCTCTCTCTTTGGAGGCAGTCCTCCGGCTGTTTCGTGGGTTGTGAGCACGAACCCTGGGGTTCAGATACCTGAGTGAAGATGTTGTGCGTCTGGCTGAGGATCCAGCGGGTGTCGGCGTCGGGCGCCACCAGCAGCTTTAACGTTCCGATGTAAACGTCCGTACACAGGGTCCAGAAGTGAGGTTCCTGGAGGTTGTAGACCCCCTGCAGCTGCTGCACCTGAGCACCACACGCCACTCCAGCAATTAGACACCCCCCGTAACCCGTACACTCTCTAACTGGGCCGAACAGGTGGGGTTTATGGTCAGGTGGCGGTCACTACGTACCCTCTGGTAGCACTCTGGCAGGGCGTTGTCAAGTGAAGGCGGGGTTCTCTGCATCAGGATACCGATGGACTCCTTCAGCAGCGGCACCACACTGAGGGGTCAGAGGTCACAACACGTCACATTAATACAGAAATAACCACAAGCATAATCATCAGGCTTTCAGCTGGAGCTCTGTCGGACTCCTTCCACATCTGCAGGCGTTTAGCCCGTTCCTTTTAGCCGTGACTCCGACTTTCCAGCTGAGGAAATCCGATCTCTGCGGTCGCGTGAAGGCCTCTCGGCTGACCACAGCTCTGGCCGAGTCCTGAAATATGCGGCTGCGCTCGCTTCCAGCCATCAGACTGCATCGACGCGCGGCAACTGGATTTATAGCAGAGGCTTCAGAGAAACCCGACCGCCGCGTCTCATCCAGGCTGCAGGACGGCTTCCATTAACTACGGACTGCACATTCCTTACATTACTGGAAACCAGTCTCTGCAGAGGCCATCAGGGCTTGAATTGATTTTCATCCTTTCAGGACGTTCCCTCGCTGGAATGAGTCTGCAGAGCTGAAACCCGAGAGGAAACCCATCCCCGTGTTTCCACATCTACAGTTAGAGACTGAACTATTGTTCTGCTGGACTTTAAACATGTTAAACCCGCAGCAGAACAAACGTCCAGTTAGTTCCCTTAGAGGCTTCCATCTTTGTTGAACAGAAATGTGATTTTCTGGTCATCGAGGAGGTTCTGTGGTGCCGACGAACACGTCGGGGCTTCGTCTAGAAGCTCCTAGAGGTGGAGTTTCGGTCAGCAGCGACTGGGCTTTTAGAGATGTAAGTGCAAATATAAATACGAAGGAACCCCATTGGCCACATTCTGTCCATTATAAAAAGGTAGAAGTTAGAAATGATATAAAATCAGCCAAAGGTAGAGATACCGCCATTACTCATTGTGCCATCAAGCTGTGTCTGCATACTTATACAAGGAGGACAACTACTGATGTTCGGTGGGTTTTTCTTTACTCTAGATATGGCAAATTTGAAATTGGTTGTTTTTCATTTAGTCGAAAAGAAAGTTGTTGAACTTGAAGCATTGTTTAATTCAAATACGTGGGGACTCCTTGTTATGTGATATTAAAATCATAAATAAGTAGGGATGCACCCATACCTGAATCAGGTACTGGAGCTGATAACTTTCTAACATACTTGTATCGGTATCTGTTAGTTAACCGATACTTAAAATATGGAAACTGCAATAATTTCACACACAAAAAATTCTGTTTTTACTTGAAATTTTAGTTTAATGGTAATTGTTATCAATATATATGTATATTTCTTTGTAATTAATCATTTGCTGTAACAAACAGAGAAAAAATATCCAGGTTTTTTTTGTGTTGTAGAAGTATCGGCATTGGTACTTACTCAAGGTAAGTACTCAGATTTTAAAAAAGTTGTATCCCTATAAGTAACTAACCAGGAAAGCAGGAAATTTTGAACTGTATTTTCATAAGATTTAGGTTTTTATTTGATTTAAAATATCTTAATCTTTCTGATGTGGCAATTTTTGTGTTTCATTAATTCAGAAAGACTGGAAAAAATGTTTATGCATTTTTCACAATACATTTTAAACCTTTTTGAAGTTCTGCTGCAATGCATCTGGAAAATGATCATGTTCATAAGCAGTCGTTTTGCCTAAATTAACAAAAAAAATATATATATATTGCAATACATATCGGTACCGCACATGCTTTAGATTATATCACAATATCGTTTAGAGGCCATATCGCCCGGCCATAGATGCAGGTACAAGGTTCTTAAACAAATAAGACCGTTTCGGTGTCTTTCCCCCAACTGCCCACATGTTTTAGAGTCAGTTTTAAAATCTCAGCCTTCACTTTTAAATGCCGCTGTGGTTCAGGCTCAGACCTCCTCGAGTTTCATCTCCTGATCTGAGATCATCAGGAGGCAGAGCTTTAAAAGCCACAGACTGCAGTCTGGTCCTCAGATTTTAATTTGCCTCGACTCTGCTGAAAAAGCAAAATAGCTTTTTCATCAGTCAGGCTTGATTTTACGATATGATCCGTTGGTCATTTCTCCTCTTTTCCATCCATCCTTTATCTTCCCGGATTACTGAGCGAGAGGTAGGGGACACACTGGACAGGGCTCCAGTTCATCACAGGACAGACCCGTTAACCTGACACTCACCTGTTGTGGACTGTGGGAGGGAGAGAGAGTAACCAGAAAGAACCCACACATACAGATGGAGAACGCGCAGACAGAGAATGCTTTGTCGAGTCACTAAACTGACGGATGTCCTGCTTCTACGCTCCTGGTTCCATTTCTAGGATCCAGTTTGCCACAACAGACGTCACATCCGGCTCCGCTTCCAACCGTTTACTCTCAGCATCTGAGCAGAACCCCTGCCAGAACCTGGTCCAGTTTCTGGTACTGTGGTTAAAGTTTCCCCAACAGGCCGTTTAGGCCGTTGGGGCGCCCTAAAGCGCTCCACAAACCAGAGTTTCCTCTGCCTCGGCAGAACAGAGTAACCGGAGAGCTGCTTCTATCCCACAAGTTGCTGCACACTGCCTGTCAGCTGGGATTAAAGCATTGATGGATGGATATATGGATGGTTGAATGGCTGGAGAGACAGGCAGACGGATGGCCAAACGGTTAAATGGACTGCTAAATGGTTGGTTGGACAGACGGACGGCTAAATGGTTGGACAGACGGCTAATCAATTTGACCGACGGCTAAACGGTTGAATGGACGGCTAAAGGTTTGGACGGCCGGCTACATAGCTGGACAGAGACAGACGGATGGCCAAACGGTTGAACAGACAGCTAAATGGTTGGTTGGACAGACGGACGGCTAAATGGTTGGTCCGACGGCTAAACGGTTGGATGGACGGCTAAACGGTTGGATGGACGGTTGGATGGACGGCTAAACGGTTGGATGGACGGCTAAACGGACTGCTAAACGGTTGAATGGACTGCTAAACGGTTGGATGGACGGCTAAACGGTTGGATGGACGGCTTAACGGTTGGACGGACGGCTAAATAGCTGGACAGAGATAGACGGATGGCCAAACGGTTGAACAGACAGCTAAATGGTTGGTTGGACAGACGGATGGCTAAATGGTTGGTCGGACGGCTAAACGGTTGGATGGACGGCTAAACGGTTGAATGGACGGCTAAACGGTTGAATGGACGGCTAAATGGTTGGATGGACGGCTAAACGGTTGGATGGACGGCTAAACGGTTGAATAGACGGCTAAATGGTTGGATGGACGGCTAAACGGTTGGACAGACGGCTAATCGGTTTGACCGACGGCTAAACGGTTGGTCCGACGGCTAATCGGTTTGACCGACGGCTAATCGGTTTGACCGACGGCTAATCGGTTGGATGGACGGCTAAACGGTTGGATGGGCGGCTAAACGGTTGGATGGACGGCTAAAGGTTTGGACAGCCGGCTAAATAGCTGGACAGAGACAGACGGATGGCCAAACGGTTGAACAGACAGCTAAATGGTTGGTTGGACAGACGGACGGCTAAATGGATGGTCCGACGGCTAAACGGTTGGATGGACGGCTAAACGGTTGGATGGACGGCTAAGCGTTTGAATGGATGGCTAAGCGTTTGGATGGACGGCTAAGCGGTTGGATGGACGGCTAAGCGGTTGGTCCGACGGCTAAACGGTTGGTCCGACGGCTAAACGGTTGGACAGACGGCTAATCGGTTTGACCGACGGCTAAACGGTTGGATGGATGGCTAAACGGTTGAATGGACGGCTAAACGGTTGAATGGACGGCTAAACGGTTGAATGGACGGCTAAACGGTTGAATGGACGGCTAAACGGTTGGTCCGACGGCTAAACGGTTGGATGGACGGCTAAACGGTTGGATGGACGGCTAAACTGTTGGTCCGACGGCTAAACGGTTGGTCCGACGGCTAAACGGTTGGACAGACGGCTAAACGGTTGGATGGACAGACGGTAGGATGGACGGCTAAACGGTTGGATGGACAGCTAAATGGTTGGTCCGACGGCTAAACGGTTGGATGGCCATTTGGAGAAATGAGTATTTTGTGGATCTTTGCCTTTTCGATTAATCCAGATGTTTATCATCTAGAAGCTGGAGCTTCATGAAACATCTGCCGTCATATTTCTATATTCCAACTTCTCCAATCAGGATTGGATTCTCAGAGTGTGAAGGAACCCTGCAGAGAAGTCCTGCTGGTTCTTCAGAAGCCCTCTCAGTCATTTAAGAATTTCAGGACAGCGGTGAAAAAATAAAGCTTCCTCCCTCAAGCTGACCATGGCTTAACTGCAGAGGTCCTCAGCCACGTTTGGTTGTTTAAAGGAAACAGCAGCGTCATGTGATCACCTGACTCCGATGAGGATGGAGATCAGCATGGAGCAGATGGGGTCGGCGATCATCAGCTCGTACTTCTGCATCAGGAGAGCCGAGATGATCACGCCGACGCTTCCCAGAGTGTCGGCGATGATGTGGAGGAGGACTCCTGGAAACCATGGAAACCAATCAGAATTATTAAAATGGTCTGAAATTAACCAGAGTAAACATATTTGCATCTTGTTTTACGTTTTACACCATGCCGATCTGCAGGGTTACAGTTTTACTGAGATATACACTCAAAGTCCTACAGGAGAAGACTGACTGCATGCAGATAGGAAGTTACCGCAGATCCTTCCTCCTAGAAAACAAATAAAGATTCACATCCCTAGCAGGGGCAACAGCAACCAAATAGTTTCTGTATTTGACCACTTGGAATTTTCCACTTTAACCATGGAGATTTGGTGACTAAATCAATCAAAATGAAGAATCTCTTGAGAGCATTTGAGCATCGTCAGTCCTGGACATGGTACCGACGCATCTCGCTAACGGGGAGCTAAGAGCGCGAAGACTAGTCATGGAGGCTTTGGACCGGACCATATGCAGACCAGCGGCGACAGATCGCTGCGGCTTAATCGCTGATGCTGCGAGATTTCCCCACCACGACTGCGGCTCCTTTCTCCAGTATGGCAGCAGAGCACAAGCGGGAGCGTTCAGGCCAATGTTCATAAGTAGCCTGTTAATCTGCTCCCCGAGTGTTGGCACAGGTAGATTCTGTTCAGTATTTATTGTATTTAATATTAATAAAAATCTATGACAAATACTACAGAATACCTCATTTTAAAAACTGTATTGGCATGAATCTGTTAAAACAATATGTATCACGACATGATATAGTGGGATTTTTTAAAAATTAATTTAACCGTAGAAAAACTGTCAGCATTCTAAACCCCCCAGCCTGTTTTTACTAGATCCAGTTGATCCATTGGAACTAAATAGGTGAAAGGAGCCACCAACTAGCGGTCATACATTTTAATTTTACTACAAAAGTTACTGTCATCATTAATGGTTCCATTCAAATTTTAACGGGGTTCATACAGATTTATTAAAGCTAAATTCAAGTCCTTATAAGACCATTTTTATATTTTTTAAAAATTACCTTTTTCAAAGTCCTACAGGCAGAGGAAAATAAATAAATAAATAAATAAATAAATAAAACTGATGAACTTGTGGAATGTGCAAAAGATGACAAGCCGAACAGAGGTGTGAAAAAACATTTCAGCAGTCCACAAGAAAGTTTACCTAAAAAAAGTAAAGTTATTTCTTTTGTTGTTGTTTTTTCGTTCATCTTCATCCATTGAAGATGTGTATTTTGAGCTTTGCTGCATTCCCAGGTATTGGTTCTGCCTCTCTTTATGCTACGTTATTTTATAAAAAATTACCGTGGTTGACAAATTATGCAATAAAAAATGCAATACGGAAAAGTTAAATACATAAATACAACACCAGTTTTAAGACCCAAATATTAAAATTCAAGTCTTTTTAAAGTATAATTTCCAAATCCATACATTTATGCCTTTACAATATTTTAAATACTTTGTAGGAACATTGTATAAAACCCTGTTTTTTTAAATATCAATACAATATCGGGATATAAAATATTGTGATATATTGTAGGATCGATACCTAATTTTGACCCGGCCAGTCAAAATGTCCAACAACAAAAAATTCTGCCGTGACTTTCTGATCCCTGCTTCCATTTGTAGTTTTCCTGTTAGCTTCATATTTTATGCATATGTTGCAAATACACCCCGGCGCCCAAAAAATAAAAACATTATCCAATCCAGTTACCCATTCCTTTGAATCAGAGTGTGCCGTTTTTAATAACTGTTCAGTATTTCTTCTTTTTTTTTATTTGCCGTCAGTAAACTGTCTTTATTATTTTGGTGTTCATATTTTTGGCCCTTCATGCTTCCATTTCTCACTTTGCTGCTGGTACCCATGATTTTCCCCACTGAGAAAGCATTAAACGTATTTATTCTGTTTATTCGCTATAACAGGAGCAGCTTGTCAGCTGGGTTAAACTAATATTTCAGGTTTTACATCAGGACACGCCTTGGTTTGGATTGTAAAGAAAGATTTCTAGGAATAAAAATACGTCTAAAAACAATGAAATTGCAGCAGAAAATGCTCCAACACAGCAGCTACATTTAATGATGAAATAGCTCCCCCTGGTGGTGAGGGAGCTCAAGTTTCAGTCCAAAAGGTTCGATTTGGGAACATGTTTCCCTTCTCAGATCATTAAAAAAAAAACTAGCAGAAGATCTTAAAGTTCAAGGAGAAACATTTTTCAAAGTCATCTTAGTCCTCTGGTCCAAGAAAGTTGTTTTTGATATTTATTCTTCAAAATATAAATATTTGTGCCCCCCCGAGGGCGCCCAATGTGACGGTTTTGGCCCAAATTAACACCTTAATATTCCTGCAATTTCCAACCTACTTACTACTTAAAAGCCAAAATACAAATTAAAGCTGGAGCTGAAACATTTTTGGGCTGCGATCTCTTTGGAAAACAAACACTCTAAACTTTCTCGAAGAACTGTGACAATATGTCTGAGTGTTATTGTTAACAAGCAACATGAAGTTTAATACACTCAAATACATAAAATTTTATACCCGCCTATTTATTTTCTAAGAACAAATGCTCTAAAAGTGTCTTTAGAATTAAGTGGATTCCTCGGTTGGATTGATACCTTTATCCACACGAAGTTTGACAGCAGTAAACCAAAAACAAATATTTTGCACTAAAGGTTCAAGGAGCCCAAAAGTGTGCCGTATGCACCATCTCCTCGCTTTACTCTTCACCGATGAATAAAAATGGACAGAATGAATACTTTATCTTCTCAAACTAAGCTTCATAGCTTACTCCGTTTTATTTTTAGACATTTTACACTAAACAGTTAGCATGGCAGCAATAAAGCTACTCGTTCATTTGAGGTATCTGCGTTTACGGCATTCCATTGGCGATTTGATGCGTCAAACATCAGAATTCTGCGCCGTGATCGGTTCGAATGACACAGAAGGAACAACGGATAATGGACAAATGCGACTTTCCATCAATCAGCTATTGGCTGTCATGTGTCACGTGGAAGGAAAAACAGGGATCAAGCATAGTTCAAAAGCCAACACTTTTAGACACACGCAGGGAAATTCTTAGGCTTTTCTTAGCCAATTAGCCGACGTGATATAGTGAAGAATAAAAATTTAAGAGGTGAATTTTCACCGTTCATTGGCAATAAGGTCCATAACACGCTCTGCACTGAACTGAATGACTCACCTGAGACAATGTCGAACTGAATGGAAACATCACTGATACTGATCGGCCCGAACTGTTAATTTTGGATACAACGCAAGTCGGAGGAATCCCTGTTGGTGAGAAGGGGTTTTCCCAAAAGCTGCCCATGCTGCATTCAAGTTCAGCTGGGAGACTAGATTGTCGAAATACCAAAACAACTCTGAAGTGATTTAAGCATTTTTAACTCTCAACATGGGAAAAGTATTTCTAAACATTAACACAGAAGCGCTTATATTGTTTTCTACTCTGGCTACGTCCACTTGTACTATTTGATTTTATTTTATTTTTTATATCCATTGAGTTTTATACTTTTGCTTTTTGACCTTACCAAACATGATAAAAAAAAAAGATTAATTTCAGGAATTTGAAAAAATAAAACTAACGAAACAAAAGAGGTTTTCTTTTTAAGGCTGAAAAAAGGAGAACATTTATCTTGTTTTTCTTGATTTCAGTGTAACAAAAACGTACTGAAAAAACGTGACACGCCGTACGGGTAAGTGTTTGTGTTCGTCATAAGCGCGCGCGTGTGTGCTCTCACCCTGTAGGATCTGTTTACTGGAACCTTCTCCCGGCCGCTGCAGCTCATCTGAGGAACAAAGAGCAGCGAGGTTCAGCTTCAGGTTCCCCCGAAAACGTCTCAGACAGAAAGCAGACGGATGTTTGTCTCACTGTGACACTCCTCGTGTCCCCCGTGGCTGTGTCCGTGAGCGTCGTGGCTGTGTCCGTCGTGGCTGTGTCCGTGTCCGTCGTGGCTGTGTCCGTGTCCCCCGTGTGAGTGTTTGTCATGGCCGTGTCCTCCGTGTCCGTGATTCAGGCTGCCGTTAAATAGAGAGTGGCTGTGGCCGTGACCTGAGGACGAACAGGTGAAGGGTTTAACGAAGATGATAAAACAAGCTGGCTGTTTGACATGGGGGGGGGGGGGGGGGGTTTCATCCTCGGTTACCTCCGTCTCCGTGAGAGTGTCCGTGTCCTCCGTGCTGGAAGACGAAGATCCCGACCAGGTTGACCAGCAGCCCGGCCACAGAAACGGGAAGCAGCCGGTCGTGGTGGACGTCTGGCGGCTCCAGAGCTCTCTGACAGACACAGACAGGAGACGAAGGTCAACCACACCTGCAGAGTCCACTCCTGAATCCATCATCCTCTAACATGAAGGCACCGGCAGCCGTTACATAATGTTAACCAGGACAAAGACACCAGGACTCTGAAAGGATCTGGTATAATTAGACGTGGCGCTAGACACGTTTGTCGCAAAAACTCACCTCCTTAATACTAGATAGATAAACCTGTATTTAGTGAAAAGTTACTACAAACAAGATAAATTATCTGTCTATGCAGTAAGTACATTTCTTTCTAAGATCTCTTGAAATAAGAATAATTTCTAGACCTAAATAAAGCTAAAAATAAGTGAAACTAAGTAAATATTTCTTATTTAGAGAAAGATTTCTGTTTTAAATGGCATCTGAAAACTATTTTTGCTTTAAATAAATGTAAAAATAGATACATTTTAGATATACAGACTTAAAAAGAAAAAAAGTAACATTTACTTGAAAGAAGTCTAATCATCTAAAACATAAAACTGATAATTTGGCTAGATTTAAGACAATAAATCTTAAAGCAGCCAAGCTGCAGGGAATTTGCAATGAGGGTAAAAAAAAAATAAATTAAAAAAAATCTGATCATAATCTTTTTTTTACCCGTTTATAAATGATAATATTTTAACTCCTTTTCACTAGCATTTATTTTTTTATTCATTTCAAACAACATTTGATGACGATGATCTGGAGGTTGAATCTGCGCTCCGCTGCCGCACTGGTGACTGGATTTAAGCACCATCGATACATTCGTTCTTTCTTTCTTTTACACGGATCCGTCGTCCTGGTCCCTTTGCAGAAAAACAGCCCCAAAGCATGATGCTTCCACCGCCATGCTTTACAGTAGGTAAGGTGTTCTTTGGATGCAACTCTGCTTTCTTTTTACTCCAAAAACAATTAGTGGAGTTTTTTTTTTTTGTTTTACCAAAAAGCTTTTTGTTTTGGTTTAATCTGATCATTTTGTCTCTCATAATTGAGGTATACATATGATTAAAATTACAGACCTCATGTTTTTAAATGGGAGAACTTGTACAATTGGTGGCTGACTAAATTTGATTTTAAGACTCCACAAAGAGGAAATAAAGCAGTAAATATGTTGATATCTATATACAATTAAGAGTTTTTCCCCTCAGGCCTCAAATCTACAACCAACTTCTCAGCGTATAATTTGTCTTCTGAATAAAACCATTTGATGATGTTTAAAAGGTCACCTCGACTCCCTCCGAGAAGATGAAGAAGGCGGTGAAGATGAGGAAGAGTCCGTTGACGAAACCGGCAAGAACCTCGGCTCGGACGTACCTGAGAGACGGACACAGAGCGATCAGACCAGAGTAGCCGAGTTCGGAGCAGCGGCAGAGGAGGAGAAGGAGGGACTGACCCGTAGGAGAAGCTGTCGTTGGACCTCCACCTGGAGATGACGGAGGCTGCGAGGCCCGCCAGCAGGGCGGTGCAGTCAAAGAACATGTGGAAGGAGTCTGAGATGAGACCTAAACTGGACCCAGAGGCAGGAGGAGGAGGAGAGTAAAATTATTATTCATTCAGTCGAGTTTTTCACAATTCTATTGTTTCCGACCATTTCTACAATCTTTGTTAATTAACATTTTTTTGTTGCCCTTTTTTCACATTTAATCACAAATATTTTGATCTTGGTAAGTCTATATTTATTATATTTGGGTTGTTTTTTTCTCAAAGTTTCCTGAATAAATCATCTTTTTGTTAATTTGGTTTCATCATTTCTAGTGTTATTTTATGTCTTTAGTCTAAAATCGTTTGAGAGTCTGACTGAGAAATTCCAGGTGGGGACCCACGGGCCGACGGGAAGGGGAGGAGACTTAGGCCGCCGCAATTTCGGCGTATAAATGTGAAAGTGTAGAGATGTTACAGATTGCTTTAATTGTTTTTTTGGACAACCGATCTAAAGTTAATTAAGTTGTTTAACGGGACCTCAGGCGACCTTACGTAAACATCCAGCAGAATGGTGGAGCAGTCCGTCCGTTTTCATGCCTACTACTCGCTCGTTTGGTCGGAATCTGAATTGAAAACGTTTACAAGCAAAAACATTTACAAAAAAAAATAATTCCCATACAGGTCTGAATATTTGGAGATCCCTAAAATTTGTTCGAATATCTTTAATTTTTAGAACATTCAAATTATATTCGAATAACAAAGTTCGGAGTCAAAGCCCTATATGTCCAAAAGTAGCAAAATTACGAGTAAGAATTTCGCATATTTTCCAGGATAAAAACTCAGAAATTCTCTGTCACAAAAGTCAGAAAATTACGAGTAAAAAGACAGAAACTTTGAGGTTTATTTATGATATTTTCTAAGAAAAAAAACGTAATTCTCTGATATAGAAAAGTAGAAAATTTCTATGATTAAAGTTATGTTTTTTTAATGTTACAATTTTCTAACTTTACATTGTCAGAAATTTGTTGGTTTAGATATCGAAAATGAATGCCCATAATCACAGAAATTTCTCTTTTCTCACAAATTTTCTTCTTTTCTACATCCGGATATTATGTTTTTCCTAGAAAGTATTTTAAATCAAATTCTAAATTTGGTATTCTAATTCGTAATCTTACGACTTTTGTGACATAATTTCCAAAAAAAATTTATGGGAAATATGCACAATTAATCTCAAAATTCTGAGTTTTTACTCGTAATTTTGCTACTTTTTGACGGAGAATTTCCTATTTTTGATTTTTATTTCAAAGTTTCATAGTTTTTTGGGTGGAAATTGACTCGAAAATGTTTTTATTTTTGCTTACAGTGACCCTAAATACTGCGTTGTAGATTTCCCCCATATGAGCTGCACCAGAAAATGAATGGATGGGTGGATGTAGCTCAGAAGAGCTGTGATAATCTACTTTTACCTGTATATTTATACAAGCTTTGTTTGACTGGAACTACAGTTTAGTTAACAAAGTCCGAGGGTCTGATTACCAGGAGCTTTTCTTGCGTTGTCATGCGCAGTTTGATCTGACACACAGAGCTAACACTTACGTGGCACATCCAAGAGAAGAGAAACAAACAGAGAGAGATGCTGCTAGTCCTGTTAGCCTACCTGTTACTCCAGATGCCATAGCTTAGCTCCACAAAAGCGAAGGAGAGGTTTAGGCAGAGGAAGAAGAACAGATTCCTGGAGGTTTTATCAGCTAAAATCGACCTGGAAGGGGGGGTGGGGGGGGACAACAAGCAGAAAACAAAGATTCAGTACAGCCACAGCAAATAAACCCACTCAGAGAAGCGGGTTCAACAACAACCCAAACTGTCAGACACAGACGCACAAACCGAGGTTAAAAGCAGCCGTTACACAGCCTGTCAGCTTAATGAAAGCAAGTTTGAGCCCCGATAAGGAACAACGTCTGTTCAGGCTGCTAAGCGGTTAGTTAGCATCCCGGCTAACAGTCCCCCGCTAGCGACTCTGTGAGCTCGGCTTACCTGAACCATCCGGACAGTTTAAGCAGCAGGTTAAACTTGGCCGGTTTGTACTCGTCGTCCTTTATCGATAAAGGTAACATTTTTACACCCGGACGACCACACTCTCACCGGGAAGGTAAAACTGGCTGAGATGCTAACCGTCAACTTCCGCCCAGGAAAGGTTTCACAATAAAAGCCTTCCCCCTTTTTTTTTTTTTTTTACATTCTTCCCTTTTTGGGTCAAAGGAAAAAACAAAACAAAAAATATAAGTTATGAAGTTAATATCAAGAATGACTGTTTGCATTTAAACCCTTAGTGCCTGCCCAGTTTTAAAAATGTACAGGTGGGTGGAAACTAAATAAATTTACTTGAGTTAGTAAGAAAAAAAGTACTTTTGGAGTAATTTTACTAGACCATACTTTTTACCTTTACTTGAGTAATACTTTAATGAAATATTGCTATGCTTGACAAAAGTTTCTCGCTCCTCTACCCACAGTGAGTAATTCTACTGACAAAAATCAACTGAATGCTTGTTTTTAACCAAAGAAATTATGAGATTCATGAATACAGTTTATGTTAAAGGGATACCTGTTGTTTAGTACACAAGATTCATTATTTTAACATAATCTTGTATCTCCTGAGTAAGGGTTGTGTTTACAAAAAGAAAAAAAAAAAGAAAATAGAATTTTTATACGAATCGATTAAATCCAGTTTAATCGTTTAACATAGTTTGCCCTTTTTTACGGTTAAAATATGAATTAAAATCCAGACAGCCGTTTTAAGGCTTAGTTCCGAAAGTGTTAATACGTTTTTTTTTTTATCCTGGTAGCTCACCCAGTGTTAAGTCATTGAACTAAAGGCATGCAATTAAAATAACATCTCAAAAACATTTTAAATACCACTGACCCATATCTATGTCGAACTGGGTCAGACTGAATTGGATCGGGTTGTGATAATCGATTCTAACTCCTGAGAATCGGAATCAAATCGATTCCTGAAATGGGCTTCGAAAGTCAAATTAGGGTACCTTATCCTGGTCTAATTATTACACAGTGCCTACTGTAAATATCGGTTTCATTGCTTTTAGTTTGAAAAGAAATTCGAAAAATATTTACTTTTCAAAATCATTTCAGCTATTTCTATTTATTAGTCTTTAGAATTCTTAACCTTACATTTTTGTCCAGTTACAACAGTTTTAAAGCTATGATCTAATAAAAAATAGGTACTCAATACTTCAGTAGCCTTTGCACCAAAACTTTTTACTCGAGTATTTTTTTATTACTACTAAAAGATGGTAAAGAAGAGCTACTTTTACTTAAGTAGATTTTTTCGCACATTTGAAAAATATAATTATGTTTTTGCTATCAACCAGACATTAAATAAATATGATTATCTACATATGAACATTGCACCTACCTTAAAATATAGGTATGATGCCAATTAGATACACGAGGCACTTCAGAAATAAAACAGATTTTTTGATGTCAGTATGTTGATTATTTCATTGACATTGGTAAAAAAAATTCGAAGCAACCATAGCTTTTTTTTTATCCCTAAAATGTTTTAAAAAACAGCTAAATATAGACCCAAGAGCTCCCAGTTCTCTCCTTTTTTTGTTTTGCAACATGAAATTAGTTAAAAATTAAACAATTTGTTTTCATCCTTCAGTGTTTCAAATGCGGCGAAATACCAGGTACAGTGCAAGATTATTTTATCCCCTGTTTCATGATAAATCACTGAGATAAATAAACTTTTAAGTTATGTTTTAGTTTATTGAGGTGGACTTTAGAAAAGAAACAAATCAGATTTGATGAGAAACGTTCATCATTCTGGCTAACCTTGTCTCAGATTGAATTACTTCTATTCACAAAATTAGATTGATATTTTCTTCCAAGGTTGGTCAGTTATGTTTCAGTTGCTTTTTATGATCTTTGTTGTTGTTTTTTTGACCAACAAGCAAATATTTAGACGAGAAATGAACTTAAAACGGACTAGAGAAAATAGTCCATGCATTTGTGACTTCAAGGCTGGACTACTTTAATTCCTTATTATCATGAAGTCCACAAAATGTAATTAAAAGCCTTCAGTTGATCCAAAATGCTGCAGCAAGAGTTCTGATGAATATTAAAAAGAGAGATCACGTTTCTCCAGTTTTGGCTTCTCTCCATTGGCTCCCTGTTAAATCCAGAATAGAGTTTAAGATCCTCCTCCTTACGTATAAAGCCCTTAATAATCAGCTCCATCGTACATCAGAGATCTGATTGTTCCATATGTTCCTAACAGAGAACTTTGTTCTCAGAATGCAGGTCTACTGGTAGTTCCTAGGATTTCAAAAAGTAGAATAGGAGGCAGATCTTTTAGTTATCAGGCTCCTCTCCTGTGGAACCAGCTCCCAGTTTTAGTCCATGAGGCAGATACTCTGTTTTTAAGACTAGGCTTAAAACCTTCCTTTTTGATAAAGCCTATAGTTAGAATGGCTTCGGTTATCCTGAACCATTTTTGTAGATATGCTGCTATAGGTTCAGACTGTTGGACGACAGACTGACCACTTTTCTTCTACTTTTCTCTTCTACTTCTCTCCAGATATATATATTTTTTCTGCTATTATTACGATTATTAACCCAGTTTTCTCTCAGTATTTTTCTTCCCATAGTAGCTCCACATGGTCTGGTACCCTGCTCAGCTACAACGCCCCCTGCTGGATGGGGAACATCGGTCCAGATGATGCTCAAAGTCACAGAGAATCCTCCATGCTGTCTCTGTCTTCTCAAACCCCCAGACGGTCGTGGCAGATGACCGCTTGTACCGAGCCTGGTTCTGCTGGAGGTTTCTTCCTGTTAAAGGGGAGTTTTTCCTCTCCACTGTCGCTTCATGCTTGCTCAGTATGAGGGATTGCTGAGGAATTGCTGTGGTTGGAGTCTGCATGATCCGGGCACAACCTCAGCACAATCTGCTGGGATTCCTTACATAGAACGCTTTTAACTGATTGGAATGTTTGTATAATTGTATTTAAATTACATTTCTTTGTAAAGTGCCTTGAGATGGCATTTCTTGTTAGTTGGCACTATATAAATAAAAGCGAATTGACTTGAAATATATAAACCCCTGAATAAAAAAGAAGCTAACCATACATTGACTCGGAGTTTTATATTTTAAAACTGGAAGAAAAATGTTAAGAAATATATTTTTATCTAAGGAAATTACTTATTTCTAAATCCAGATCCTTAATATTTAATTTCAGAACGGCTCAGAGTTATAGTTCTCCCTAAATAATGGTATATTTTAACATTTTTAAATGCTTCTCCAACAGACTGAATAAAAATGAGAGCGGCTTTCATAAAACTTCAAGGAAATGGAAGCGCGATCAAATAAGGAATGTTGAAATTTGCATTTTTTATTTCATATTTTTTTTACATTTTGTTGTCGTGTTTAAGCTTTAAATGAAACGACCAGCGGATGGCGCTCCTGTGCATCTTATCATCTGAGCTGAATCTGGATCATGTTACAAATTATAACAAACATAAGAAGGAATGAAGCAGAAGTTTTTATTTTATTGACCAGATGACCTTCGCCTACAGATCAGAAATGTTGGAGGATATTTTCTCTCCCCTTTTTTGGTAAAATTATTAGCTTTTTCATTTTTTCACACTGTGCCACGTTGCAACCTCATACTTCACTGTGTTTATTGAGATTGTGCGTCATAGATCAACACAAAGTAGACAGTAATTTGGGTCAGGAGGGAAAGTCATGCAAAGTTTTATTTTTCCTTTTACAGACAAAAATCAGAAAAGTGTGGCAGGCTTTTTACAAAACGTCTGAAATGTCGGCCTATTGCTCAATCTTTCGTTTTCACCTCTTGCCACAGATTTCATGATACCATATAGGTCCGTACTTTGAATAGGCCAGTCTAACACAGGAGTCTGCTTTTATATAAACCATCCCATAATATATCTAGTTGCATATTTAGGGTGATTGTCCTGCTGGAAGGTAACCCTCCACCTGATTCTCTGCAGGTTTCCCTGCAGGATTCTCCAGTTTTGAGCTCAATCCAAATCTGAAAAGGTCCTCTGCTGAAGAAAAGCATCCCCACAGCATGATTCAGCCATCACTATGCATGTTTATGGTGACGCTTTGCATGCAGGTTTTCCTTTTTTCCCAGCTTGTGACAGTTTTGTACCAACAGCTAAAAAGCCTTACCTTGAGTTGAGTTGACTTTACTTTTTTTGTACGGTTTTACTTCTTGGTATCCTCGTTTCTGAGTTAATCTAATTTCAGGCGGGTTCTGCTTTTTATGACGGTAACGTTGGAAACCATTAAGGAAGCATCAAGGTTAAAATTTTATTTCCTCATCAGAGAACAAAACCTTCCTCCACCGCATGTTTGGTTCTTTCTTGCAAAGTCCAAATGGTTCAGCTCTGTGGCGTTCATGGACAAGAGGCCTTTGAAGACGTTATTTTTGGTTTGTTTTTGAAGCCCTTCAGTCTCGGATGCCGTCTGATGGTCATGGAGCTGCAGTCGGCACCAGTAACGGGCTCAACCGGCAGCCAAATGGATCCTCCAGCTCAGTCCTGATGACATTTGTTCTGTCTTTCACTTGACTTTTTTGTTTCATAACCCTCAGGATCGATAAAAAAAAATAAAAAATACCACGACTGTCTTACTGCATCCTACCTCAGGAGAGATGGCGCACTGATGCACTTAAATGCTTTTTATCCCTCACGCTTAATGTTTGTCATTGATTAATATATTATTATTGTTTTAATTCTTTCTGCATTATTTATATAATCTCTGTTTGCTTCTTTTTTTTTAGCTTATTAATTCTCTTGTATTCCATGTTTTATTTCTCTGAAAACTGTGAAGCACTGATGGTTGTTGGTAAAGTGCTATAAAAATTAAGGTTGATTGATTGATGTTCCAAAAGGGAATCATTTATTTTCCGTTGCCATTAGAACATGACACAAATCCACAATTTCCAGCCAGTTGGTCTTAAACTTTCGATCAGCAGTAAAACAGCCCGTTTTGTTTTCAGTGAATTACATGCTCAAAACATGTTTTGTCCTGCTCCCCTTTCCTTCATGTTGCATGTTGAAGCTGTATTTGGAACCTTGCGAAGATTCAACTTTGCAAAATAAGTTTGGTTTTGTTGCCATTTTTCAAGTTGTCTTGAACGTTTGATTGGGACTGAATTTAGTTGACAAGCTAAAACGTTTCATTTGTAGCTTTATATTTAATTGTGTGCTATGATGAAAAAAAAAAAAAACCTTAATTGATTCTTATAAAAGTTTATTCAGATGTCCAAAAATCTCTTTAATCGTTTACGATTTGTTTGCCCCTTTTACTGCTAAAAAACTCCAGACGGGCATGTTAAGGCTTTAATCTGAAGGGGTTAATACTGATTCGGTGAATTGTTCATTACCAAAATTGAATCGGTAAATATTGAAATGGATCGCGATAATCGATTCCAACCCTTGAGAATCAGAATCCAATTAATTATAGAAGTTTGCATCGATACCCTTACTCTATATTGAATTCAGTGCGTTTATACAGCGCTAATTCACAACAGATGTCATCGCAAGGCACTTTCCATGCAAATTAAATTCGTAAACTTTATTTAAAACTGCAACATTTATAAAATAATAATAAACCTACATATATTTATCTTATGACAGGCTAAAAAAGCCTTTTTATTGCTGTTACGTTTTGACTATGCAACTTTAAAAACAGCATCCTATACTCCCGTGTTCACACTGGGAACTCCTACCTGTATGCAGGTAATAATTCTCCTTAGTAAATATTCTTCAGTTCAGTGTCGTCTCAATTAGATATGCTTGGCACTGCTTTTTTATCGCTGCTCCTAGCCATGCTTCTTCTTTTGGTTGTTTGTTATTTTAAGTTGCAGGATTTTAGCGCTAAACTTGCCTCTGCCTGCCCGCAATTTGTGCCTTTTTTTTTACTGGTCGACACATCGTGACGAATATAAAGAGTTATCAGAAGCGGTCCAAGAACAGAACCTTGTGGGACTCCCAGAGGGCGGTCAGGCCAGAAAAGGTTTTGGCTGAATTAACAAATTAAGGATTCGTTTTTGATCAATCACAATTATTGTTCATCTGATAGCTTTAAATATAAAAACACGGCTGGAATCCAGCTACCCTCGCTGAGGCAACACACACTGAATCCCCAGTTTCTGAGCGACCGCAGCCGATTGTCGCCAATTCGCCATTTTCTGCAGGTTAGAAAATCCAGTTTTATTTACATTTCTGCACAGATTACGGTAATCTTTTCTGTAATTCATGTTTATGAGAGTAACAGGTGGTCCTGGAGAACCGGCCCTCGTCTCCTTGCAGGGCCCTTGGTGACTCAGCCTCTTGGCTTTGTGCAGATTCAGCAGAAACTTCATAATGAATGTTTATTTTCGCTCCATCCGGTGTTTTTCTACCGTGTCACATTCACTGTCTTGCCGAGTTGCTCCGACCCCTCACCTCGCGTGGAGAGGAGTTCTGCTGCGTCTCGTCATTTTAATCTCCTGCTACGCTGGTATTTCCTGTCAGCGAGAGTGAAGATGAAGCTCTTTGTTTTCCCTGACCTGATGAATCTCTGCCAGCAGATTTTAAATTTGCCTTCTTGTCTCTTCGGAGTTGCAGATTTCTGCAGGATGGAACATCATTAACCTCTGGGCCGCCGTTTTTTTACTCTCAGGGTTATTTTAGTTGCCTTCAGCGTGTCAGCCAGAGTTCAAGGCGTTAAAATGAAGATTTTAATAAGTTGCTGCAAAAAAGAAGCTTCTAGAAAGTTTAGGATCAGCTAATATTTGTTTCAGAGGATAAACGACTTCCCATCCAGACATTTGTCATCAGAGATGCAAGAAAATTTTCTTCTTGAAATATTTCCAGGAATATATTAATTTTTATCTTACAAAAGCTTTAATTTGTTGACTCGGTGATCATTTTAAAAGTGGGAATATTTTTGATTTTATTGTATTTTGTTTAAATCATGTCAGTTTTTTTTTTATTTGATCCTTTTATTTAATCTTTAAAGAACGCTTTTTTTAGTCGTCTTTGTGTGGATTTGGACGCATCCAACACATTTCTCGCTCCTGCTGTTCACGACGAGAAACACTCATTTCAAACAGCAAAACTCAACTAATGGAGATGTTATTTATCCGATTTGCTTTGGCCTCTCCTTCTGTAAAAAATTTCTTTCTGGCCGCGTGGTTATTAGCTTCACGCTAAAGATTCCCCTGTTCCTTCGGGCTTACAAACTACAGATTTGGGTCCTTCATGACGACATCCTTACACTTTACGGAGATCGTGCAGCAGCTCCTGGAGGAAAAACAATTATTTCCTTCTTATTACCTCTATACAGTGATTTCTGCAGGTGTTCTGGTTCTGCAGATGCAACACAGCTGCATATATATGAAGTAGGGCTGGGCGATTAATCGATTGCATCAATTAAATTTTATCTTTATGAAGATTTGATTTTTGGAAGAAAATGTTTTTTTTTTTTGATACCAATGCATTACTGTGACTTTTGTCAGTAGAAGGTCCAAAGTGTGCTGACCCAAGTGTGTTGGTCCCTTCAACTTCTTAGTAAAGCCAATAGAGTCTAAGTAGGGCTGGGCGATTAATCGATTAAACAAATTGTCAGTTTGAAATAAAAAAAAATTCTTACAGAAAAGATGGATCCGAATGGAAAAACATGGTAAGAAATGTGGGATTAAACATGTTAACTGTTCGATATTTCTGTCGATCATCTAGATCTAACCGTTTAAGTGTTGGTAGCATAATCATTTGCATGCAGGCTCTCACATACCCTTCTGCTTGTTAAGTTAATGTTAAGGATTGATGTTTTAGAGCATCTCAGCCTTATCCGGGCTCTTACTGCTTCTAACAAGTAAAAACCCCATTCGAAAATACAGATTGTAAGAGTTTAAAGGCCAGACAGAAGGTAATAAGCTACGTGCTAACTGCTAGCCATAGCGCGGATATTTAACAAGCACGTGATAGGATGATACAGCACATCTCGACTCCATGAGCTCTGGGATGAAAATAGCTGAGACCAAATCTGCATGCCAACATTCCCCTCTTCCCAGCGTTTGTGGGTCCATGAAATGTTAACAAGCCGGTATAATCAGGCTGAAATACGCCCCTTTCCTCTTCTTTCATCAAAAACAATCAGTAGTTTCTGCACTGTAGCTACACATGCTAGCACACGTAGTTCTTTCTTATGCTTCGCGGAGACAGGCAGCTTTTTTACGGCAAATGTATGTTTTTATTCAGTCGACTTTCCACCGCTCAAAATCATTAATTTTGCAACTTTCGCTCTCTATATGTATGTTTGCTTTTGGCAGTTTTGGGTCCAAAACCCCAGAATGCATTGCGCACAATGCTATACAGAGATGGCTAATTGAGTCTAAGTAGGGAAGGGGCCATTAATCAATTGTATCAATTAATCAAATTTTCTATTCAGGAACATTTTGTTTGGAAATTTTAGTTTTTGTTGTTTTGTTTTTATACCAATGCACAACTCTGACTTCCATAGCTCAGATTGATGTCAATCTGCCCAGGATTTACAGGTTTGAATAAATCAGATTTAATTTTTCAGCCATATCGCCCTAATATGAAGGCAAACATTGTAGGTGTTTGTAGTGGTTTTTACAGCACGTCATGCAGGTAATGCAGTTAATCTTAGAGTGGGGCAACAGGAGATTCTGGTTCTGGTTTGCTCCGGTTTATACCCGGGGCTGCAGCAGAACCTCCCTTCTGAGTCCGATAAAAACTAAACTAAAACCAACCGGTCTGAGTTTCTCACCGCCTCAGTCGGGCCTCGCCTGGTTGCCCTGGAGATGCAGTCACATGACTGGAGGTCAGCGTTCCGGGCCGGACCCATGAAGCGGGCTCTGCCGAGACGGACCTGGAGAACAGAACCGCCACTGTGTTCCGAGGGAGTCCGACTTGAAGCGGGTCCAGCGCCGGCTTCCTCTCTTCACACCTCACATCCCCGTCTCCATGGCGACTGGCCTGGGAACCAGTCGCCTTTCACTTCTGAGACAAAAGCCACCAGAACAGCTCGTATCGGACCATCTGTGATATTGGTCCATCAGAACCAGAGCTGCTCTCTGGTTCTGATAAAAAGTGTGTGATGCGGCTAAAATCATCCAAACTAATCAGGGTTTAATCTTTACCTAAAGATAAAAAGAAAACAGGATTTACCAACATGCATTAATTATTCACCATGGGAGTCTGGCATCGGAGCAAAAAGCTTTGGGAAACCAGTGAAAAGCAACCGTCGCCACGGCAACAGTCTGGGACAACCTGAAGATTTCCAGTAAACGGCAGCAGAAGCGAAAGTAGAAAAATAACTGGGAATTCCCAGATTCCTGTGGATATTAAAAGATTGAGACTTGAGGGAAGAGCGTGGAAATAAATAACTTTAATAAAAACAATGAACTGTACAGAACTGCCGAGTCAGCAGAACCATGGAGCTGCGTCGGTACCAAACAAAAGCAAGCGAAAGGACAGAACATCTGTGCGTTTAGACGCTAAACCTGAAGCATCAGGTGGGATCTACCAGCAGGGGGGGCGGGGCCAAGGCATCGCCGTGGTTACCGGCCCATTTGTTTTGGGACACGTCAACCGACCGCCGGGATCATAGCGGAGATTCAAGGGAGGATGAGGTAGAAGTTTAGGGAGAAGGCAGCGATGATGCCGAGAGCTGCGTTAAAGTATATGCGAATTCCCTTGCCGATAAGAGGAAGTGGACTATAAAAATAAAAGCTGGATCTCTCAAACTTCTACATAAACTGCTGGCGAGACTCGTTTCCTCCCCTGACATCTATAACATTCAGAACGTAAGTGGAGCAGTTATTCTGTCTATGGCGTTATAACGGCCTTACAGGAGTTTACTCTATAGAGGCTTTTATTTTGGTTGTCCACTTCGGCTGATCAATAAGTGAATTCGCATTTAAGTTAAATGTTGTGTAGTGTTGATACACATTTTTCAGGTTTCAAGCTAAAAATGTAGCTAACAAGATGCCATCCAAATATTTAGCATCAAAATCAATATTTAGCCTACTAGCTATTTCTCTAGTTTAAAGCTAAACATTTAGTTAGCACCTAAATATTTAGTTAACTTAAAGAAATATCCTCACCCTTAAGCCTGTTTCCATATTCTCCAGAGTTAGACAAGTGAAAAAAAAGCATTTTGTAACCAGCTAAGTAATTTTCCAAAAGTGGCAGCAGTCGGTTTGCTTTAGCTTAGCATAAACAATGTAAGTGAATGGTAACTGCTAGCATGTCAAGTGGAAAAGTCATAAAAATTACACAATAATGATCCTAATTATTCCCGGTGATCTCAAAGATCATAATTGATCACAACTGAAATTGATAACACAAAGAAATCACAGGACCTGATTTAGATTTGGGACTACATTACGACAAACCCGCGCTGTAAGATGCTAATGAGGCGCAAAGACATGATGCAGCGTCTACAAAAGACACTTGAAATAATTCACTCTGCAAAACACGGCGTTTACAGTCATTACGGTGAAATGTTGTAATATTATATAGTAAACCTGGAGGTAAGTTAGGTTTTCAACTAAATATTTAGCTGTAAACTAAATTATATATGTATAATTCAATATTAAGTTATAACCTTTAAAAAATGAACCCGTATTTTTTTCCTTTTGGCCAAATATTTCAAAAATATTACCGGTACTGTTGACTTCTGTCTGTGTAATTTACAAACGGCTCCCCATAGAATCTGGCCTAGTTACATTATTCTTTTTTTTTAACCCTTAATAGGTTAATTTATCACCTAAAACTGTATTTTCTTGCTACTCACATTATCTCCATCTGATGTGAAAGTTTACAATCTGAAGCTTTCAACTGTGACTAAAAACAGGAAATCTGCGGGAGGGGGAAACACCAGTGGTAGAGCACTGCATGCTGGGAAAACTGGGACCTTTGGAATCCTGTTGGGGATGTGAATCTAAGGATCCCCACATCTGGAGGGAGATGTGACATGTTGCTGTACTTCAGCCACACGATGCACGTTAGTATCAGGAAACCAAGCATCAGATTTGGGAAACGTTAAGCTTTAGCTAGAGATTGTCTCCGCAGGTTTTTAGGTCCCAGTACAGCCAGCTTCACACATACTGGTGGTCGGCTGCCACGTCTCAGTGCGTCAAAGCCCTGCTTTAGCATTCCAGCTACTGTCTTCCAACAGGTTCGGATGTGGAAGGGGCCGAAGAGGAATCCAATCCATATTTTAGAGGTTGTGAACCTCAGGAATGAGTCTGTAGCTTCATGCTGAAGGTGGGGCGGACTGGGGCAGCTGATAGAAACCTTTCTTCCTGGACCTCCTCATGTAGTCGAGGATCAGAGCGGAAACGGTCAGCC
Organism: Apricaphanius iberus; assembly: GCA_028564705.1. Taxonomy (NCBI): domain Eukaryota; kingdom Metazoa; phylum Chordata; class Actinopteri; order Cyprinodontiformes; family Aphaniidae; genus Apricaphanius; species Apricaphanius iberus. The sequence continues at coordinate 747,122 of JAPXFQ010001917.1, forward strand.
CAGCGGCGACGCCGGCGGCCGAGAAGAGGATGATGCTGATATCTGGAGGAAGTCCAGTTCTAACCTCTGCAAAAGAAACACGAGCAAAAAAATGAAATGAAATGTGACCCAAGATCTTCTGTTGGTGATTTAGTGATCATCCTCACCTCTGACCCTGATGGTGAAGACTTTAATCTCAGAGCCGAGATCGTTGCTGACGTTGACCTGGTACAAACCAGAGTCTCTGGATGTGACGTTGAGCAAAAGGAAGGTGCCATTGTTGGAATACAGCTCCGTTCCGTTGTTCAGCTTCTTCAGGATCACGGCTGATGGCGGGAAGCTGATTGTTTGGCAGCAGACGGTCACATTTTGTCCCTCCTTGACCTCCGTAGATGGAAGGATGACGACAGTAGTGTTTCTCGGCGGAGCTGTAGAGAATCAAACCAGACCAAAGGTGTTACGCTGTGACAAAATAAGGATTACAGGAGTCACAGGAAGCCTTGCAGGTAATACAGAAAGTATTACAGTTGTTACATGAGGTTTTACATTAAGTGTTTAAGGAGTTACATGAAGTTTTGATAGAGTTACATGAAGCGTTGCAGGTATTTATGGTGTTACATGAAGTATTTATGGTGTTACATTAAGTATTTAAGAAGTAATATTAAGTATTGTTGACATTACATTAAGTATTTAAGGCGTCAGATGAAGTATGTATGTTATTACATGAAGTATTTATGGCGTTACATGAAGTATTTATGGCGTTACATGAAGTATTTATGGCGTTACATGAAGTATTTATGGCGTTACATGAAGTATTCATGGTGTTACATGAAGTATTTATGGCGTTACATTAAGTATTTATGGCGTTACATTAAGTATTTAAGGCGTTACATGAAGTATTTAAGGCGTTAAATGAAGTATTTAAGGCGTTAAATGAAGTATTTATGTTACATGTAGTATTTATCGTGTTACTTTAATTTTTTTAGCCGTTAGATTAAGTATTTATTTCATTAAATCAGCTAGTTAAGGTGTTAGATGAAGTATTTATGGCGTTAGATGAAGTATTTATGGCGTTACATGAAGTATTTAAGGCGTTACATGATTTTTTTTTAGCCGTTAGATTAAGTATTTATTTCATTAAATCAGCTAGTTAAGGTGTTAGATGAAGTATTTATGGCGTTAGATTAAGTATTTATGATGTTACATGTAGTATTTATGATGTTACATGATTTTTTTTTAGCCGTTAGATTAAGTATTTATGTCATTACATCAGCTAGTTAAGGTGTTAGATGAAGTATTTATGGCGTTACATGAAGTATTTATGGCGTTACATGAAGTATTTAAGGCGTTACATGAAGTATTTAAGGCGTTAGATGAAGTATTTAAGGCGTTACATGTAGTATTTATGGTGTTACATAATTTATTTTAGCCGTTAGATTAAGTATTTATGGCGTTACATGAAGTATTTATGGCGTTACATGAAGTATTTAAGGCATTAGATGAAGGGTTCAGGCTCGGTAATATCCGAACATGATCCGTCTTTTCACTTTTATGCTGATTTTATACAGATTTATTTGACAGTTAAAGTCGGTAAAAAAGTGAAATCTAGCTCTTTGTTGAGCGGTAGGCGTTTCCATCTGAACAATGAAAATATTCAGGTTACGCTTACATCAGAGAACTGTTATTTTGCTTTAAATAAAATCTCATTTAATGATGAAACGGTTATAAAATCTGTGGTGAATCATCCTCTGCTTTGCTTTCTGTCGAAGTGATCAAGGCTCCAGCCGTCTATTGGTGCGCTGACATCAACTGTGATAAATCGCTGGAGACTGTGGTGAGAGGCGAGTGTGGAGGCGGCGCTGGTGACTAATTCTGACACTTTAAGGAGACTGAAAACAATCACAGCAGCCTCCAGAGCTCCTCAGATAACAGAGAAGTGAAGCCAACAGGCACTTCCTGTTCGCCCTGTCAACCGTTAAGCAGGAACATGAAGGATTTTGGATGAAGAGCATCTTTTAATCGGCTTCTCAGAAAAATGTCCTCCTTTGGTTTTATGAGGTCACGGTGTTTCTGTAAGCGCGTCATCAAAAACGTTTGTAGCAGTGTGTCAAAGCATTTCAGATGAGCCTCTTGACCTTTCGTTTGACCTTTGACCAACCCCTCATCACCTGATAGTGAACAACTTTGCCATCTGACTGGGGGTCAAACCGGTTTCTGCTAAATTTCTAGAAAATCAACAGCTTTAGTATAATATTTCTATTGAATTTATATTGAGAGAACATCTGAAATTTAAATTAATTATAGTTATTTTAAAATATGTATATGTTTATAGCTAATATTTTGTTATATTAAAAATTGAAAAGGGCACACAGTGTCTAAGAGGTCAAAAGTATGTAAAGTTTGAAATGTCAGATTTATCAGGATTTGTTTTGCTCGTCACTGAATGTCTTTTATTTGTGTTTATTGCGTTTCTGGTCGTGTTTGTGAGTCTTCAGACAAACGGACTGGTTTAACTGGGACCTGGGATCACATTCTAACACCCACGGTTCCTGCAGCGGCCCGGTTCAATCAACCGCAAGGAGGGAAGCTGACAGCTCGAGAGTCTCGTGACTCAGAGGTGCGATCAGAGTCTATTTCTGTCCGAGCGACTCGTAGAAAAAAGCCAGAGGTCGAAGGAGAGGTGGGAACTGGGTGGGAATAAAAGCCATTAAATGTGATAAAGTTTTGCATTTTGTCACGTTGCAGCAATAGACCAGAAACCTACGTCAGAACCTTGTTATTACGTCCTTCTAAAAACTCCAGGAATTATTCTAGATCCAGTTCCAGAATTTAAAGTTTTCTCTTCTCTATGGAAAAAGCGAAAAACATCCGTGGAAAATATTTAATACTAAGTCCAGTTTTAACCAATAACATTCTGACCTCTGATGGTGACGGAGGTGGAGTTAAGAAGGGAGCCGTAAATGTTGGAGGCTCCGCACTGGTAGAGGCCCGACTCTTCCAGGAGGGTGGAGGTGATGCTGAGGGTGACGGAGGAAGAGGAGTCGGCGTCGCTCCTCAGAAGCTCCTCCCCGTTTCTCCTTAGCACCACCGTGGGGGGCGGAGCTCCGTCCGAGCGGCAGGTAATCTGCGCCTGCTGACCCTCCAGCAGCTCCTTGCCTGGAATGATGGTCAGAGACGTCGACCTCGGAGGGTCTGACACGGAAACGGACATAAAAAACGGTATTTAGAGGCATTTTAGATGTAAGGGAGGAAGGGCGGAAGTCAGTTCAGAGAAACGAATCAGGTCGACACTGTTTGGGAGCAAGCTCTGCAACGGTGGCGACCGGGTTTAAGGGACGGACAAAAGAATCATGATCAGAATCAGATTGAAATTTCAGCAGGAAGTACAAGGATTTGAAGCAAAAGCTTAAAAATAAAAGGCCTTTTCAGAGCCCTTCAGAACAAAATGATCAAATAGTAAATCAGTAGACAATACAACAACCAAAATCAGGGTCTAAAATGAATGAGCTGGTTTGGACATTTCTGTTTTAAGCTGTGATTTAAAGGGAAATTATTATTATTATTATTTACTGGACCTCATTTTTAGCAAATATTACGTTAATTTACTCACCCAGACAAGTTGGCCACCACTTTGAGTCCTTCGGGAGAAGTTTATATCCAGTTGCGATCCGTGTATATCCATATAAAGGGAGTCGAATCAGGGCAGGAGATTTGCTGCCTGTAATAAGTTATCATCTGCCCCAAAACTCCTTTATTTAACCATTTTTTGTTATGAATAGTTAGTGATATTCCCATGTGAGTTCAAAACGTCTCGGAGGTGCTAAGCTATTAGCTTCTTGGTTTTTTAAAGGCTTTTAATGCTACCAAACCCACCTTACACAGCTTAACCACAGCTTCTAAATCACCTCGGAACAGAACAATTAAGCACTTCCGAAACCCTCTGAACTCCGAAAGGAGTAGTGCTATCAATTAATAACAAAACATGATTAAATTAAGGAGTTTTAAGGCAAAGAATACCTTTTTATTACAGGCTGCAGATTTCCTGTCCTGATGACTCCCATTATATATATATATATATATATATATATATATATATATATATATATACGCTGATCGTGACTAGTTAAAAAGTTCTGCCTAATGGCTCCAAACTTGTCTGGGCGGGTAAATGAACATAATATTTGCTTAAAAAAAATTTAAGTACAGGTTGAAAAAAACAAACTTTCCATTTAAATAAAGCAAGAAGGTGAATATTTCTGATGAAAACAAGAAGTTTGTTACAGAGCGACTGAAAGCTCTGCTCCCCATGGAGACAAAAGGAACAAGGTGAGTTGCTGACGAAGATCTGAGAGAACGGGAAGAAGGAAAGATGTAAAGCAGGCCACACGGATAAGGAGGCAAAAAGGGAATCCAGTGAAGCTGCTGAAGATCTGGGGTAATAAAGACATTCTCTGTATTCCTTCTCACGTCATACCTGCTAACATCATGGGGGACGTTACTCACAGTGGATCTGCAGAGCGATGCTGGTCTCCCTGGACATCCAAACGCCTCCGTCCTCCGTCAGAAGCTCCGCACTGCAGTTTAGGACCGGCTGCACCTCCTTGAACCGGTGCTTCAGGACGGACGAGACGTTCCGCAGCGAGCCGGAAAACTTATACACCTCCGTCATCAGAGTCGCGTTCCCCGACAGCCAGCGGAACCTCAGCTGATTGGCTGAGAAGATGTTGACGACGTCGCAGCGAAACTGGGCTTCCTGGTCCAGCAGGACGGGTCCGGGATCCCCCAGAACGGGATCGGATGGAAACGCTGGAGAAGCGGCAGGGAAACCAATCAGATGTACTCGACATCCGGCAGGCTAAAGGAAATCTGGCTTTTTATCAGAACTATTGCTGGGCGATTAATCGATCTTATTGATTAATCAATTAATCACAGATTAATTAAGATTAAAGATTGAGTTTCCTGCTAATGAAGATTATGTTCTTGGAAAAATCACGATTTTTTTACTAGTACACTACTTTGACCTACCATCTTGGCGATTAATCAATCTTATTTATTAATCAATTAATCACATTTAAAGATTGAGTGTCCTGCTTATTTAGATTACATTTTTGGAAAATAACGATTTTTTTTTTTACTAGTGCACTACTTTGACCTACCATCTTGGCGATTAATCAATCTTATCGATTAATCAGTTAATCACAATTTTTTTTACTAGTGCACTACTTTGACCTGCCATCTTGGCAATTAATCGATCTTATCGATTAATCAGTTAATCAAGATTTTTTTTTACTAGTGCACTACTTTGACCTGCCATCTTGGCGATTAATCGATCTTATTGATTAATCAGTTAATCAAGATTTTTTTTTTACTAGTGCACTACTTTGACCTGCCATCTTGGCGATTAATCAATCTTATTGATTAATCAGTTAATCAATTCTAAAGATTAATAGAATGTCCTGCTTATTTAGATTACATTTTTGGAAAATAACCATTTCTTTTACTAGTGCACAACTTTGACCCACCATCATGTTTTACACGGATACTTTACAACTTGTTTTTAATTGGACTTTGAACTCAGGTCGGCTTTGGGATGCATTGATTGAAATAAAAGCAGGTTTTTGACATATTTTTTCCTAACTTGCAATTTCTTTTTAAGAAAACATAGGCAGAGAACAACCCTGATTAAAATCGGAAATCGGATTTGGTCCGAAAAATACTGGAGATTGAATTTTTAAGCCATATCGCCCAGCCCTAATCAGAACCTTTCATTATATTGACTTTTCTGTTATGAATCGGGTCAAAGTGAACTTCAAAATAATGGATCCGATGAAGCTGGAAGGATTCATGGTCTGGAAAAACTTTTGTGGACCGATGAACCTCCCAGAAAAGCCGTAAAACAGCTCTACTACCTCTAAACTTGACTCCCGGAGTGTCACAGAAAGTCTCGATTACAACCCGACTTCCTTCATCGGACCCTCTTCAATATATCCAGCCCCCTGAAACCCCATGAGTTATTCATCTTCTCTGGGGGGTTTAAAAACACATGTAAAGACATCATCATCCTGTTAAAGACCGCCAAAACTCACAGAAGGTCCACAAGAGTCCTACTCAGCTACAAATGGATCAGGGAAAGGGCAAAAGGGTGAAAGGTCCGTGTGTCCCTGGAGGAACGCTGAAAAAAAGGCTGCTCAAGGCCGGACTCTGCGGTTGATCCGGTTAATTTGACAGTTAGCAGAGGACCAGCTGGGTTGGGTCCTACATCTGCTTTAAGAAATGTCTTCAGGGGTCAATTAACCTGCAGGAACCGGGACGGATCCAAATGAACCTCAACAAAACACCTTCAACTGGTTCAAGACCAGATGAACTCCTCAAAGAATTAATTATGAGTTAAACCCTTAAAACTGGATCACTCAAAGTTTGAACTTCTGAGACTAACCAACGATGTCTTCAACACGTTTAAAACAACCAAAGCTTCTCAAAGAGCCATAATAACCTCCATCACTGACAATAGCATCGCCTGAAAACTTCGATAGTTGAAGGTAATTACCGTATTCAATCCTAAAAAAGTACAAAATGAAAAACATGAGCGACTTAGAAACTTCATCTTCAGAGTCCGACTGAATGAAACGTGAAGATCTGAAACAACATCTGAGCGCCTCGATGTTTTATAGATGGCCGTCTCATTCTTCAATACGTAATTAAATACAAAATAAATATATAGATTGATAAAAGTTTAATAAAATTTAAAAAATCAAATCAAATAAAAACTAAATTAATGAAAAATAATTAAATAGTCCGTAAAATTCTTTAAAAACACACCACGAGTACAAATAAAAATATTCAGGCCATGTCAATTTGCCTTAAATCTGTACTTCAGTTTAGATTTCTAGCAATAGTAAGTTTCAAATATTTGTTTCGATGTAACAGTAATATTTTTATTTACCTTCAGATACTGAAGTACATATTTTAATATTGAGTTTTTACCGTCAGAAAAAGTAAAGTAATCAATAATTACATGGACTGATTTTAAAAGGAATATTTTTTTAGCTCCATTTGTACTGATTATGGTTTTCTCTGGTAATTCAAAAATAAAACAGATTTATTTGAAAAGTTCAAATATTCAACCCTTCTTTCGGAAATAACCTGAACTACTATTTTTTGGGGGTTATTTTTTTCTTTTTTTTTTTGTTTCGCATGATAAGGAATGAATGAATAAATCATTAAATCTATCACAACTTTTTAAGTTTCTACATTAAGTTTTTATGGTATAAAGTAGGCTAATTTCATTTTATTTTTTTATTTCATCTGTTTATTTAATTTAGGACATTAATAAATGTTTTAACATGGCTAAAATATAAATATGCAAGAATTGGCACAAGAGCTAAATTGCATCCATTGCCTCAAGGCAGAGTTGTCCAAACTTTTAGCTACTATGGCCAAAATAGAGTCGTTTTTGCCCATGGGCCACAAGAATATGTTTGTTTTTTTACCTGCTTAACAAAAAATTAAACTATTAATATTTTAATGAAACACAAAGTAGAAATTCTCGTAGAAAACAGATTTTTAAAGGAGTGTAGATTCAAAACAGGCCCTTTAAAAAAATATTAATTTTGAAATATTTCAGAGTGTAAAAAAATTTCACTTTTTCATGGTTTTCCGGTGGTTGTGGTTTGAAAGCAGCTCTGGCTTTAATGAACAATGGAACAAACTGGACCATCAGGAATGCGATAATGGAGGATCAGATCATGGCTTACAGAGTTTTATGTTCTTTAGAAGCTAATCGGCCAGATAAAACCGTTCCACGTTAAACTGGTGTGTCTGTGAGTGGGAGGCTTGGTAAAAAGATCCCATCAGGCGGTATGTGAGCGTGTGGGGGGGGGGAGTTTGGTTCCTCCCTCCATGTTGGGTCACGTCCTGTTAGTAAGGAGTGATGGAATTTGTCCTCAGCAGCTCAGCTTAAACGATAAGAGGGGATAAAATTACATTTTATCCCGTTTTCTTCTCACTCCCAGCAGCTCGGTTGTCTCTTCTCGTGTCAATCGGTCGCGGACGTGTTCATGTCAGAGTCTTTGGGTTTAAAAGTTCCGTTCCTTTTTAGCTCCTCTCAGTATTTCTGGCAGCGTGACTAGGAAACAACGCTAAAGTTAAGACCTAACAGCAGGTCGTGTTGTTGCCCCGTTCTGGTGCCAGAACGATGCGCGTCAGGTAGCGCTGCCGCTCTCCACGGGACTAAATCAACAATGTAAAAACCCTCTGACCTTTAACCCGTGGGGACGCCGCAGCGGCAGGACCGAACGCGTCCCGTCAGAGTGAAACTCGATTAATTCATCTCCGCTTCTTTCTGATTTAGGAGCGCTTTCTCTTTCCTTTTAAACTTCTCAGCAGGCAGGAAGCCAGACTCCTACGGAAACTACTGATACCCTGACTCCTGGAAATATTACAGCAATTACTCCTGGGAGTTCAGGTCAGACCTCTGTGGATTTACCTTGTTGAACAACTTTAAATCAAGTTATTAACATGAATATTATGGCCATTTATGCCTCGGGGGACTGACCCTAACACATGAAACCAGTGATCTTTAAACGGGGTTCTTGCAGGTTTCATTAAGTTAAATTTAAGACCTTTTAAAGACCTTTTTAGACCATTACGAATGAAATTCAAGATCAACACAATGCATTAGTAGAAAGTTAACTAATCCCAAAATGGCAAAACCTTTTATTTTCATTAACTTAGTTATGAAAGATCACATTTATAGTAATTCTGTATCAAAAGAAATAACCAGAGCAGTCACCTTCCTAAATCAAATAACCCTCCCAAGACAACATTGAAATATGTCACAGTACTTTCTACATCTTAGCTCTTAGTTTTTCTATGTATGCAATTCTCATGGCATTCGACTTGGAGAGGAGCCCAGCCATCTTGGACCCTATTATTATTTATTTATCTTTTATATGGCCAGCGCTTATCGGGAATAAACTAATTAAAAATTGAGACTCGACCGAAATAAATGTAAGACACCAAACGTATTTTTTGGGTTTTTAAAGACTTTTTAAGGCCTTAAATTTGTAGTTATGAATTTTAAACTTTTTAAGACCCAGCAAGAACCCTTTTTAGTAGACATTTAACAATTATTTCTGACTCTAGTGGCCTTTATCAACAGGAATACGACATAATATAACCTCTCTGTAAACGGGGCGATGGCTCTACCTCTAAACCACACGACGGCCAAAGTTTTAACTCAACCAAACCGTTTTTTTTTTTAAAGCCATGAACAAGTTTGAGCGGCTGTTGTCCAAACCGGGCCGGATTCAGGCGTCATGTCTGACAATTTTCGGGTCTCTTGTGATGTTTGGAGGACGTCTGTCCACATTCATCAGCGCACCAGCTCTCCTGGTCGTGTTCTTAGGTTTTTAGGGCCTCGTTGAGGTCAAACGGGTACCTCTTTGTCACATCAGAGCAATAAAACCTTTGTTTGGAGAAAACCGGCTTTTCCACGAGGTTATTGGCCTGCAACGTCTAAATTCAGGGTGTAGACTCAGCTAGAACAAATGCGCCGAATGGTTACAAATGGTTTTCTCAGAGGGTATCAACCAAAAAAGAAGCTACTACTCCAACACAGAGACCTTCAGGATGGAATAAAACTCATAACTGCCACACAGTTGGACCGCATGTCTCATAGATCGCTTTTATTGTGAAAGGAAAGGTGTTTGGAGGAGTGAAGTAAACCGTTAAACATGGTGGCGGCAGCATTTATCGCTGCTGATCATGATGTACTGTTGGATCGACTGGAAAGCCGGGACGGATTCTCTGCTAGGGATGCACCGATACTGTTCTGTCTGTACTGTATCGGTTAACCGGTACCATGAACCGATACTTAAAATGTGGAAACGGTAACAGTTTCACAGAAATGTTTTTATTAATATAAAAGAAAATGTGTAATTCACCATCATTTGTTGCGATGACAAGCAAAGAAGAAAATAAAACCTCCCAATTAAAAATGTCAAATTTATTGCATTTTTTTGTGTGGTAGAAGTATCGGTATCGGTACTCGGTATCGGCAAGTACTCAGAACCAAGTATCGGTATCATATTGGTTTGAAAAAAGTGGTATAATTGAGTCCCTAGTACCTTTTCCTCACGGAATCGTTATCATCGGTATCGGCAGATTATGAACCACAGATATCTGTGTCGGAAACAAACAAAGTGCATCGGTGCGTCCCTACTCTCTGGCACAGTACTGGTGTAGTTTCAGTGTTCCCTTAAAAAAAAAAGGAATATCTTTGTGTAAGTGGGAAACTTTTTATCAGAACAGTCAGAAATCCTATGTGGGGTCCCCCAGGGCTCCATCCCGGGGCCTCTTATATTTAATATCTACACCAGTCCAGATTATACGATTAGTTTTCATAACTATGTAGACGACACTCAGCTCTACATTACAATGTAACCAGGTGACTTTGATCCCATCCAGACCCTAAATGAATGCATTAAACAAATCAATAGCTAGATGTCGCACAGTTTTATCCAACTGAGTGGAAACAAAACTGAAGTAATGCATTTTACCGACTATAAGCCGCTACTTTTTTTCCCCATGATATGAACGCTGCAGCCTATAAACCAGTGCGACTTATGTATGGATTTTTACAGGTAACGGCCACTAGAGGACCTCCTCCATCTTTGGATTGTACAGGTTACGTACTTAAGCTTCAAAGGATACTTGCTTTTAAGAGGCTGGAGAGGCTATTTGTACTCTTTTGTCTCTTTCCCCTACAATTTGCTGGAAATTACGGTATAAATTTATTTTTTGGGCCAAAAGAGGAACGGAAAGCAGGGAGGTTGACAAACTGAACCAAATATTTTAGCCATTAATATTATAAACTGTCACAAAATGTTTAAAAGATTAAAAAGCATCCAGATAAGCCCTTAATTTAAATTACTAACATAATTAAAAAATATATATAATATAATGGGTAAATAATACTTTTATTTGTATTTACTGATGTTAATCAGGTCTCTTGATTTGTTTCTGTGTCTTACAAACTTAGTTATGATTAGGGATGCACCGATACGATACTGGTATCGGCCCAGTTACAGTCTAATGTACATTTATCGGTATCAGTTAAACAGATACCATGAACAGATACTCAAAATGTCGAAAATCTGCAAAAAAAAATTCACAAAAAAATATTAATTTTCACTTGAAATTTTATTTTTGTGGTAATTTTATATTTTACATCTGTTATTTTGTCTTAGTTATGCTTAGTTCGTAAAGTCTGTTCAAGAAAGGTATAAGGTGGAATTTATACAGTTGTTTAATTCAACAATCGTATCGGGTATCGACAGATACACAAAATCCAGACATCGGTATCGATATCGGGACTGAAAAAGTCGGATCGGTGAACCCGTAGTTACGATAAAAAGAAGTGAAAAATTTATTAATTTAAACCTTAGTTAAAATTTGTCAATTAAAGAACAACAAAATGACCAGGGAGGCACTTAAGATATATTTTGTATATTTTTTGATGGCTATAGATAATTATCGACATGCTCTTTTTCTAAACCGTCCAGCTCTAATCTTTAGTCTGATTGATTACTGCAAAAGCGTCCTCACAGGTCTACCTAAAAAGTCAATCAGACAGCTGCAGCTGATCCAAAATGCTGCTTGGCGTCCTCACCAGAACCAGAAAAGTAGAACACATCACCCCAGTTCTAAAATCCTTCCACTGGCTTCCTGTAGCTCAGAGAATAGACTTCTAAATACTCCTACTGGCTTATAAATCATTAAAGGCACAGTGCGTAATTTTCGGCCAGTAGGGGGCAGTGCATACCTAAATTATCACAAGCATGCTGTATCTGTGTCTTCGAGTAAGAAACTCAACAACGGAGGTCCAACTAGTGCTGTTTTCAAACGCTCAATTCCCTGAGAATGATCTATTTGCAGCAACATGACGAGCACATCAGTCTCTCTTTCATCGCTTGGAACTAGCGAAGAGGTAAAACTGTATTTACGGAGAAACTTTTTTGCATTTTAAAGGGGAAATCAATGTTTTAATGGCGCTCTTGTTCCGTGCGTTTTGTCCGTCCGGGCTCTTGTAGAAGTAAAGACGTCGTCTAATTTGGCTTTCCCTTGAAAAGAGGACCAGCACCGATGTATTTTAAAACGGATATTTTACAATATCTCCAATGTTTTGCAATTAATGTGCTTTAAGTAATTATTATTACATAATATTTTAATGGCTATTTTCAAAGATGTCCTGCAAAAACTACACACTGTCACTTTAAATGGTTTAGCACCAAAATTTGTTGAATACCTAACAACCATCCGGACCACTGAGGTTCTCCAACTCTAGTTTACAAACATCTCCAGAATCAGAACCAAACATGGAGAAGCAGCTTTCAGCTTCTATGCTCCACACATCTGGAACAAACTTCCCGATGACTGCAAAGCTGCAGAAACACTGAACCGATTAACAGTAGCTTGTTTTAATGCGTCTCTAATGTTTTATTTTATGCTTTTACTGTTAGTTCGCCGTAAGAAGCAGGACGGATCGACAGTAACAGGCGGCTCAGACTCACAGTAGACCTGGACGTGGATCTCCCTGGTCCTGATGACTGAGTCGCACTCGGCCTCGCAGCTGTACCCTCCCTGATGCTGGAGGTCCAGGTTCCGCAGGTGGAGCTGGGAGCGGCCGTCCGGCTGCTCCGTCCTCTGGAGGAGGGTTCGGTTCCGGTCGGTCCTCCGCCAGCTGAGGGTGGGGGGGTGGAGGGGGCAACCGGAGGCCCTGCAGGTCAGGGTGAGGGCCGAGCCCCGCTCCGCTGAGACCAGGGGGCTCGCCTCCACCTGCAGAGGGTGAGCTGGAGGGGAAGGACGCGGTTCAGGTGAGAGTTCAGGTCCAGCTGGGTCGTCTCGGGTCAGAACAGCGGTGAGTGGCGGTACCTTTGACGGTGATGGACCGGTTAGCCCGCTGGGAGCCGTACTGGTTGGAGGCTTCACACTCGTAGAGGGCGGAGTCTTCCAGGGAAGTAGAGGAGAGGCTGAAGCTGATTAAGGAGGCGGAGTCAGTCTTCAGAAGCTCCTCCCCTTTCTTCTTTAGAACAAGGGTAGGAGGCGGAGCTGCTACAGAGCTGCAGGTAAAAACCACCTGCTGACCCTCTACCACCACCTCACCTGGATCCACCGCCAGGGAGGTGTTGGCGGGCGGAGCTATAGGGAAAAAAACAGGCGGGGGTGTATCAGGAGACAATAAGGACTACAAAACAGACTGTAAATAAGACAAGAGTTTAACAATCCTCACCTAGAACTGCGACTTCTACAGCTGCAGTCTGGTTTCCCTCCAAGTTTCTGGCTTCACACTCGTAGCGTCCGGCGTCAGAAAGTTTCACAGCTGATAGGACAAGCTGAGCACCTCCACCTGCTGGTACAGACCTACCATCTACTGTCCAGCTGACGGTCGGCTCTGGGTTTCCCTCTACGGAACAGCTGAGAGTCAGCGGAGCGCCAACCATCACCTCCACGGGTTCAGATACATTTATGATGACAGGAGCGTCTGCAGAGGAAAAGGAGAGTCAGTGGGACTCTGTTGGGGCTACAGAAGACTCTGGAACAGGATTTCCACCCTTTAAATCAAGGCAATTGACCCCATTTCAGGGTTTCAACTTAAAATTCAAAGCTTCAACCCTTAAATTCAGGGATTTAACCTTAAATTTAAGACTTTAACCTTTAAAGTCAAGGCTTCAACCCTTAAATTTAGGGATTTAACCATTACATTTAGGGCAACTGACCCTAATTTGGGGTTTCAGGCCTGAAATTTAGGAATTTAAAACCTATATTCAAGGCTTCAACCCTTAAATTTAAGACTTTCAACCTTAAAATTTAAGGCTTCAACCTTCAAATTTGGGGCATAAATCTTAAATTAAGTGCCTAATTCTTAAATTCTGGACCTAATTCTTAAATTCAGGGCTTCAACCTTTAAATTCAGGAATTTAACATTTGAAATTCAGGGCTTCAACCTTTAAATTCCAGGGCAATTGACCCTAATTCAGGGTTTCAGGACTGAAATTTAGGAATTCAACACCTATATTCAAGGCTTCAACCCTCAAATTGAGTCTAGCCGACCCTAATTTAAGGCTTCAACCCTTAAATTCATGGCATAATTCTTAAATTAAGTGCGTAATTCTTACATTCAGGGCCTAATTCTTAAATTTAGGGCTTCAAGCTTTAAATTCAGGGCAATTGACCCTAATTTGGGGTTTCAGGCCTGAAATTTAGGAATTTAAAACCTGTATTCAAGGCTTCAACCCTTAAATTTAAGACTTTCAACCTTTAAATTTAAGTCTTCAACCCATAAATTCGAGGCCTTATTCTTATATACAGGGCCTAATTTTTAAAATTTGGCACATAATTTTTAAATTCAGGGCCCAATTCTTAAATTTAAGATTTCAACCTTTAAAGTCAAGGCTTAAAACCTCAAAAATTCAATCCAGTTGAGCCCAACTCAAGACTCCAGACCTAATTCCAGGGCATCAGACCTTAAAATACGGAAGTCGTAATTCAGGTTGTTGGACTCCAATTCAAGGCATCACAGATTTAGATTGAAGGTTTTAGATCATGAGTTTAGGTATCAGAGCTTAAATTCGGGGCTTTAAACTGAAGGGCGTAAGACTGTAACTGAGGGCCAATTTCATGAGTCAGATTGATGATGTTGAAACACAGGATTTAGAAAAAAATCACGTAAAGTTGAGACGGATTACGGGTTAGACGGGCGACAATGGGACTAAAACAGAACATTTGGATCCAGAATTGCTCCTAGCTACTAAGAAAGTGACAGACTGAAAGGATCAGAACTGGACTCAGACTCACAGAGGACATTAAGAGGGATGGTGGTCTCTCTGGTCCTGTACTCAGATTGCAGATCTTGGAGCTCCAGGGTTGCCCTGCAGGTGATGTTCCCTCCCGAGTCCTCTCTCAGGGGTGTGTACTGAAGGGTGCTGGACCCAGAATCTCCCATAGTTTCGCTCAGGACGGTGTCTCCTTTCAGCCAGGTGAGGCTCAGGTACACAGCAGGGAACACGTTGGACACCTGGCAGGTGAGGTTCGTCTCCACGCCGTCTCTCAGGCGGTCCTGACCCGTGATCGCAGGGTCCGAAGGAAAGGCTGGAACCAGAGGAAGGACAGGAAGTTAGCTGGGAAAACGGGACGAGCTGAATTCATCTCGGCCCGTAAACTCACAGTAAACACTGACGGAGGTCGGAGCCACTGCCGTTTCCCACCCACACTTGACCTTACACGCCAGCTGTCCTTCGTGGTCTATTTTAACAGGGTCAAAGGTCAGCGTGGATTGGTTTCCGTGGGTGTCGAAGGACGCTGCCAGGGGGCGATCGTTCACGGTGCTCCAGGAAATGCTCGGTGCCGCGGTACAGTCCTGAACCTGGCAGACGATCTGCTGGTGGGTGCCGAGCCTGAGCAGGGGTCTCCTGGGAGACACGCTGACACGGAGACCCTGAACGCACCACGATGACATCAGCAGCACGGCTACGGAGACAAACGACAATCAGAAACCGACCAACCATCACGGGTTTGTTTCAGACCTTCCCCGATCTAACTATTTACGACTTGTTTAAAGTTAATTCCACAAACCTCAAAAGTTTTCATCTGAATTTCCTTTAAGGAGATAAAATCGTATTTTTTTTTTATTTTTTTACCAGTTCTATCTTTGGGACTTCAAGCAAAGAAACTGGAACAAGCTGAGGTTTCTGGCGACCAAGCGCCTGATGAACAGAAACTATGGGTCTTCTCTGACAAGGGGTCGTTTAACTTGGCAGTTATTAGGGACATTCATATCAAAGGTGATTAAAACAGTCGCGTGTTCCTGGCTTTATGCCTCTTGTCCGCATGAACGGAAACACGAGACTACTCGAGGGAAGAAAATGCTTTCACCCTCGGGAGTTTCCTGTTTTCAACCAAAGAAATAGAAGTAAAATGACAAAAAAAAGAAAGAAAAATAAACTACTAAATAAGTACTAAAATGACTCAGCAGTAAATTCTGAGGAACAGATTGAGCGGAAAAAGTTGCAATTTCTCCCTTTAGGAACAGAAGGTAATTAGGAGTGAGGAGTTTGTTCCAACTATTGTTTTCATAACTTTAAACTCTATGTGAAAGAAAATACATTTTTTTAAAATAAATAAATATACTATATACTATAATGAATAAACTAAATTTACATATAAATAAACGTGTAAATTATTGAACGAATAAATGTTTAAATAAATACATGTTTACATAAAAAATATTTTTTTAAATAAAAATAAATCCGTAAATGAGTCAATAAAATTGGAAATAAATGATATGAAACAGATTTTTAAAAAATATTTTCACAAATAAATATTCATGTATTTATTTCCAATTTGATTTCCTCATATTATTTACTTATGCATTTATCATTATTTATTTTGGCAGGGTTAGACATCCAAATAATTAATCCTGCAAAAACAAACAAACAAAACCTTCAAGTAAATAATTATTTGTCATATAAAGTTCGATATAAAATCATTCCTAAATCGACTGAATCTGTAAAGATCTTTTCCAGTCATGCCGACACCAGACTCACATTTACGGAGTCGCACGCTGAGCGGCAGGCAACCTGGGGATAAGAGCCTTGCCCAAGGGCACTTTGACAGCTATAATCTCTAGGGTTTTAATGCTTATATCACAGCTCTGATTGGTTCCGTTTTTCTAGAGTTTTGCAGTCACGAATATGTCGTCTTGTACCGGATGCTGAGCAGCTGGAAGGATTTCTGCTCAGATGCTGCATTCCAGTTAACCTTTCAGAGTGGGAAAGTCGGAAATCTCACGGTTGTCTCACGTCATTTCGCCGAGACACGCCCCCTTTAGGTCGGAATATACAAACTCCAACTCGGAGCACTGAAATTGAATCTAGTTTGAATAAAGTGGTTCAATGAGTAAATATTTAAAGTTTTGAAATGGATTTGTTGACTACGTGGATCAGAGCCCGTTGGATATTTTTAATCGCATTATTGTGTTCAATAGAATAATAATGACTAGCCTGCCCATCGACAGCCTCAAAGCATCCATGTTCTTTCCGACTCAGGGTGAAACGGGAACGCTTTAAGTCGTGGATGACGTCACGTTCTTGTTTACAGCAACTCGGACGCCCGAGTATCCGAGACAAATGGAAAGCAGCACTACTCTATGATGCACGACCGAGGTCACAAAACGTTCAGTTCGTTTTACAACTCGGAGCGGCTGATTAGCATCTGAAAAAAGCTTTGAATAAAACCTGAACTACGGCCCCAAAGGGAGGCGTCACGGATGCAGGAGGAAGCTCAAACCAGCCTCTCTCTGACCGGCCAGATTGAGATTTAAAGGAGCGCAGCAAAAGCAGAAGAGGTGGATTAGCCACATCTGATAGGGTCATCGTCTCCGCTGCCCTAAAATTGAGCCGTTCGCATATCAGAACAGTCGCACATCGCTCTTCAGTCAGAGGCATCTTCAGATTCCCTGTAAGACTGACTGCTACTGGAGAGGCATTGAATTCCCCTTTGGGATAGAGGATTTCGGAATTGAATTAGACCTGCGAAGTTGGAATCGAACGTTCGGCCTTCACCCTGCACTCTATTCAGATGTAAACCAGCGTTGAACTTTACCTCAACAGTCGATCCATTTATTTACATTCAATCATCGTTATCAATACAGCGATTCACAAACTCCTCGTTTAGTTTGTTTTTCTTCTGAAGGGGGGGGGGGGGGGGGGAACCCAGCAGAGAAACTGAGACTTTTTAACTTCATGCAGTCATAAACCAGCTGAAAAAAGAAAAGCTTTAAACCACCTTCAGAAATACCAGGGAACGTCTGATGAAGGCAACTTTAAAGCGTAATAAAAACCTGCCTGCGTGGAGGAAAAGCAGAGAAATAAAGACAGCAGCAACAATAAGGTTTCAGATCGTTTTACTAAACGATGCTTGAAGCTTAAATTCATATCGTTTTTGGGGGTTTTTTTGCCCTGAGATGAAAATTTCCGCTTTTCCTAAAACCACAACAGATTTTTTAGCCGTTTCACGCATCTTCTGACCAGACGGGTTTACAGAACTCACTCTTCGTTTACGGTCAGCGTGTTAAAGGTCGAACGACATCTGGAGCTGATTTTCTCTGTTTTATTTCTGACAAAAAACAAATAGCAAAACAAAAGCTAAAGAGAGAGGAATGAAGCGTTTATAAAGCTCTGACTGCAAAAAGAGAACTAAAGAGATTTTCACACTATTTACAGATCATCAAACTAAATCCAGTTTTTTTTTTTAATATTTCCAAACCAACAGATACAGAACCCACCTGACGACATGAAGCAGAACCTTCTGGCCCAACTTAAAGAAAGTAGAGAACGTTTCCAGGAAATCCTAGAACTAAAGCTCTGCAGACCTCACTGCCTCATTTAAAGGGGAAGATCAAGATTTTGTCAACTTCGACCTTATTTTTAGCAAATATTAGGTTCATTTAGTTCATCAAGTTTGGAGCCACTTGGTGTCCTTCAGGAGAAGTTTATATCCAGTCGCGATCAGCGTATATTTATATTATGGGAGTCAATCAGAGCAATAAATTTGCTGCCTGTAATAAATCATTATCTAAAACATTAGCCGGTTTTGTTACGAATGATTAGGAATATTCCCCTGTGAGTTTGGAGTGAAGCTAATATATTAGCTTCTGCCAGTTTTACAGGCTCTTAATGCAAACGTTTCAGATTTACAGTAAACCTGGGATTTCACAGGTGTCATCACAGCTGTAGTCTGCAGAAAGGGAGCCTGTAATAAAGCATTATCCGCCCCTTAATTTAACCTCGATTTGTTATTCATTGTAGGCACTAATCCCCCCCCGGAGTTCAAAATGTCTTGGAAGTGCTTCTTTGATTTGTTCCCGAGTGACTTAGAGGCAAAAATACATCTGCATTACACGCGATTATAATGACGTCACTGCTGTTCTCCATCCCAGCTGTAGTCTGAGCAGGACTTTTTTCTCTCTGCTCCACGGGTTGTCGATTAGACAGAACTACGGCAGACATCAACACGGTTCTGGTTTGCGTGTTTCCAAATTTCAATAACCGAATGACTCCTACAGGCTCCCTTTCCACAATCTACACAGACTACAGCTGTAATGGCGGACGGCTGCGACGTCTTTGAAATCCCAGTTTAGTGTAAATTGGAATCGGTTACATTGAAAAACCTGTAAAACCCCAGAAGCTAATATATTAGCACCTCAGAGACATTCAGAACTCAGGGGAATATCACTAACTATTAATAAGAAAACCTGGTTAAATGAAGGCGTTTTGCGGCAGATAATGAATTATTACCGGCAGAAAATCTCCTGCCCTGATTCAGTCCCATTATATGGATATATAGACATATCGTGACTGGATATAAACTTCTCCTGAAGGATTCCAAACTTGTCTGGGTGAGTAAATGAATTTAATAAATGTTAAAAAAACAAACAAAAAAAGGTCCAGGTTGAAAAAAAACACTAACCTCCCATTTAAAGGGATATTTCTTGACCACCAAACCCGACAGGAGGAACAGCAGATTCTGAAAGAACAAAGTCCAGACCCACCAAAGTGGCTGAATTAAAAGATCTGACCCAGATTCCTCCACAGTGAGGCGATATAGGTCGACCATTTATTAGGCTCATTTTGTTTGGACACTTTCTCTACTGTAAATAAATAAAATCATGAAACAGCTTTCTGCATTTCCTCTGGTCGCCTTCGATCGCTTGTTTGACGATCTGAAAGGGAGAGGATAAAAAGCAGCTGTGGTTTGGGGTGGTGGTGGGGTCTCTGCTTGGCATGTTTGACATGTTTTCCTGCCCAAACACACCTGTTGTAAACGCTGGGACTCGGTCCGATTGTTGACCCGCTCGTTTGAACCGGCCGGGGTCAACATCCAGATGGCAAACGCCACAAAACAAACAGAACTGAGCCGAACCGCTGCTGTAAGGCTCTGAATCAGGGCGAGTCACAAACCGCCCCAAAAAAACTATCATTATTAAATATTACACAAGAAACATACAAAAAATACACAACATTTGGGACACAAATGACTTAAACAATCATTAGAAAGTAAATTTTGCCTAATGTGGGACCTTTAAAACCCAGTCCCTTTAAAACCCAACTAGATTCAGTTAGATGTCGGCTAAAAATGAGGAATTAGTCAGTAACTTTAACATTGTGGTGAATTAATCAGCTGCTTGGATGAAACAAAGAAAAGGAAGAACAGAAAAAGGTCGACCTCTGACACATCAGCTAATCACCTTAATGATCAAAGCCTCTGATATGACATTTTTGCTATAATCGAGGTTTTTTCCATCTTTAAAAACACGATAAATCCATCATTTAAAGCCACGTTTTCTGTATTAAAATGGAGCCTGATCGTGTCTTCTGCCTCTGGCTTTTTTTTTTTTTTTTATCATTTAAATGAAGGCAGAGCAGCCGACGTGGGTCCATAAAGGCAGCGTCCACAGAGCTGGATCTCACCTGAGAGGAGGGGAACAAAGCTCCTGTAGTCCTGCAGCTCCATCCTCGTCGCTCCCTGATGGACGGATGAACGGACGGATGAAAGGGATGGATGGATGGACGGATGAATGCAGCAGCAGCGTCTCCTTTGTGCTCCCGTTTCTGAATCTGAAGCAGAAAATGAGCTCGACACAAACCTCTGATGAAACAAAACGCCCCCCTCTGATCTGCCTGCCTCTTATTTATGGGAGACCAGCGCGCCCCCTGCAGGACAAACCAGGCTTTCGCTTTCATTATGTGGCCTCTTGGCAGAGCCTTTGTATCGGCGTGGGGGTCGGAGGTCACTCATGAATATAAACATGATGGGATTAAACCCCTGAACGCAGCTTCAGCGTCTAACAACTTTGATTAAATCTGTTTGTGTCCATTAATAGTTATTCTATCCGAGGAAGTGAGACAAAACTAGAGAATCTGAAAGAAAAAGGCTAGTAAATAAATAAATACATATTCTAAAATGTTATAAATAACACTGGAATTAAATGAAATAATTAAACAGTATTATATATACTTTTAACTTAAACAATTTTATTCGAAATTATCTGCATGGCTTTGGAAATGTATTAATCATTTCCATAATTATTAACCTGTTTTAATTGAGATGAAACAACTTTATTGAAATCATTAACCCAAAATTATATGTTCTAATTTCTTTTTTTCATATATTCCTTTAGTGGCTCAGCTTTTTCTACAAAAGGTGATTGGTCGGAAGTTAAGCTGCTGTTAAGGTTGTCCAATCAGATGATTTTACATAAATTGTCTTTTATGCTCCATAACTACTAAATGTTTTCTTTTCCCATAAATAAATACTTTTATTGCTAAATATTTTCATTGATTCGTGTGTTTCATGTTTTTAATCATCATAATTTTACATACATTTTCTTTTAGGCTTTAAAAAAAAAAAAGTGATTCTCTGCTTTAATTTTTACATTTTTGTATAAATAAAATTTCCTTTCCTTGAGGTGTAAACAGTTTGAAATCTAAAATATTTGCTGAGATACGGATTTTAGTGTAAAATAAATGATTTACTTTTTAAATTGTATTAGGTAAAAAGGAGAAACTAAAATTAGAATCGGCTTCTGTGGCTAAACTTGTGAGCACAAGCGAATAAATTAGTGTATAATTTTTGTAACTAAGAATATATTGAAATTTCAGGAATAAATCTATTTTTATTTGAGCATTTCATTCGCTAAAGCTGCTGCCCCTGCATCCCGACCCCAGATAAGTGGGAAAAAAATGGGTTAGATCAAGTTTTAAAATATTATACAGACCTTTTTTTATTCAATCATCTGCAAGTTATCTTTATAAACTGTAATGCCTAACCAATGAAAAATACCAAAGCACTTAAAAATAAAAATGAATATTTCTCGCTTTCTTCAACAAACAAACTTCAATTCACATTTTCTATCCACTCTATGCTACATTAGTTAACAGACCATTTCAGAATCACAAAGAGGGAATAATTCCCTTCATGGCATTTTTGACACTTTTAGTACGTCTGCTGTGAAGGTTGGAGACATTTTGGTGATAAAGCAGCCGATGTGGATCTCCTGTCAGGTTTATATTTAAGGTGATTAACTCCCAGTGTGATTACCTGATAACAGACTGAGTGAAATTAAACTGATCAGCAGTATTGGGACCAGTAGGAATATTCATCTTTAACCTGGATGTGAAGGTGTTCTTTTCGGGGTTCCTGCACATTTTGTTCATGTCTAAACTCCATTTTAAAGAGTTCTCTGTTTACTGCTTATCGGTTTTAAAGCATCATCATAATGATTTTATTGTAGATATTTGTAGTGAGTGGACGGGAGGAAAGAGGCAGAAAGAAAGACAAAAGAAGGACAAAGAGAAAGAGAGGCAGAGAGAAAGAGTGAAGGAAAAAGTGGAAGAAAGTGAAGTGTGAAAGAAAGAAAGAGCGAAAGAAAGAAGAAAGCGAACAGGGACAGAACAAACAAAATAAAGAGCGAGAGCGAAAGAGCAAGAGAAAGAGTGTAAGAAATAAAGAGGAAAAGAACAATAGCAAAAGAAAGAGCCTAAGAAAGAGTGAGAAAGCAAAAGAAAAGCGAAAGGAAAAAAAAAGCGAGTGTGAAAGAAAGAACAGACAGCACAAGCAAAAGAAAGAGTGAGAGCGAAAGAGCAAGAGAAAAGAGCTCAAAAGAGTGAAAGATAAAAAGCGAAAACGCAAATGAGCAAGAGCAAAAGAGCGCAAGAAAGAGTGCAAAAGAAAGGACAGAAGTAGTGAAAGAAAAGCAAAATGGCCAAAGAAAGCGAAAGCGCGCGAAAAAACAAAGCGCAAAAGAAAGGACAGAAAGAGCGCGAAAAAAACCCCAAAAGAAAAGGGCGAAAGAAAGAAAAAAGTGAGTGAGCGAACAAAAGAGTAACAGTGTGAAAGAACAGAAGAGAGAGAAATAAAGACGTACAGACAAAAAGAACAGAAGAAAGAAAAGCAGACCAAAAAGTTAGAGACTTTTAGACATAAATAAATAAAAACAAAAATATCGACACAGAATGAAAGAAAAACGATCTCAGAATGTAAAAACTGACATCTGACTCAAATAATCACCGACAGTCAGATTAACTTCATTTCTTGTTTTTATTCAAATAGAAACTCTTCGGTCAGCTAAAAGAAAACATTATTTTGTGACTTCCCTTTAAAGTCTCCGTGACATAAATACAGATGAAAAACATTCGTGGGTAAAACATCAGCGACACAACTTCCTTCAAACACCTTCCTGTTGGGCGGGGCCCTCCAAAATAAAAGTCCTTCCTTCACCCCGTCGTGTTAAAGGCACTCAGAGAGCCTGCATGATGCGCTGAGGACAACTCTCCCATCGCATCCAGCCGACGACACGCTGCAGGCCCAGCTGGGGTACCAT
Source organism: Apricaphanius iberus (assembly GCA_028564705.1). Classification (NCBI taxonomy): domain Eukaryota; kingdom Metazoa; phylum Chordata; class Actinopteri; order Cyprinodontiformes; family Aphaniidae; genus Apricaphanius; species Apricaphanius iberus. Next base: position 770,541 of record JAPXFQ010001917.1, read on the forward strand.
CCGGTACCGGCGTCTGACCCGCTTACACAGAGACTCCGGGTCGGACACTCTGGGTCTGACGTCTCCGACTTACAGCCAAGCATGCGTTACATTACACAGAATCATTAAAAACGTAACAGTTGTTAGATTTAAATACAACGTCTGAACATCTTCTGCTCATGTCTTCAGGCAACTAAAATCTACAGACTAATCGATTATTGCTCTTATTTTAACCCGGCATGTTGGAGGCCTCAGAATAAAAAGATAAAACATTCCTTCGTTTTTTTTCTGCTGGCGTCAGAATCTACAACCTGAGCGAGAACGTTGCCTCTGCTTGGTTACGATCCGTCTTCGTGTTCAGTCTTTTACATTAAAGTTGCCGTTTGACTTTCACCTATTTTACCGGTAAAAACCGGAACTTTGAAGCTGCTTTAAATTCGTCCGCTTCGCTCGAAGTCTCCTTCTGTCCCCTGAGTTTCCATCTTCGTCGCTATCGCTGCTGCCGATCAGAACAAAAACGCTGATCGGTTCCCCACCGGCCGACCGATCGGGCTGGACGTCAATACTGTAACCATGGCGACGTGTTGAATCAAAAATAACTCAAAAAATACTTTATGTTAAAAACAAAAAAATATATATATATATATCCTCTTCTGTGACGAATAGCAAATATAAAAATCGTCTCTGGTGTGAATAAAGTTCAGCCGAACACGCGTGTGTGGGTTATTTACATACAGTCTGAGCGCTTGCTGGTTTATTCTGGTTCCCTTTTTAAAACACAGGAGCAGTCCGGTAACGATGAGGATGATGATGGGTGGAGGGGGTGTTGTCTCTGGATCGTCAGGTCGGACCTCTGGTTTTAGTACTGGATGTATTCCGAACGAAGAGACTGGAAGAGGAAAACACAAGGAGGTTTTGAGTCAAACGATTTTGGGTTTCTTTCCGTTTCAAACAATAAAAATCACACAAAAAAAAAAAAACTTGCTGAAAAAACCTGGGCTCCAATATTCAGACACCAAACATAGCGGTGGGAACGTCCGCTGGCGATATGTGGACACAAATCTGCTGTTAAATGTCTGTTCAGTTAAGTCTGTAACCTTTAACCTCCAATGAGCCGTTTTGCGCTAAATCCAGATAAATAAAACTAATTTAGAGCCGTAAACGCTACATAACCTTTAAAAATGAGTTCTCATTCATATAGAAGCACCTTTTATTTCTGATTTTAGGTTTTAAGAGCAAGAAAAACATAAAACTTTAGCAAAAAGGGGATGGATTTCATTTTCCTCTGAGTTTTTGATGGCAAATTTGGCAAAAATGCATACAGTTTAAAACTAGAGATGAAACGAATACCCCTTTTTCAAAACCGATACGATACCGATACTTGGATTGGAGTACTTGATTACCGAGTGCTAATACCGATTCTTCTACCGCAAAAAAAAAAAAAAAAAAGCAATGAATTGGAAGATACGTTTTATTTTCTTCTCTGATTGTTACAAAAAAATATGAAAAATTTAATATTTATTAAAAAATGACCACAAATCTAAAATTTTAAGTGAAATATTAAACATTTCTACACCGCAGAATTTCTCAATTTTAAGTATCATGGTATCGGTTAACCGTAACCGATACAGTGCATTTTAGCAAACTTAATGAACAGAAAAATGTATCACAAAATATTGTTTTAGTATAATCCTGTCATGGAAATTCAAAAGAAATTATTCAATGAAAAAAAAAAACACAAAAACCTGCTAAAAATCTGAATTTGTTGATGAAAAAAAATATTTATTTGGTTTGTTATTTTTAGCCAAAGTGCCTGAGAGCCATTTTGGACGTTCTAAGGAGCCACAGGTCGCAGAAGTCTGCGATAATAATCCACCGTAATGTGTCACAGCTGAATAAGAATCTGCAAACTGAAAATAAAGCAGAACCCAATTTTTCCCCAAAAGTAAAAAAAAAAGAAGGAATATTCCAGCTCTTCCTCCTCCTCAGCCTCCCGCTGAGTGATGATGCTTGGAGACTTTTTTCTTTTTTTTTTTTTACTTTCAGTTTCCATTGTGAGGCATTTCTGGGAAGTCTTCATGCAGCTGCATCTGAATGATAAGAAACGCTTGTATAAAAGACGCCAGCGGCCACATTCCAGAGGAGGAGGAGGAATAAACCCAAATGCGATCAGGATGCACCGTTTATTACCTCCGGTCTCCACCGTGATTCTCTGGAGACCCTCAGGGTTGGAAACGACTCGCTTATAATGTTTTACACACACAAAGATTCTGGTTAATTGGTTTTCTTTTTTTTTCTTGGAACTTTTTTTTACAGTCGAAACCATTAGTTTATACACCTTTTTTCACTAAAAGTTAAATCCGACTAGACTTGTCTGGTTTTCGGCTAGAATTACCAAAGTTGTTTCCATTTGCTAAAAGCCTGGATAGAAGTGCTGAACGATTAATTGCATTTGCAATTAAATCGCAGTGTGACAAAATGCGAATTTCTGATCGCAAAGGCTGCGATTTGACTTGACGTAAACATATCTGGTAAAGTCACGTGACTTACAAACAGCTCAAACAATGCAGGGAGAGAAGGAAACGCTGCACTTTAACCTGTTATAAAATGTTTTAAAGCTCAACAGAATCCAACGCTGCACAATATTTGGTAGCAAAGAGGAACAGAACATCAGTTGTGGGAAATTCAGGGCTCCTACACACTGCCAAAGTCAAAATTCCATACTTTTTCAAGACCTAAATTTCCAGACCGAAATCTCAATAAACCGAAATCAACATCAACATCACCCCAGTTCTAAAGTCCTTCCACTGGCTGCCTGTAGCTCAGAGAATAGACTTTAAAATACTCCTACTAGTTTATAAATCACTGAACGGTTTAGCACCAAAGTATGTTGGAGATCTGCTGTCACTATACCAACCCAGCAGACCAATCAGGTCCTCCAACTCTAGCTCAGCTTACTTAATATTACTAGAATTAGAACGAAACAAGGAGAGGCAGCTTTCAGCTTCTATGCTCCACACATCTGGAACAAACTTCCAGAAAAATGCAAAAACGCTGAATCGTTAGGCTCTTTTAAATCTAAGATTAAAACTCTACTATTCAGATCTGCCTTTGAGCCCTAAATTGTGCTTTCTGATCACTTTTTGATTCTCGTGGTTTAAGTTTTATTCTTATTTTTTTATTTCCTTTTTAACCTATTGTGTTTTTTCTGTTTTTAATCTATATTGCATAAATTTGTTCCTTACATCATCTTTTCCTATTGATTGATTGTGTCCATCTGTTAAACCTATATGTTTCTGGTATTTTCTAATCACGCTTCCTTAATCATGCATTTGGTTTCATTATCACTGAATCATGTAAAGCACCTTGAATTGCCTTGTGTTGAAAGTGTGCTATATAAATAAAATTGCCTTGCCTTGTTGCCGTACGTTGTGAACTATGGCGGGTTATAACGAGAGAGCGGCTTTGCTTTATTAGCTAGATAAAGCTAGACTACATCGACATCGGTTTCATCAGCACTCATTATTCAGATGCGTTCTGAGTTTGGTGAGTTTAACCATTTGCTCCAGGAGCTGCTTATGGATGAGGTTCGCTTTCTGCGCTACTTCCGTCTGTCCTGCGCCCAGTTTTACGACCTCCTCGGCCGCATCGGAGCTTAAATCTCCTACTAGGACACCAACTACAGGTTCTCTGTTCCTGTTTAGGAGCGCCTGTCCATCTGACTCCGGGTTGTGTTATTTCTGATTTTTGAAATCTGCGTTTGTTGAAAATATTTTCACTGGTACCCGCGCTTCATTCAAGATACGTGTGTAGTGACATCACTACAGTGAGACGCTCTGATTGGTTGACACACAGCATCAAGTCCATCAAAAGTTAATCTAGCTGAACTTCTGCGTTGCTCACGTTTGCTGCGTTGCCGCTTGCAACGCAAGTAGCGCTTGAAAAGTTGACGGAGCCAAAGCACACAACGCACCGCAGAGACTCTGACAGACTCTACCGTAGACTTTACATGTAATCTTGCTGCAACTGATGTTGCCGTTTGGGACAACTCATTTCTACTCATTTTTTGGTTCTTCCGGACCAAAATAAAATTGTTTTGGTCAAAGGTGGGCTGGTGTTGAAATTCAGAAGGTGAAATTAAAAGGGAATATAGTTTTTTTTTTTAATATATTTTGGGGTTGGAATAGCAACAGCCATGAATAAGAAGTTCATGGCTTAAAGTATTATCCTGTGTTTTTTTGTTACCAGTTATAAATGTCCTACGTTGCTGAACTCACCATGCATTTCAAACGTTCAGAGGATGGGAGACGTGGACGGGTGAAGTAAGGAGACAGGCGGACGGCATGCAGGTTTATTAGAAGTACTGACGATTCACCAATTAAAAAATAACAATAAAAACGGTAATGCCTATGGAAGGGAACCAATGCTGTGATGGTCAGACCTTCCCAGCATGTCTAAACTTCTTCCTACAATTGTTCAGACAGATGACAGTGGCGCCTTCAAGCATCTGGAGATCATTCCCAACAGCACTGGAGTGGCTCCATGATCCTCCTCCTCCTCACCTCCAGAAACCAGAGAGTTCCTTAAAATCATCCACAGGTGAGCCTCCAATTACCTCAGATATGTCGGTTAACCTATCAGAACCTCACCAAGCAATGACATCATCATCTGGGCTTTCCCTCCATTGTTTAAAGAGACAGTAAGCATTCTGGATGTGAAAATCTAATTTTGGAGACATTAGAATGGAATGGAAAAATCCTTTAATAGTTCCACAAGAAATTTGGTCGTAACAAAAATAAAGGAAACCATCTTTGACGTATTATTTTCCTCGTTATTGATGCTTTTAGCAAATAAAGATAATTTAGGTCATGTTAACTGACCCAAAACAAGAGAAGTTTGGTCTGGTTTAACTTCAGACAGCGAGAGAAAAACGTTGAATTAGGGCTGGACGATAATTCGATAGCAATATATATCGATCGATAGACGTGTGGTGCGATAGAAAAAAAAAGGGGTTGATAAAAAAAGTTTGATTTTTACATTATAGCCTATCAGGCAGCTTAATACAACAATCATTACTTATTCCAAACGAATCATTAACAATGACCCGCTCTGCTTTAGAAACACAAAAAGTCTGAAATGATTTGAGCTGAAACAGAATTTTTTAATAGTTCTTAGAAAAACCATCGGCGTAACTTCGCCGCGCTCAGACGTCACAACAAGGCAGCAGCGGAGGATGTTGTTTCGGATAAATATTTCAGTGTCTCAGGTAAATTTGCGTCCCGTTTTGAACCGATCCTCGACGCACTAAAACACTAAACGTAGCAATAATGAACGAAATATAAAACTACGATCAGCTGTTTTAAGCAGGACTCCCCTCTCCCAGCTCGTTACGAATCTCTCACAGAGAGACACAGGAAACGTACCCAGGTCGCGACGCGTTGCTAACATCTGTGGCTGTTAAAATCTCCCCTCGGTTCTGCTCCCGGTCCTCAGAAGCTAAAAAACGCTTTAAAAAACCCAACAGGGGTTGGATAAACCTGCTGGCTTCAGCTCTCAGTGACTGAGCTGCAGTGTTGGAGCCCATCAACACCGGTGAGTAGCTAGTTAGCTTTAGCCTACAGCTGAAGAGCTGAAGTGAATTTGAATAAACTTTATTGACAAACTAAACCAAAGGTTTCAGCCATTAATATTATAAAGTGTCATAACATGTTTAAAAGATTAAAAAGCATAAAATAAGCCTTTAATTTAAATAACTAAAATGATTATTGACATGATCTCTTGTTTTGTTTCTGTGTCTTACAAACTTATGATAAAAAGAAGTGTTTGAAAACGAAATTAATTTAATTCTTAGTTAAAATTTGTTCATTGAAGAATAACAAAATGACTGGGGAGGAACTTAAATATATTTTTTACACTATGTGATTTTTTTTAATCGATAATTATTGATATCGATCAATATCACTATTTTCTATGGATGTGCTCTTTTTCTATATCGTCCAGCCCTACGTAGAATTGTAAACTTCTGGTTTCAACTGTAGATTTAGGGCTGATGTTTTGCTTTTTGAGATCTTCTTGTCTGCTTCCTGCTGTCACAGCTCCCATTTAGGCGATTTATTCCCAGTTTTGTACTGTAGCAGCTCGTTAGCACGTCGAAGTTTCAGGCTCTGCTTCACCTCTCATCCCGTCACGCCCGGTCTGGGTCATCTGCGTTTCCTCATCTCAGCAGCAGCTTGGAGTTAAGAGTTAGTGAGGTTACAGGGAAACACCTCGACTCCCACCGGTTAAACAGTAAATTTAAAAAAAAAGGAGCAGAAGGATTTTATAGAAACCGAACGTCACGGCAGACATAAGCGAAACAACAAGAGGCGGTTAAAGGACAAACTCAGAGACATTTAACAGACTTATAACGGGTCATAATGATGAGGCGTTCCTCAGACCTGCAGCTCTCATTCCTGGAGCTTCATTATGATTAGAGATGCACCGATAAGTTTTTACTGGGCCGATACCGATTTGGGTTTTTGTTTTAGTCTCAACCTGCTGATTCTGATAAAGGAAAACCAAAATGCTTCATCAAGTAGGGATGGGCGATAAGAACTGTTGGTAATGACTAATGCATGATTTTTTTTTTTTATTAAAAAAAAGGGTCTACAGCTTATTTTAAATTATTATAGATTTTAGATTGATTTCATTTTTTTAGATTTGACTTATTAACATATTTATATTTATTCATCTACTTATTTAATTTATGTATTTATTATTTATATCCATTTACATACTTCATGTTTCTATATTTCATTAATCAATCATTTATATAAAATGTATTTACATATTTATATTTGTCATTTACGTGCCATATTCATGCACTTATATTTCATTATATATTGAATTTACTATTAATTTCATTTATGTATTTATTATAAAATTTATTTACTGAACATTTAATTCATATAGATATATAATTTTCATATTTATATTTAATTCATTTGCTCATGTATAGAACATTTATTTCCGTATTTCTTTCTTTTACTTATTTCTATTTATTTTCTCTCTTTTGTGTATTGTTAATTTTATATATAATTGTAATAATTTAGATAATATAATTTTATATTACATTTATTTCCTCATTTATTTCATTTGTTTATTATTTCTATTATTTTTCATTTACTTGTGTATTTTTCATTCATTTATTTATCTATTTATGTATATTTTTTCCCCATTTATTTATTCAGCCTTTTCTAGATACTTTCATGGGTTTGAATGATTGCAGCTGCAAATCAATCAAACCCTTGCAAACAAATTCTGCCCCTAAGACAAGAACTGTTTTGCGGGGAAAAAATGTCCCTTCAAGACACGTGAGAGATAAAGTGTGTCTGTTAATGACTAAACTGCCTCTTTATTTGTCTTAATTCTTATTATGATAGGAAACTTTTCACGATAAATATCGACTGTGAATGTTACAGAAATGGAGGAAGTTCCCAGTTCTGATGGACGTAACGACAGATCAGAACCAGTTGAGGATAAATTGGTGGCTTCCCACTTTTGGTGCATCTCTAATAAGATCTGGGAATCAAAGAGGAAACGCCTCATCAAAAAAGAAAAGTGTTCAGTCAAACACAAAGGAGTTCAGAAACGGACTGAAGCGTCTTCACGCTGTATTCGGTCCGTTTCTGAAGCCAGAACAGAAAGAACCAATCAGAACCCAGGGGCGGGGCTAAGCTGCTGCTGCTGTGTCAGAGGACTTACAGGTATGGATCGGCTCAGGTAACGTCCCGAGGGGCCCTTCATGGCGCTGTAGGCCCCGTGGCCGTCCTGATGCTGCGGCCTCGCATAGCCTGTGCCTGCAGGGGGCGTCACAGGGCCGCCGTAGAGGGGGCCGTTGTTGTTGACCTCGTGCTGCATGCCACGGGGCCCGCTACCGTAGTTGGACAGAGGGGGCGGGGCCATATGAGAGGGGGAGTGGCTTACAGACACAGAGGAGATCCGAGTCTTCTCGTCCTCCTCGGCGTCGGCGGCGTAGAGATCTCCGAGGGAGCTGGCCAATCGCGAGCCAAAGGCTGGGCTGAGGTCAGCAGAAGTGGGAGGAGCAATTAGAACACATGAAGAGAAACATCAGAAACGGAAGGGGTCACATGGTGGCGGTTCCGTCTCAGCACCATCTTCTGTTCTATCGCCTGGAGAAATCAGCAGCTTCATGTTTTAAACACCAGATGAAGCTCAAGGATTTGATACAGAAACCGATCGGTGCCAGCAGGGGGCGCCGCTCTACCACTTAAAGGAATTTACCCTGAATTTTTTCTGCAAACATTTAGCAGATTTTTACCTGCAACAAACTAAATATAATACACGAAATATTCTCAATTCTAAATTAGGAAAAAACTAAATGAAGGAGCGGCGAATGGAAAGAAAGGATTAAAAGATGTTGGAATGAAGGATTTAAAGCTCTTCACAAACGGGACAGAAAAAAAAAGTCTTCTAGATTAGGGAGAGGAGTCAAGTAATTCAACATGGATGGAACACTTACCAGGCTTTCTGATAATTAAATCTATAAACAGCCAGAAACTGCAGTAAAAAAATGCAATAAATAAAAATGCTTTCTGGTCTTCAGTTTTTTTTTCCCCATTAAGTTTTCCTCAGGATTTAAAAACACTGACATCAGGTTGAAGTTTATTGATTGTTTAAATACATTAATCTGAATAAATTAGGGGTGTAAGGATACATTTGTACGCATGTGAATCAGCGAACGCATCTTCAACAGCAATTAGGTCCCCGCTCTGCACCGAACTGAATGACTCGCCTGAAAAGATTTCAAGCTGAATGGAAATCATCACTGATACTGGAGAAAAAACAGCGGAAATCACCATGGATACCGGCATAATTCAATCAAACCAAACACTTGATTTAGTAAAAAACCTACAGGTCTGTGTAATCCCTGATGATGAGAAGGAATTTTCCCAACAGATGCCCATGCTGCATTCAAGTGCAGCTGGCGAACTGGTCTGTCAAAATATAAAAACCAACTCAAAAGCAATTTATAAAATACTTGGCCCATATTTGAGAATTAAAAATTATATTTAAACATTTCTAAACTACAGTTTCTGTTTTATTACTCTACTCTGGATATGTCTGCTTGTACTATTATATTTATTTGGGGGGAGATCAAATTAAGTTTCCATTCAAATCTAAGCTTTCAAATTTTTTTAATTATAGGACATAATAAAATCTAATTAATTTGAGGAATTAAAAGGAAGGAATTCAGGAATAAAACTATTTGTTTAATGCTGATGAAAGAAAATAAAAAAAGTCAAATGCATTTTTTATTCCTTTTTTAAAATTAAAATATGGGCAAATTAACATTTAAACACTTACCATTTTCAAGTTGTTATATTGGTTTCTGCTCTGGCTATGTTGGCTTGTACTATTATATAAATATAATATGTTTTTTAATCCAATCATATCTCTAATCAGTTCTACACTTTCAACTTTAAGTTAGAGAATATATTAAAATGAAATACTTTTTGGAATTAGGAAAAAAAGGAAAACTTTCTTTGTTAAATGCTGATCAAACTAAAAACAAATATATATATTTGTATTTATTTTTCTTAAATTAAAGTGTATTAAAAAACGTACCAAACCGTGATACTCGTGTACCGTTACACCCCCAGAATAAGAGTGAACTGGGACAAAAAATATAATTGTTTAATTTGAGCAAAAAGAGCTAATAAAAGAGCAGAATTATTATTTTAACTTAACCACCTTTTACAACAACTTCCTGTTAACGGATCAGACCAATACATCAGTTCATGTTGCTGCAGGGATAGAATAAGAAGCTGCATGAGCTCATCCTGCTGATGAGCAGCAGGATGTAATCAAGACAAGATGAGGGGATAGAAGTGAGATAAAGATGAGGGGTGGGAGGATAACGAGGAAGAGGGCAGTAGGAGTAAAGCATGAGGTGATGAAGAAGAGTCCTGACCTTCGGATGTTGGACATCGGCGATAGCGAGTTCCTCCCGATCCGCTTGGCAGCAGGAGACGTAGAGGATGCTGGGAACTTGGCGGGCTTGAGAATGGAGGCGTGGCTCTGACTGCTCCCCGTCGACAACCTGGAGGGAAAACGAACATTAAATCCTGATCGATGCTCGTGTTTATCATCGATAGAACCAGCCAGCCGGATGGGTCGGACGAAGGCCTTACCTGAGCGGCTGGGAGCTCGTGCGGCTGGGAGCCGCCGTCTCTTCAAATCTGAAACGAAGCATAAACCCATCAGAACACATTTCCACCTCTACCTGCGCGGAGAAACACCTGCTGAACGCAGCCCGTACCTCACAACTCCGGTCAGAGAGGGGCGAGGATGCCGTCTGCTCTTCAGGGCCCGGAGTTTGTCCCCCTGCGTCAGACCCGAACTGTCTGTAAGGTCACCCTGGAAGATAAAACAAGCGCTCCCGTAAGACGACTGATGAGACATTAAACAGGAAACAGGGGGAGAGAGGAAAAACAAAGAAATAACATTTTTATTAGAGGTGTTCCAGAGATCTTTGTTAACGACTAAACTATCTGAGGAGTGTGTTTTAGAGACACATTTGGTTTCTCTCTGCTATCGGTTCTGACCTGCTGACAGAGCAGAACACATCCTGACTCAGTCAGGGTCAACCCTGCTTTCATGTAGTTATTAAACACAACAACCCCCGAAGATCAAATAAAAAACGCTGCAGCGTGTTCGTCCAAATCTATTTCCGCTTCACCGCCTTGATGCCACCAGCTGCTCTTCGATTTATTCTGGCTGATAAACATCCAGTTTTTCCTCCTCAAGTCCATAGCTCATCAAACAATTATGGTGTCATTTGGGAATAGTTACAATGAATTACATATAATTAGTAAATAAATATATAAAAAGGTTTAATTAACTCGTCTTCTATAAATCTGCTCTGGTTTCTAGTTTGAATGAATGCCTCGTGAGTCTTTCTGTGGAAAAAATGTTTTCTGCTCTTTTTTCAGGAGGTTGCAGTTTAAGTAGGTGGGAAACTACATTAATTTATTATATGCAAACGTCTTGTCTCTGATTGGCTGACAGCAATGCTGCCTCCAAACAAATAACCAACTTAACTTACTTAGTTGGGGGTATTGAAAGACAAATTCACAGTTTTTTCCTCAGCAAAAAGAAAATCCAACACTGCTGTGCTATGCCCACAAATTAAACAAGCCTGAACGTGTTCCGCCATGTTGTCGAGTTGCTGAAGGTTAGCTACTACTAGCCAAGTGGCAAATGGTTCGCTTCTACTAGTCGAGTTGCTTACCGGTTGCTTCTTCTAGCAGAGCTGCTCAACTTAGCTACTACTAGCCAAGCTACAAACAGTTAACTTCTACTAGCCAAGTTGCTAACAGTTAACTTCTACTAGCCAAGTTGCTAACAGTTAACTTCTACTAGCCAAGTTGCTAACAGTTAACTTCTACTAGCCAAGTTGCTAACAGTTAACTTCTACTAGCCAAGTTGCTAACAGTTAACTTCTACCAGCCAAGTTGCAAACAGTTGACTTCTACTCGCAGAGATGCTTACGGTTAGCTTCTACTCGCAGAGTTGCTAACGGTTAGCTTCTACTCGCAGAGTTGCTAACAGTTAGCTTCTACTAGCAGATTTGCTAACAGTTAGCTTCTACTAGCAGAGTTGCTAACAGTTAGCTTCTACTAGCATATTTACAAAAGGTTAGCTTCTACTAGCAGAGTTGCTAAAGGTTAGCTTCTACTAGCAGAGTTGCTAAAGGTTAGCTTCTACTAGCAGAGTTGCTAAAGGTTAGCTTCTACTAGCAAATTTGCTAAAGGTTAGCTTCTACTAGCAGAGTTGCTAAGGGTTAGCTACTACTAGCCAAGCTACAAACAGTTAACTTCTACTAGCCAAGTTGCTAACAGTTAACTTCTACTAGCCAAGTTGCTAACAGTTAACTTCTACTAGCCAAGTTGCTAACAGTTAACTTCTACTAGCCAAGTTGCTAACAGTTAACTTCTACTAGCCAAGTTGCTAACAGTTAACTTCTACTAGCCAAGTTGCTAACAGTTAACTTCTACTAGCCAAGTTGCTAACAGTTAACTTCTACTAGCCAAGTTGCTAACAGTTAACTTCTACTAGCCAAGTTGCTAACAGTTAACTTCTACTAGCCAAGTTGCAAACAAGTAACTTCTTCTAGCCAAGTTGCAAACAAGTAACTTCTACCAGCCGAGTTGCAAACAGTTGACTTCTACTCGCAGAGATGCTAAAGGTTAGCTTCTACTAGCAGAGTTGCTAACAGTTAGCTTCTACTCACAGAGTTGCTAAAGGTTAGCTTCTACTCGCAGAGTTGCTAACGGTTAGCTTCTACTCGCAGAGTTGCTAACGGTTAGCTTCTACTCGCAGATTCGCTAACGGTTAGCTTCTACTAGCAGATTCGCTAACAGTTAGCTTCTACTAGCAGAGTTGCTAACAGTTAGCTTCTACTAGCATATTTACAAAAGGTTAGCTTCTACTAGCAGAGCTGCTAAAGGTTAGCTTCTACTAGCAGAGTTGCTAAAGGTTAGCTTCTACTAGCAGAGTTGCTAAAGGTTAGCTTCTACTAGCAAATTTGCTAAAGGTTAGCTTCTACTAGCAAATTTGCTAAAGGTTAGCTTCTACTAGCAGAGTTGCTAAGAGTTAGCCTCTACTAGCAGATTTGCTAACGGTTAGCTTCTACTCGCAGAGTTGCTAACGGTTAGCTTCTACTCGCAGAGTTGCTGACGGTTAGCTTCTACTCGCAGAGTTGCTAACAGTTAGCTTCTACTAGCAGAGTTGCTAACAGTTAGCTTCTACTAGCAAATTTACAAAAGGTTAGCTTCTACTAGCAGAGCTGCTAAAGGTTAGCTTCTACTAGCAGAGTTGCTAAAGGTTAGCTTCTACTAGCCAAGCTACAAACAGTTAACTTCTACTAGCCAAGCTACAAACAGTTAACTTCTACTAGCCAAGTTGCTAACAGTTAACTTCTACTAGCCAAGTTGCTAACAGTTAACTTCTACTAGCCAAGTTGCTAACAGTTAACTTCTACTAGCCAAGTTGCTAACAGTTAACTTCTACTAGCCAAGTTGCTAACAGTTAACTTCTACTAGCCAAGTTGCTAACAGTTAACTTCTTCTAGCCAAGTTGCAAACAAGTAACTTCTACCAGCCGAGTTGCAAACAGTTGACTTCTACTTGCAGAGATGCTAACGGTTAGCTTCTACTCGCAGAGTTGCTAACGGTTAGCTTCTACTCGCAGAGTTGCTAACGGTTAGCTTCTACTAGCAGAGTTGCTAACAGTTAGCTTCTACTAGCAGAGTTGCTAACAGCTTCTACTAGCATATTTACAAAAGGTTAGCTTCTACTAGCAGAGTTGCTAACAGCTTCTACTAGCATATTTACAAAAGGTTAGCTTCTACTAGCAGAGTTGCTAAAGGTTAGCTTCTACTAGCAGAGTTGCTAAAGGTTAGCTTCTACTAGCAGAGTTGCTAAAGGTTAGCTTCTACTAGCAAATTTGCTAAAGGTTAGCTTCTACTAGCAAATTTGCTAAAGGTTAGCTTCTACTAGCAAATTTGCTAAAGGTTAGCTTCTACTAGCAGAGTTGCTAAGGGTTAGCTTCTACTAGCAGATTTGCTAAAGGTTAGCTTCTACTAGCAGAGTTGCTAACAGTTAGCTTCTACTAGCAGAGTTGCTAACAGTTAGCTTCCACTAGCAGATTTGCTAAAGGTTAGCTTCTACTAGCAGATTTGCTAAAGGTTAGCTTCTACTAGCAGATTTGCTAAAGGTTAGCTTCTACTAGCAGAGTTGCTAAGGATTAAGTTTTTCTAGCAGAGTTGCTAACTGTTTGGGGGGCCATGGATACGTAGCTCAGAGGAACCGATCGCATTTTAAAAAGAACCATTAAAGTATTATAGTATTAAAGGTTTTCTCAGTGAACGAGATCTGTAATATTTTATTGAAAAAAATAAATTAATAAAAAGAGTTAGACGCTTAGTTTGTTCATCAGCTAAAATAGTTATTTTTTTAAACCATAAAATACATTTTGGTGATCGTATTTATTTTTTTATTATGTTTTTTGTCCCAAAAGCATTTCAGAATAGGTGATTTTGGCAGCTCTGTTTTATGGACAACCCAATGGATGTACCAACAGCAGGAAGTAGGCAAGTTCATCTGATTTGATTTAAATCAACCTTGAAGCTTAAGAGTTCATAACGCAGATCAGCAGTGGTTCTGGAACAACTACAAAACTGAAGTTAATGCGGCGTTTAGCATCAAGTGTTTACAAAACGCTTCTGGTTGTGTTCCTAACCTCTTGGAGACGGTCGGAGCTCGACGATCGGATGGCGTTGCTGTTGTGGGCGGAGCTTAACGAGAGATCCTCAACGCCGGCGATGAGACGCGCCGTCTTGTCCTCCATTCTTCCCTTCTGAGAGGGCTGGCTGTCGTTTTGCAACCACAAAGACGCCTGCTTTCTGTTAACACACACAAACACACATCTTAACAGGTCGAATCTCATCTTTATTCATCAACAAGATCAGGGTGAAGTTTAAAGAAAGCTTTTTAAACATGATGAAATATATCGAACAATCGAAGAGGACCTGATTGAGGCCAAATCCTTTAACTTATACTCAACAGGCAAAACGCTGTCGGAGCTAGAAAATGTTTAGACAAGTTTAGTATTTTGGAGGTTGCAGTTTCTTGAAGGAATTGGTGGGGTTAAACATCAGGATTACAAGTCTAACTCATTGATATTTATGATATGAAAACGTCTCACCTCATATTGCCTGACAGTAACGCGACTCTTATGCTGGTTCCTAACAAATAATAATACATTAAACCCTCGTATAAAGTCTGTTGTGCGTGGGCATTTTGTGAAACAAACCATTTTCCGGCAGAATTTCCTGTCTCTGTTGAGGGTTTTCATATCAGACAAGGAACACGAACCGGACTTAAGGCTCTGAGGCTTTTAAGCGAGACAAAATAAGACGCTAGATTCTAAATTTCCCGTCAGTAAGCGAGAGAATATCGTTTTAGCTGGAAACAGGAGGTAACAAAGTGCTGCACAATGGAAACTGAGATAAATGTCCAGCTCTGGCATGGTTTGTTTTTCCTGGCCTGCTCATTTGCTTTCGGTCTTAACAACCTGGGTCATCATCACGGGCTTCTAGGACGCGACATATCTTCCTTTTGGGTATTGTTATCGATCTACTTTTCTGTCTCTCTCAGGCCGAGTTTGACAGTCCTGAACCAGACGTCTGGTTGACATTTTAAACCGCTTCATAAGAACAATCCAGGTTCACTGCGAGGGATTTGCTAAAGCTCCACCTGTCTGTCGGTTTTCTGTCGGGATTTTTCTACTAAAACGAAGTGAATGTTTCAGAAAAACTTTAATAGATGTTCTGATAATTTTCTTATAGCACTAGTGAGGTTGCTGGTTTTGTAGCACCTACACAAAAAACCCCAATTTGTCTTCAAGAAGAGACAATGGAACATGTTATATTATTTAGCCTGAAGTATATTGTTGATAGAACTTGTAAAACATTTACAAGATATAAAATTGCAACTTGACATCCAAGACATTTAAAACAAAATTTCTTGTTCTGAATAAATAAAAAAAAAGGGAGATATTTTAAGAAGACAAAATTAATAGGAATACTTTTGTGTATTCCCTAGTACTTAGTTAGGTTAGGTATATTTAGTATGTACCAAATGTTGCGACAGCCATTAAACACAAATTTACAGCTTATATAAATTTTTCTGTGTTTTTTGTTAACACAAGGCAACTAAAGGTGTTTGCACATGATCTGGTGGTAGAGAAACCAAACATACAAGAGTATGAAAATTAAAAACAGAGAAACATTAAAAAGAGAAAACATTTGGAATTAGATTAAAAAAGCATAAAAAGAAAGTTTTAAAGTCCTTCGTTACGGAACCCAGCATATAATTCCAACGTTCCTTGAATGCACCACAGGCGTGCAGCTGCTGTGACCGGATGAAGTCAAGTGAATTCTTATTTTTTTATTTTAATCATCTTAATACATTTGAGCTCATCTTATGTTTTTTATGTCAACAATAATTTTATTTTTCACATTTTTATGTCAGTTTTGACATACAGCGCAGCATACACAAAACTGTCACTTTCATTAAAAGTGTTTTTTTTTTAATCCCTCCCTGATGACAGTTTTATGTGGCAGAGCCAAAACTAGAAACAGTAAGTATGGCGGATGCCTGCTGCGCCCCAGGATGCACTGTTTAAAGGAGGTTTGGCATATAAAATCCACTTTTTACAGCTTTTCATCACATTCTTATGTCATTCCCTCCCTAAAAACATGCTTAAAGTGTTCTCAGATTACTTTATGTATGCTTGAGTAAAATTTTAAAACTCTTGCCGCCGCCATGTTGAGCTCTGAACGTCCGAGTCCTCCCTGCAACGCCGCTACATTTTGATTACCGCCGCCGTCTTTCCACAGCCTTCCTTCCCCCGCTCCTCGAGCACAAAAACAGATGAGCAATGTAGATCTGTGTAATGTGCTCCTTCCTCCTTGTCTTCATCAGGACAGCCGCTGCTGAATTTTGTAAAAGCTGCAAACTTGATGCAGTCTTTTTGGGAAGACCAGAAAGCAGAGCGTAAAGCCTAGTTTATGCTTCTGCGTTTTGACGGAGACGGATTGACGCAGCGCCATTATCCGTCGACGCGAGGGCTCTCCGTCACCTACGCAAGGACGCACGGAGTAGACGGAGAGCGTCTGCATCTGATTGGTCAGTTTCAGTAACAACCAGAGATATCTTCACCAGAACGGGGCTCTATAGTAGCTGTAAACGGTAATTAATGCAGCGTTTCGCCGCTATATGCTTCATATTGTAAGGATCATTTATCTAATCTGTTCTTTTGGCGATTTTGAACACAAGGAGGTGTAGAAAAACAACAAAAAAGGCTGCTGTGTTTGTTTCCATGCGTTTCTAGAGGATTCTATAATCTGCACTTCTAGTAAAAAGCTTTACAGCTTAATCAAAACTTGCTTTTTGTCGTCCATTGCTCCTTGAGGAAGTAAATGCTTTCACGAGCCAAGAAAAAAAAACCCGGAAACGGCGCTGTAGGCAGAGACGGCATGAAAACTTAGCACACCCCTGGTGACCTCAGTTTTGCTAAACGGCACCGGCTGTTTTCTATACAGGGACATGAACAAAAAATAAAAATTATAAACAGGTTAAACAATTTAGACAGGAAAGCACTTAATAGGTTTGTTGGTGGCTCTTAAAAGAGCCGTTGTGGCCGCAAACAAGTGAGTCATGAACAGCTTCCTCACCCAGACGCACACGACCTCCGCCTGGTAAACGGCTCCACCGCAGCACGTCCCGCATATTTATTATACATTTTTACTAACCGCAGACAGATGGACAGCCGCTCAGCACTGTGGTCGCTGACTCTGTGGGGGAACGGGCTCCTCAAACTGGGCTTGCACACGCAGCGAGGTGTTTTCCCCGCTGTAGCGGTCCCAGATCCGCCGGAGGCCAGGCAGAACTCGATCAGCTCGGAGACTGGAGCCCACCTGCAGCCGCGCTCCACACGCTGGGCGCGTTGTGATGACGCTGAAGACGGCGTGCGCAAGGGGGAACGTCCGAGGCTCTCAAAGGGACACGATGCAGCTAATTTCAAGGCATTCAGTTAGGACGTGTTATTAGGGATGCAACGATACCGCTTATTTTCAAAACCGACACCATACCGATACTTGGATCTGACTAGAGTACAAATGCCGATACTTCTACCCCACAAATAAAGTGCTATCAAATGGGAGTCAGGTTCTATTTTCTTCTCTGCTCGTTACAAGAAATGACGTCGAATTAGATAAAAAATAAAACATTAATAAAAATGACCACAGAACTTCAATTTAAAAGATAAAAACTAATATTTCTGTGAAATTATTGCTGCATTTCCACATCTTAAATATCGGTCAACATTAGCCGATACCAATACCAGTATCGGTGCATCCCTACATGTTATGAGTGCTATATTTCACGTTGGTAGTATAAATCATTTATTGAACATACAGATCGATTTAGGGTGATATTATAGTTGTATTGTACCACAGAATTGCTCTGTATGACTGAGAAGAACGTGCCACCTGTCCTTTAACACGATTCAGGACGCGGAAATGCATTTTAATACACCATAAAGAAAGCATGTAAAATTGTACTATAACTTTAAAACAAATTAATCTGAACAGCGTGAGCGACCACTGCATCATATCTTGCTCTATTTTCATGTTTTTCGTTTTATTAAGGATTCCATCCCAGGTTTTATAAGTGACTTTAACTTTCTTTGTGTCGTTTCTAAGCTGCTGCTGGTTCGTATCTGTTCCCATCTCGGTAGAATCCAGCCGAAATCGTTGTAGAACCTCCTGCCAACGCGGCGATCGACCTTTGACGGAACCGGCTCGTACGGGGTAAAAATGCCCGATACCGGAGCGGAGATTACCAGAACAGAGGCTAAACATGGCAGGAACG
This sequence comes from Apricaphanius iberus, assembly GCA_028564705.1. Taxonomy (NCBI): domain Eukaryota; kingdom Metazoa; phylum Chordata; class Actinopteri; order Cyprinodontiformes; family Aphaniidae; genus Apricaphanius; species Apricaphanius iberus. The sequence goes on from JAPXFQ010001917.1 coordinate 789,020, forward strand.
AGGATTCTGTCTCATCAACATTTCACATTTGGCTGCGTTTCTTCATTGTTTCAGGTCGAATTTGCAGGAATTTCTTCAGAATTGGTTGGACCTAAATATGAGCTAATCATGTCATGTTTCCTTTTCTTTATTCCTTCTTTACGGAAGCTTAAAGCGAACCGTCAGAGAACAGGGGAGACTCACTCTTCCAGGAAGTTCTGCTGCGGGCCGATCACAGAACCAGGCCTGCAGATCCTGATCCAGGCGATGGCCTCGGCGGCGGTGAAGCGGTAGTGTTTCATCAGGTAGCAGCCAATCAGAGTCCCCGTTCTGCCCAGACCAGCTAATGGAGAGAGAGAGAGAGGAAGAGTTTGGATCAGAACCACTGAGCAGGATTCCAACAAACAAACTCTCCTGCTGAGCCTGGAAGATGCGACCTGACTTTGAACGGAACCAACAGTCAGCGGACCCACAGATACCGGACCAGCCTGAGCTCAGCAGAACCAAACTGTGATGTATAAAAAAAGTAAACATCTCCTTTTTTTTTTTTTTTTTTTTTGCTTAAATTTAAACATTTTAAAACCAAATCTGATCAAATATCAAGAAAGGTTTGGGTTCACCAAGTCTAACCAGGCCGAGGTGTGATCTGTAGAACCCGTCCGACAGCATGAAGTAGGTTAAAAGAATTCAAAACGCATCACATCCTGCCCCATGAGGCCTCAGGTGAGGTCAGAGGTCACGATAATAAGGAAAACAAACTGAGCAAAACTAATTTAAAGAACCAGAATGAACAGGATTTCAGAAAAAGCCCTCATAACGATTCAGAATGAGATGTTGCAACGTGACTTTAAAGGGGACAAACTCTGCCTAATTTGAATGCTTTTTTTTAAACAAAACCTTTATGCAATTTTTTTCTTTTTTTACATCTTAGTTTGAATGAACATTTACATCAATCCATACGCACTCCGCCTCCTACCTCTGTTGTCTGTTTAGTGCAATGTTGGAGTCGATTCTTATTTAAAAAAAAAAAAATCAAACTGAAAAGATTTGCAAGTTCAAAATTTGATTTCAGCGTTGAACACAGTTTGCCATTTTTACAGCTAAAATTGAAAGGAAAAGTCCAGACCGCCATCTTGAGGCTGAAAGCGTTGCATAGCACACCTTCAACACCAGGTAATTCAAGGGTCTTTTTGTTGGGAAAGAAACCAAACGTATGACAAAAATCATAGAAAAGAGTAGCATGACAAAACAATAAAAGTATGAAAAATAAAAAACACAGATTAAGTATGAGACATGAGAATCAATTAAACAACATTTCAAGGTGCTTTACATGATTTGTTGGAGAATTGAAAAAAAAAACTAATTTAGGAAAAGCGTAAAAAGAAAAAATTATGTAAAAAATGGACATTAGAATATAACTCAAAGGCAGCTCTAAACAGAAGACATAATAAAATTGTTACCCAGCCAGGGTCGTCATTGAATCACAGCCAAATAATTAACTTAACAGCTCCGTTCCTGCAGTTGGACTCCGCTCCGTGTTTTCATAAAAAACCTAAAGTAACATTTGCTGCCGGTAGAAAATGTGCATTTATTTTCTGCATAAAATGTGTGTTAAGAATTCATGGACATCATACGTGAAGGAACCTTTTCAAGCAGTCTGTCGAAGCAAAAATATGGATTGATGGTTTGTATTCGTGTTTGGGTTTTTTATAGAGGCAGCAGAGAAAGTTAGAACCCGTTTTGATTCAATCATTTGGTGATAACAACCCGAACACGATCACATCCCTGCAAAAGATCGGAAAAATCTCACTGACATCGGAGCCGTTATTGGTTGGTGACCTACAGTTACTACAGTCCATTTTAAAATCCAACCCAGACAGAAAACACCGGCTGAAAGAAACTTTCTAAGTTGAATCTGGGCATAGAACTTTATTTTTTCTTTCTCCTTCCTCTCCCCACAAACTTTTACCTGGAGTATGTCCCCCTCTGCTGGCTACTCCGAGATCTACAACTGAATTTGCCTGGACTTTCACCTTGAGACATCACTGCAAATTCCTTGTAGCTTGGTAAATCTAGCCAAAGTATCATCTCCATCTTGTTTTGAGCTTCCAGTTTCATGTTTTAGATGATTAGATTGGTTTCACGTCTCTTATTTAGTCTTTATATCTAAAATGTTACTATTTTACATTTATTTCAAGCAGAAATAGTTTTCAGATGCCTTTTAAAACCTAAAGCTTTCTCTACCGTGAGAAGCAGAAGCTCTGCAGACAGACGGACGGAGAGGACCCACCTTTGCAGTGGACGGCCACGGCTCCTTGTGCGTTCTCGCAGACGTGCAGGAAGCGGCGTACGATGGTGTCGTTGGGCGTGCTGCCGTCCACGAAGAACAGGTCGTAGTGGTCGAAGCCGGCGTTGGTGAAGCGCTGGCCGTCGTAGATCTTCTTGTTCAGGCGGACGATGGTCGTCACGCCGTGTTTCCTGAAGTAGGGGAAGTAAGCCTCGGGCGCGTGCAGAGGGTAACCTGCAGGGGGCAGAGCATTTATTTTTTATTTTTCAGGTCCTGCCCGTGCGTTTTCTCTCGTTCGGACCTTCTGCTGTCATTCGGAAAACTTCAGGAGAGAAGAGCACGTGTGGAAAACTCATTTTTCTCACTCGCTTGGCATCTTTGGAAGCTCTGGAATCCGACCTACAACTGTTGCTCAGAGCTGAAGTGTGTTTTCTTGTGCAACACAAAGGTGAGTTTAACAAATTGCTATGCAGGGTGGGAATGTAGAAACTGCTTCCCGGTAAAGTTTATGCTGTTATGCTGCAATACGGAGACGCTAACGCACGCTTTTATCACCAGTAGAACCGATTACCGCAAAGCCCTGCTTTCTGCTCTCCCCAAAAAGACCATCTCAGGTTTGCAACTTCTACAAAACTCAGCAGCTCTTGTCCTGATGAAGACCAGGAGGCAGGAGCACATTATTCACGTTTTAGGATCCATTTAGTTGTTTAAGTGTCTTAATTAGGGATGATTCGATCATTTTGGGCGTCCGATCTGATCTTTTAGCCTCAAATCCGATACGATTTCGAGTCACAATTAGATATTTTGCCTTCATTATTGGGATTTATAAAACTAAAAAATATTTTTTGCAAGTAACTCTACTTAACTTCTTAATAAGACTTATTTCATCAATGAGTATTACCATTATCCTGAAATAAAAATCTTAGAGAATTAAAGTTCATTTTGAGTTTAATAATATTTCCAGACAAAAGAAAAAGCAGAAAAAACGTGTTACATTTTTAAAGAAATATAAAAAAGTATTTCCTGCTGGTGGGTACGATGCTGCTCTTCCACTTTCATGGGATAATATTCATTATATTTTTGAGCAAATACCCATTAGAAAGCCCACGTTGTTCCAAGCTTTCAAGATTCAGTATTATTATTCTGACGCTATTTGAACGCAGCACAGGTGCAGCTCAGCGTCTTGGCTTTTTCCCTTCGCTGCAGGAGCTAAAGAGAAGTTTTTCTCTGTTTATTTTTGGCTTATTGCTGCGTGTAAATGCCAGAAGGAGAGTTTCTACGCCTTTATTATAGAGTTTAAAGTACAGTTAAGCATATTTGTTACATTAGAACGGCGTTTAATCTGCGATGCTGATTTGTGGTAATTAAAAGGCCTCGTTTGCACCGATGCGGCGGTTTGAATTATTAAGCATTAACTTTCAAACAAAAGTAGGAGGTAATTTCGTAAAAATCTGCGCGACTCGTGAGCTAATATAGCCGATCATTAAATAAAGTAAAAATATCGTCCCAATTATCAGTGTTTCTATTTAATCTTATATTATTTGCGTTTATGGGCGTTGGGCTGTGGGGGGTATAATGGAGATCATGCTTTATATTCTGTGTGGGAGGGAGGGGAATGTGGTATATGAGGGGTCATTTTAATCCGTAAAGCAATTTGAGATGCAGATTTGTATGAGAAGTGCTTTATAAATAGAGCTTGAATTGATGAACTGGTTACTAAATGTGAAACAAGGTGAAGATGAAACAAAACAAACTGGGTAGTAAACTTGTTGACGCACCGTTTTCTATCCTGGATTTGGGATGAGGTCCACTGAAGGCCAGAAACTTCCCCGGGACGATCCAGTTCAGGTCTCCGTTCTCCACACGCTGGAGACACAAAGACAACGTGGGCGGGGCTTAGATGTAGCCGACATCAGGCAGAAAAAGTTGAACATTTAAGGTTTTAATTCAGAAGGTTCCCTTTAATCTAGACACGCTAAACTGAAACTACTTGTTCCCAGCAGAAGAGAGCACCAAAGTCTAAATTTCTAAGCATCGCTTCGCCTTCCTGCTGCAGAAAGGAAACTTGGCTTTAAACAGGTTTTAACCGGGTCGACCCGAACCGTGCAGGAGGTTTTCCCTTCTAGCGGAGCCACCAAAGACGTGACGGGCGGGTTCTGGTGGCGGTTTTACCTCGTAGTGTTCGTATTCCTCCACGTCAAACGTCTCAAAGTCAAAGAAGCCGTGCTGCAGAGCCTGAAAAACACAAAGAAAACAGAACTTTAAAAAAATAAAATAATTACTTGATAAAAACAGATTAATTTCATGTTAATTAGGGATGGGTATCGTTTAGGTTTTATCCGATACCGGTGCCAAACCGGTACTTTTGAAACGGTGCCGGTGCTTAAACGGTGCTTGAAATGGTGCCTAAAGAATGTTAAACATACAAACATGGTCCAAATAGCCTCTTATTTTTTATTTTTAGTAGGTCTGTCAAACATTAAAAATCTTTAATATAATTAATCACAGTAGCTGTGAATCAATCACCACTGCTAAATATGACCCAAGAAAAATAATAACTAGAACTTTCTGTGTAAATAAAGGGACAAATCTAGATGCAGTTGCTCTTTGAAAAAAAATATATATAGGAGAAATCAGTTAACTTTTTTTTTTTACTCCACAGTCACATTCATAATTTATTTGTGGTCCCATATGAATAATAGCAAATAGAGGCAGAACTGTATGGGGCGCCAAGTGTAACATTTTCGTTATTTAGTAGAAATTCACTTTTTTTGAACATTTAGCTTCATTTTTACACATTTAGCACACTTTGATACATTTAGGAAGAAAGAGTTTCTAAAATTTAACATTTATCAGCATATTTACATTTTAAAAATCTAAATTCTAAATATTATTTCGATATGTAACATGTTAAATCTAAATGTTAAATCTAAATGTTAAATCCAATGTTCTAAATGTTCCTATCATTTAGATTTAGATTTAACCTTTAGATTTAACATGTTACATATCGAAATAATATTTAGAATTTAGATTTAGATCATAAAAACATCCTCCAATCAGGACCGGCTTTTTCCCCATAACGAGAACAAAGTAGGCGTTCACAAAATCTCGTCTTCAGAAAATCGACGACGGCTGCAACATTTAGTGGCGTCGGCCAACAGGCTAAAGGTCAGAGGTCGTAGGGAAGGCCACTGTAGCGAAACATCAATATAGTTACTAGTTTAGCGCTCCAGCGATGACGCATAAAACTAAATATTCACCACTTTTGCAAAGAAATGATTTTTAAGTCATTCATCAAGGGAAAAACGAGGAAAAATGAGGCGTTCTAACCGGGTTATTCATCATTAACGATTGGACAACCAGCTGCAAAAACAACACAGAGCTCCACAATGCATCAGATCATCGAATATCCATGTCTGCAAAGGTGTAATCCCAACGGACTGCAGGGATGTGACGTTTTTTAGGTTGTTCCACGCAGCATGCATGCATATTCTGCAGAAAAATTACATATTTGGCCAGTGGGAAAGCACTTCGCCGGCATCCATGCTTACGCTGACGGTGTAGTGGTGACCGGGTCGAGTCTCAGCTTTCAACCATCAACTAGTTTAGGCAACGTTGGAAATGTAGACGTTTTATACGCAAGGCAAACATAAACGCGTGGGTTCCTGAGAGCCAATCAGAGCTCAGGTTTACTCTGAGGAGGTTTCCAGAAGGTTCTGATCTCACCATGAAACCATCCAGAGCAGCGTTGGTTCTAAAACACATCTACCTGCGGGGTTTGGAGCGGCTGATGATCTCACCTTCCTGATCCCCTGAAGACAGTCCAGCACAGTGAGGTTGTAGGTGCAGTTCCCAAAGGCAGCGTCCCTGCGGAGACGGAGAAATAACAGAGAGCAAACATGAGCGAGCGCACGGGAAGGAGCGCCGCGTCGTTCCTGTTGGCGATGCAGAGGCATCAGAGACGTCGTTATCGTCAGCCCGTTGAATCCTTCCCCCACGCTCCGACTGCAGCTCTGAAACGTTCACAACATTTACCGCAGACGGAGATGGTGCCATAATAACCCAGTTTACAGCAGATATGAGTATAAATTCTGATAAAAGCTGCCAAGATTAATAATAAGTTGAACGTATAGAGCACTTTTCTACTCATACTGAGCACACAAAGCGCCTTACCCTGTCGTGCGCACAGTCATACACAGATGCAGAGCTTGGTAGACAACTTGGGAGTTAAGTGCCAGGAGAAGTCTGGACTTGACTTGCGATTGCGACAATGCCATTGCAAAAAAACTGCCAAACGCATTTTGAAATCCAACTCTGAGTCTCACAGATGAAAATTAAAGAAAGAAAATTTAAAATGAAGAAAATAGAAAGAAAAAGGAAATTAAAATAAACACAAGAAACAAAAAAATAAGGTAAATAAAGAAATTATAAAGAATTAAAAAGATTAAAGACAAAAAATAAATAATTAAAATATTTTTATTCAAATAAATAGAAATAAAAAAATCTATTAGTCAAATGTGAACAATGAAGTTATTCACACGATGAAGATAACATTGTTGAAACGAAGGGGTCTGCACAAAAAAAAGGGAGAAGATGAGTGACCCAACAGAACCAGCAGCAGGATTTTTAGACCCTAACCGGTATTAAGAAAACAAAACTCCACAACCTGATGCGACTGAGCTCAGGTCAGCCAGGAAGGACAGAAACAACCTGAGTCAATAGAAACCAGTGAAAGCTTCTTTTTTTTTAAAGAAAAATGGTCAAAGTTTCGTCAAAACAAATGTATCCAGCAGATTTATCGCTTTAACTCCACGCAGAGGTCGTTTTCACCGGCGGTCAGTGAAGGCCTCCCTTAGGGGGGGGGGGGGGCTGTCCGCATCATGTTTAATCCATCAGCGGTCTGCAAAGAGCTGAGAGCTCCTCATGAGGCCGACAGAAGAACAAAGTCCTGCAGCTTTCAGCGGCGCTCCGCTGTTATGTAACCGCTCAGTGTGTTGATGGCAACAAAAAGCCCTTTATCTCTCCCTCACACACACACACACACACACACACAGAGTTCAGACAGGCCCGGCTGCCCTTTTTGGGTCAGCGACGGCTAAACAGAAGCTTGACCCCGGCTTCACTTCTGCAACAAACATCTGGTGTCAGCCGTGGGTTCTGAGAAAATCTGCAGCTTCAATGGCTGTAAACCTAAAACAGGAGCAGCTCAGCTTCCTCTACCGACGGTTATCGCTAATTTCCTTCCGGAGGAGAGCGTCGGGGGGGGGGGGACGCGGGCGCTGAGGTCTTCCTGGTCTGAGAGGAGAATTTCCTTCATCATCACTGCCAAAAATCAGCATTTCTCCCTCGTTCTGCTGCTGCTTTCCAGCTCTGAAGCTCACGGCGGCTCATGTTTCCACTAGAGTCTGCTCCGGTACCAGACTGGACCTACGGCTACTGGTTCTGCTCAACAGTGGGGCAGAGAGAGAGAGCTTTAAAAAGCTGGGCTGAGAACTGCAGCCCTGCAGGTTACATCATGAGCAGCTTACGGCCTACGGGCATCGCTTCCCGTTTCCCCCCCATAACGATGCTTTTAATGCTCATCGAGGCAAATACAGCTGGAAAGTATTTAGATTAGCGAATATCTCCTTATCGGTCCCGCTGGACACAGTTGTCCCAACGAGTCCAGCGGGACGGTTTCTGACGGGGACTCATGAAAATCATTGAGTAAGAGCTCAAGAAAGAAAAGTAGTGATGCACCGATGTGAAAACTTTGCGCTAATATCAGGAGTCTGACGGTACGGCAATGAAGATTTAAGAAAATAAATCACTTTTGTTTTATATGTATTTTGGTTCGGGACATATTAGAGGTTTCAAAGTCATAGTTCTGTTTGCTTTCGGTTCACTTTAATCAAGATGGTTAAATTTTAAAAATTGCATTTTATTTTACATTATTTCCTAAATTCCTTCCTTCAAATCCTGAAATTATTTTTGATTTTTAATTCATTTTGTTTTAAAGAAAAAAAAAAGAAAAAAAGAAGAACAGACCGGTCTATTGATTGGATTTAAATTATTTTTTTATAGTACAAGCAGACATAGCCAGAGTAGAATACAATATAACAATGAAAACAGTCAGTGTTGAGGTTTAGAAATGTTTAATAATACTCTGCCCATATTTGAATATAAAACTTTCTTTAATCGCTCCAGATGCATCACTGTCAAGTGACCAACTCATTTTCCTCCTTCACCAGAAACACGAACGACGAAAAAGTGGAAATAAACTTTAGATTTTTACCCTTTAAAGCAACTGAAATTTTTACCCCCAAAAATGCTTGGAAACAATAGGGGGGAAAAAAGTCTTCTAATAAAAGTTATGAGGAAAATTTGGGATAAATTATTAGGAGATTAAGTTGAATTTGTTTTGTAATTACCAATTTTATGGGTGGACATTGATTGGACTCTTGTTGGCGTAAAAAAAAAAAAAAAAAAAAAAAAAGTGTGTTTCTGTTCTGATATGAGGCTTCAAACGGAGAACTGGACGTTACCTTTCTCTCCGATTGGTTCGACAGAAGCATTTACTGTGTCCACAGTTATGATTGGATCTTTGATTGGGACAAACATCATTGGAATAACAAGAATCTCAGCTTTTAAATGGTGTTTGTGTCCATAGAAAGGATGCTGCCAAAAAAAGCAGTGTAACACCCTCATGTCCTACCCTCAGGGATATAAGAACAGTTAAAATCAGCCCTGTTTTACTGATCACACATTAATTAGTGACAATTAACCAGAATTTATCGCATCGTTGCAGTTTTCAGCCACAGCAAAGCGAATAAATATGTTCCTCTTCCTTTTTTTTTTTTTTATGAAATAAGATGGAAATCCCACCCAGCTGTTTCGTCATTCATTCAAATTGCAACAGGACAAATATATTCCTGACCTGCAGAGGGGGAACGCTTCGACACGATGAAGGGGAGGAGCTTACCTGAAGGGCAGGTAGGAGGCGTTGGAGCCGGATATCAGCGCTCTGTAGGCTTCCTCTGGAGTCTTCTTCAGGTAAATCACCTGCAGGAAAGAAGGAAAGGTCATCGTTCTTCCATCTGGATAGGGCTGCAGCGATTCGTCGATTTACTCGATTCAAAAAATTTGCTCGAGGCTAAAAGTCTGCTTCAAAGCCCCGTTTAATTCCTATAACGCGCGCTACAGCGCAGAGATCTGGTTATTCTACACGGACCGTTGCTTTGGACGAACCTGGCGCGATGGCGGGGAGTAAGGATGCCCATAAACGGCAGAAAATGCGTAAAGTTTGGGATCGTTACATTCTAAAAAAAAAAGAAGAGAGCAAAGTACAGTGTATTTACTGCAAAGTAGAGCTGGTGTACCACAGCAGTACGAGCTCTGGGATCCAGCATCATAAACATCCACATGTTTCACCAAGCGTCGCTGAAACAATGTAATGTAACCTAAACCTGTATACGTTAATGTTCGCTAATTTTAATGCTGTATTCGTAGCGATGTCATGATGCTGTTTGACTAGATACGATGTTTAGCTTTGATGGTTTTTAAGTAGTAAACTTTATTCATGTTACATCGCAAGAGAGCCCTGTCCACACGTAGCCGGGTATCTCACAAAACGGATATTTTTCTACGGTGTGGCCCGTCATCGACACGTAAACGCAGATTTTCAGCACTGAAAACAAATCTTTAAAAAAAAAAAACTCTGGCGGAAAAGTGGAGATCTGCGTTTTCTCTGTGTTCAGTATCTGCGTGCGGAACGGACGAAAACTGAGTTTTTAGTGCCGTAACGTCAATATCTGCGACAAACAATGCTCCAACATTTAAAATCAACAGACTTAATGGTGCGCTGCAACAAAAGTAAGAGAAAAAAAATCTCACCCTCTCCTGACACAGAGACTCCTTTGGGTTTTAGAATAATTAATAAGTTATTATTCCTAAATGTTCAGTGCTGCTGAGCAGGGGCGTCTCCATGAGGTGAATAAAGACGGGCTAAAAGGGGCCCAGGGTGGATCTGGGACTGTAGCACCAAAATAAAAGCAGAAATGTTCTTCTAGTGGGGACCCAATCTGAGCTGGTCACATTTTACAGTTTTTAACTGTTAAAATGACATTTAAAGTCATTTTATTTTGCTAAGGTTTATGTGACAATGTCGTCTAAAATTCTGCTTGCTTTTCAAACGATTTAAGTGATTGGCTAATAATAAAAATCACTAAAACATTGCAACTTTTCACAAAAGATTGAATGGACTGTTTACTTTATTAACTTAAATTATAGCAGTTGACTTATTTTGTCAAATAAATAAATAAATACTGTAAATGTGCTTAGTTTTGGAGCTTTTCTGTTTATTTAAAGGCACAGTGTGTAATTTTCGGCCAGTAGGGGGCAGTGCATACCTAAATTATCACAAGCATGCGGTATCTGTGTCTTCGAGAAAGAAACTCACCAACGGAGGTCCAACTAGTGCTGTTTTGCAAACGCTCAATTCCCTGAGAATGATCTATTTGCAGCAACATGACGAGCACATCAGTCTCTCTTTCATCGCTTGGAACTAGCCAAGAGGTAAAAATGTATTTATGGCTAAACTTTTTTGCATTTTGAGGGGAAATCAATGTTTTATTAGCGGGCATGTTTCATGCGTTTTGTCCATCCGGGCTCTTGTAGAAGTAAAGACGTCATCTAATATGGCTTTCCCCTGAAAAGAGGACCCACGCATATGTATTTTAAAACTGATTTTTAAAGTCATACTTTACAATATCGACAATATTTTGCAATTAATGTGCTGTACGTAATTATTTGATCATGTTTGATCATTTTACAGCCACAAAATTCTTGTTATGCATGATTTGTTTTGGTTGTTTAAAAACGTAAAAAAATCTGATTCATCGAATCGATAAAGTGGAAGATTAATTAATTACAAAAAGAATCTATAGCTGCATCTGGAGAACCACAGCCCAGAAAAACGGACCAGCGTTACGGAAACGAGGAGGTTCTGCTGCATGAACTCATGTCTACGTTCTGCAGCAACACGAAGAATCAAGATGGATATGAATAAATAACCTTTATTGGAGAAAAGCAGAGCGTAAGGTGAGCTACTGGGAAACAAAACCAACTGCGCTAAAGTTCTGAATCCCAAATGTGGAGCTGGAGTCTCCTAAAACATGAAGAACTCGTATTGTTGCGGGTCAGACTGGGTCCGATTGTGTCTGAGCCCGAAGCCGCTCCGCGAACACAATCACCTTTTGTTCCGACGCCGGGCATCAAATATTGAACGTGCTAAACGAAGCAGGAGAGACTGTGGAGCTCCGCTTTAACGGCAGAACAAAACCGCCTGATTCAACCCGCCTCCAACTGGAGCGACGAGCCGACCCGCGTCAGAACCACGTCCGGATGGAGGCCTGATGAAGAGAGTCCAACCGATTGGGTGGAGAAAACGAACTTTTAGGAACGAGAACGCCGAGGACTTTAACTCCAAGCTGGGCAGCAGCACAGAAAAGCAACAGAGGCCCGATAAAGAGTCTGTGAGGAAACAACAGAAGCAAAACTAAACATCACGTCCACGGAGACAGAAACTGGATCATCTCTGATGGAGAACCCAATCATCCAGCCTCAAAACGTGAAAAAAGAAAAAAAGGAGACGATTGTTCATTTCACCAGAAACAAAAACAGAAGGACGGATTAAAGAGACGCTGCCGATCTTCAAAGAATGTGACTGAAATCTGTTCTAACAGCTTCAGAGCCAGGGACTCTGATACAGAAGGTTCTGGTTCTGTTCTGGGGACGACTGTGGAACCTCAAAGACCGACACCTCATAAAATCAAGAACATTTTGGACATTTTCTGATTACAACTCTTCATCAGACTATCCTACAAAGACAGAGGGTCTTCAGTCAGAAGCTTCTTCAGAACCGTGGTAACACAGACTGCTGCAGGAGATCCTCCTCAGCATTCAGCCTCTACTTAGAGTCTTTAATACCAACAACACCTAGCTTCCCGATAAATATTTACATTTTTTTAAATAAATTTCAGTTTATGAAGATTTTATTTTTTTGGGGGGGGGTCAGATAAAAAGCACTAATGTCATAAAACTCTTCCATTCCTAAACAGATTAATGCTAAATCGCTGCGTATTATCCTCTAATTATTAGGAGCGCAAAGAAACTAAAAACGCTGAATCACGTCTGAATCTGGCTTCCTATTTAACAAGATACCTGAATCCAAAATATCAGTTTTGATTCCTAAAAATACGTTTTCTAAAAACACTGACAGCGTATTTTTTCGCTGTGCGTTGCGTTTGTCAGGCAACGGCGTCCGTCGCGCGTCTTTCCTGACACGCAAACAACGCGTTAGCTAACTAGTTGTAGCCGCTAGCCTGATGCTTCATCATGGAGGACAAAAGAGAAATATGCAGCTTGCCCCGTCTTTGCTGAAGGTAAATGTTGGAGCCACCTGAAAGGACCGCTCCATGCTAATGACCAGTATTTATGAGAGATCTTTCTTTTCTAAGCCACGCACAAACACCCGGCAGAGGTGCACAGCAATGGCGCATTCAAGCAAGGTCTGAAATATGTGCAGAGTTCAATAACTTAGGACTTTTAAAACATCCGACAAAAAAAAAAAAAAAACACTGAAAATAATAAAATAAGCCATAAAATTCTGTTTAACCCCTTAAACCCTAGGCTGTTTTTTCTGAATTAGGCATACTTCGACACTGGAAGGCTTTTTGCAGCTTGTAAAGGGTGTAAAATGTTCAAATTGCTCTAATACAATAGGAATGTCTAAAGGGGATACTTTGAAAATAAAAAGACAGAAAATATGAATTCCGCCTAAATTTAAATACATATTACAAATAGCTGCGCAGCTTGTTTTCATTGTAAAGAAACAAATAAACATAATACATAGTAACTACTCATCATTATTGACTTAAGAACAACTGTTTTTGTCTGTAATAATTGAAAGTTACTCTAAAAATAGTGGGATAGCAACGTTTGGTAAATACTAAATATGCACAACTACTAAACAACAAACAAAAGCTAAATTCTTTTTATTAATTTTGTCTTATGCATTTTTTTAAAATTCAGAACCAGAAATGTATCTTAAAAAAGGTCTTTAATATCCAGTTGCTATTTCTTATCTTGGTTATAGTTACAGATAATGCTGATAACGTATTTTAGCTAATGGAGGAAAATAGTTTACACTGACTATCCCAGACTCCTGTATTGATTAAGAAAATAAAAGAAGATAGATTAGAATCGGAATCACATTAAATCGTGAGATGTAGTAAGATTTACATGCCTACTAAAAACAGAGTTTTTCTGTCGTCAGCTCTACTTGTGAAGGTAATTGTTTCTTTGGGGGGAAAATAAAATTACATTAACGAAATCAAACTTTTGAGAGCAAATTAAGAGATTTCCGAGTGGAGAAATTACATTTGGAAGCCTTTTTAGAAATTTTAAATGATTGATTTATCGATTTAAATGTTTTATTTTGTCATAGTAAACAAAGTAAAAGAGTTATACAAAGAATGGGAGGGGGAAAAAAGTCAAAATGTTCTTGTTTTTTTCTAAGATGTACCAAAACGATTCATTTTTGAGGCTTTATCTTCAGTCCAACTGATAAGAGAGAAGACGATAACTCACAGCGTAGCCTCCGATCAGCACGGCAGCGTTGGATCGCTTCCTCTGGTCGAAGCTGGTGTAGTGAACGATTCGCTTCCTGGTCAGCGTGAACGACTGCACAGAGACAGAACATTACAGCAAAGATAGATTTATTCATACATCAGTTTGTTTTTGTTCCTCTTTGATATGAGCCCTTAAATGACACCAGGAGAGCAGAACGACGACGCCAAATCTATAATAAAGCTCGTCGGTTCCAGGCTGAACCAAAACCGCCGCTGCTGAATCAGAGTCGGCACCGAGCTGCAGATTCTCGCAGCCGTGTGTTAAAACCGTCAGCCGCCTCAGTTTTCTCATTAGAGGCTCTCCGATGAACCCAGTAATCGTCCTCCTTCCACGACGTCACTGCTGGCAAGTCGCATGCGACGAGGGACGGCGTATCAGAACCGCGTTACGTGGATCAGCTCCGGTTTCTCTCAGGAAGCAAAAAGGCCAAAAAGAATAGTGGTCGGCTGCTGATCAGCATGAAATTTTATATGAGACATTATATAAATATACAATAATTAAAAGACATCACAGATTTCATAACTAAGCTTTGAAATATTTGCTTTAGTTTGTACATTTCTTCCTTTATGGCTGAAACACTAGCAGCTGCTATGTTTACCCCGGTCCGTCCCCTAAAAGCGTCCAGGCGGCACGCTGGACTTTTGTGTTATTCTCATTTAATTATCATGAAGAAGAAAAAAAGAACCCACATATCTGCCACGTCTCACATCGAGATTAATCGATTTATGGTGAATCGGCGCTACAGTAGGATTTACCTCCATGCAGCTTTCCTGTCCCGCCACAGCATGATGCTGCTACCACCGTGTTTTAACACGAGGAAGTTGAGTTCAGGGTTATACGTAGTGTCAGTTACGCAGGACTCACCCAACACAAAACATTATCCCGCCTACTTCGAGTTATAAGTGTGACCCTGTCTTCACTAAAACATCACACAAACATTCCAAGTTGAATATTTGCCCATGTTCAAACTGAAGAAAGAGCTGGGAGAACATTTAGCTAAATAAAGTTAAACATTAACAACTGTCATGCAAAACATTAGTTAACATGCCAGCAAAAGAAAAAAAAAATCCTGATGTTGGTAGAGTACTCAAAAATTATATCGAGTAGCAAAACACAAACATATTTTACGACAGTCAAAGTAATAAGTGGCCATACAAAATATATACACTACCGTTCAAAAGTTTGGGGTCACATTGAAATGTCCTTATTTTTGAAAGAAAAGCACTGTACTTTTCAATGAAGATAACTTTAAACTAGTCTTAACTTTAAAGAAACACACGCTATATATTGCTAATGTGGTAAATGACTATTCTAGCTGCAAATGTCTGGTTTTTGGTGCAATATCTACATAGGTGTATAGAGGCCCATTTCTAGCAACTATCACTCCAGTGTTCTAATGGTACAATGTGTTTGCTCATTGGCTCAGAAGGCTAATTGATGATTAGAAAACCCTTGTGCAATCATGTTCACACATCTGAAACTCGACAGTCTATTCTTGTTCTTAGAAATGAAGGCTATTCCATGCGAGAAATTGCTAAGAAATTGAAGATTTCCTACAACGGTGTGTACTACTCCCTTCAGAGGACAGCACAAACAGGCTCTAACCAGAGTAGAAAAAGAAGTGGGAGGCCGCGTTGCACAACTGAGCAAGAAGATAAGTACATTAGAGTCTCTAGTTTGAGAAACAGACGCCTCACAGGTCCCCAACTGGCATCTTCATTAAATAGTACCCGCAAAACACCAGTGTCAACATCTACAGTGAAGAGGCGGCTGCGGGATTCTGGGCTTCAGGGCAGAGTGGCAAAGAAAAAGCCATATCTGAGACTGGCCAATAAAAGAAAAAGATTAAGATGGGCAAAAGAACACAGACATTGGACAGAGGAAGACTGGAAAAAAGTGCTGTGGACGGATGAATCCAAGTTTGAGGTGTTTGGATCACAAAGAAGAACGTTTGTGAGACGCAGAACAACTGAAAAGATGCTGGAAGAATGCCTGACGCCATCTGTTAAGCATGGTGGAGGTAATGTGATGGTCTGGGGTTGCTTTGGTGCTGGTAAGGTGGGAGATTTGTACAGGGTAAAAGGGATTCTGAATAAGGAAGGCTATCACTCCATTTTGCAACGCCATGCCATACCCAGTGGACAGCGCTTGATTGGAGCCAATTTCATCCTACAACAGGACAATGACCCAAAACACACCTCGAAATTGTGCAAGAACTATTTAGAGAAGAAGCAGGCAGCTGGTATTCTATCGGTAATGGAGTGGCCAGCGCAGTCACCAGATTTGAACCCCGTTGAGCTGTTGTGGGAGCAGCTTGACCGTATGGTACGCAAGAAGTGCCCATCCAACCAATCCAAATTGTGGGAGCTGCTTCTAGAAGCGTGGGGTGCAATTTCTCCAGATTACCTCAACAAATTAACAGCTAGAATGCCAAAGGTCTGCAATGCTGTAATTGCTGCAAATGGAGGATTCTTTGATGAAAGCAAAGTTTGATGTAAAAACAATCTTATTTCAAATAAAAATCATTATTTCTAACCTTGTCAATGTCTTGACTCTATTTTTTATTCATTTCACAACGTATGGTGTTGAATAAGTGTGACTTTTCATGGAAAACATAAAATTGTTTGGGTGACCCCAAACTTTTGAACGGTAGTGTATGTATATATATTTTGGAGTAAAAACTGAAGCTGTACTAAATAACCAAATACAAAATCTGATTTAATGAATAAATGCGATGCAATCAGAAAGAAAAAAATATCATGCAGAATTTCCCGGAATTTTAAAGATTGGGATGAAAACTATTATTCAAATCAAAAACCTAATTTACAACATATCAAATTTAGGAGGACGAAATTTCTTGACAAATGTATACTTCAAAAGTTTCATTTTTCTTGCACCTCATAAGTTTTATTCTACTTTCCGTGCCTCTCTCGCGTCTCATTCTAATGGGCTAGGTTATCCTGAGCTATCTCTGTATTTAAGCGGCTATAGGGAGACTTAGTCTCGCCCTTCTACTTCCGGTCCATGGGTCTCGTACTGTCGAAAAATATGAATGAGATTTAAATGCGTGATAAAAGTGTATTTTCTGATCCCGTTTGAAACGTTCCATGGATTTAACGTACGTTGTCTGTGAATTTTAAAGACTTTTTTTGATGCCGGGAAAACGCTAATATCAACAGGCGGAAAAAGTTACTTTAGGTTTTGCGCGAAAACATGTAGTTGACAACAACTGAAGAAGACGGAGGAAAATAGCTGTGGCTTTAGCGAAGCCTTGCCTTCTTCCTCCAAGACGAAGGATGGAGCAATAAACATGGATAAAACTTGTTTAAATCTGGCCGGAAATTTGCAGCTATGCCGGGGGAGTGAGAGGCAGCATGAGGGACAAGCTCCAAACGGTCTCCGTTTTAAATGCTAGCTAGTGCTAGCTTCGTGTCCTCATTTATATTGCTTCTGATTAGCAGTCACTTTAATAACAAATTTTTTACAAATAAAATAAATTGCATGACAAACAGGCTCGAAACACACATCATTAGTTCGCATTTAAATTGAGGTATATCATACCAGAAAATAACTTTTATCGCTCCATTGACTTTTCATTTGATTTATTTTTCATGGCCGACCAGAAGAGGCGGAGACTTCCACTGATCACTGACTCAAATTTCAAGAATCGATTCTATTCCAATTCTCAAGATTTAGAACCGATTACCACGATTCAGTCTGATTCTTAATCAATATAGACAGAGGTCAGTGCTAGGGCTGGAGCGACGCGTTGACGTAATCCATTACGTCGACACGTAAAAATACGTTGCCGCAAAAAATGCGCGTCGATGCCTCGTCACTTTCAAAAAAAACATGGAAGGAGCAAGTAGTGTCAGCATGAGTGAGTCAGTTGACTTAAATACCTCCATCCGAACTCGCAGTTCAGAGGTTTGGAACCATTTTAAAATAAAAGGGAGCGATTTTGTCGTCTGCCGGCTTTGCAAAATGGAAATAGCTTATAAAAGCACGGCGGCATCTAGGAGCAGCTCCAGCAAATGATTAAACACCGCAAGTTTTCAACTTTTTTTTCCTAACGCTATGTATTTTACCCTATTAATCACCCCCACATAGAGGGCATATACTCACACACAGCTGCTTTCTGATTGGTTGGTTTTTATTTGTGACCCGTGGTGGCAGAATGAGTCTGAATGCGCACAGACTGATTATGTTGGTTAACAAAGCTAATGCACTAGCTACCCGCTAAACGTAGCCGTCGTGGACATTAATGCAACGTTGTTTAAGTGCTTGCAAACGCAAACCGACAACGAACTCTTGATTGTCACGTTTAATAACGCCTCATCCTGTTTGAACACTATTTTTTACCTCATGCTTCTCCAGTTTGTCGGATTCAAAGTTTCCATCTAATAACTAGAAAAATCTGCAGCATTTTACTGTAATGAAAAGGCGCCTCTCTCTCTCTCTCTCTCTCCCTCTTGCAAATCTTATGTCAGAAACAAGAGAAAATGCAGCAAAATAAATGTTTTGTGAATTAAGAGCACATTTTTTTGCATAAAGTGAATGTTAAATTTTGTTTGTATTTTTTTAGGTATTTTCTCTCCTTTATTCATTAATTTCTTTGCACAACCTTCTAACATAAGATTGTACTAATATTACAACTTTATTTGGGATTTTTTTTTTTACAATTTAAATATGTACAAATGAAGAAATTTGTTTATTTAATGGAAATACATAGATTAATAAATGTCAAATTTCTATACAAATCAAATAATGGGTAAATAACTGATAATCAAATCAAAATCTAATTGAAAAATTAATCAGATTAATCGATGCATTGAAAAAAATAATCGCTAGATTCATCGATTACAAAAATAATAGTTTTGCCCAGCCTTAGTCGGCGCTAATAAAAACCTTTTTTTGAGCTGTTTTCTGAATTATCTGCCTGTTGTTCAATGATTTATCGCCGGGTGATTAATAGTTTACCAGGAAAAAACGCATTAAAAATGTCAGAACTAAGCCTGAAAATAGCTGTCTGGATTTTTTTTAATTCATATTTTAGCTTTTAAAAAAAACCAACAACCTCAAACTACGTTAACTTATTAAAAGGATTTTTTCTGTACTTTAGAATAGATTCGATTATTAGGATTTTTTATAAGAATCGACTCTTTCAGATGAACGCTTGTACTGAGCCAGGTTCTGGTTCTGCTGGAGGTTTCTTCCCGTTAAAGGGGAGTTTTTCCTCTCCACGGTCGCTGCATGCTTGCTCAGTATGAGGGATTGCTGTGAAGTCAACGACGCAACGCAGACGATCGTCTCTCGTCACTAAATGTTCATTCAGAAAAGAAAAATGTGTCAAGCTGAAGACGCAAACTATTCCTTAAATAAAAAAGGTATAAACAAACGGGAATGTATGCATGATTTAATAACTTTTATTGTAAAGTGCGTTGAGATGAGATGAGTACTTTCTCACATATAATCATGCTTTAGATTCAGGTTGTGTATCTGGGAGGTTTTAGGTCCGAACGGAGAAGCTGAAACCAGTGTGAGACTTCATCTCCCAGTCAGCTGGAGCGGTTGTGTAACACGGCAGGTACGGACGGGTCATCGTCTGTTAGCAGCGTTAACTGGGACGCCGTCAGGCGAATCCGGACCATCCGGTCGGAGTGACAACAGCCCAACGCCATGGCAACAAACACAAACCCAGAGGAAGCAGCGTGTTCGGCTGAATGAATGAAAGGTTGCGTCATGTTTACATCTTCCTCCGTCTCACATTCAGGACATTCCTGCAGAGGGAGGATTCGGCGGCAGAGAAACTCACCTTTAGCTTCTTGTTGAGCTTGCAGCAGTATCGGTACAACATGGCCAGGTTCAGAGGGCCGAAGTCTGCGTAGAAACTGGGGAGAAACGGACAAAACGCAAACCGGTAAATTACTCTGGGATCCTCGGAGCGAGGCGAGCCAGAAAAGGGGAAGAAGTAGCCGAGCAGGAAAGAGTGAAAGTCTCCCCTGAAATTCCAGAAATACTTCCTCCTTCAGGTTTTAGGATGATCTAAACATCCCCGACAGATCACTCCAAACACTCAACTGAAACCTCAGTCAGCTGACTGCAGAGTGAAACAAAAATACCTGTTTTTTTGTTGCTTTTACTGAAAAAAAAAAGTCTAAAAAATATCAGAAAACTTACATTCTTCTTTTCCCCTCATGCCCCAAAACTCATTTCCTGAGGATCACAGACATGAATCCTGCGATGTTTTTGTAACTTTTAAGCAGCGGGAACAGAAAAAACAGAGACCGATTCCTCTGAGATTAAAGAACAATAAATCTGCTTGAACATAAAACCTCAAATTTTGGCTTCTGGCCAGATGAACAAATGTCGAGGAATAAAACCGAGGGTCTACGCCGAGCTTTCAGTCGGGAAGGAGACGAGCAGAAGCCGTAATAATCCTGATGTAGCAGAAGAAAGCAGCAGTACCTTCAGTTTCAGGTTCAGCTTTGTAAACGTGATAATTCCTCAACATTTGTTCACTTTTAGGACAACAAAGCAGAAGATTAGCAGCAGGTTTCTGCGGCTACCGGTCTAAAAAGTAAAAAGTAGCCATGCAAAAAAACATTTAAGAGTAAAACGTAAGCTCTTTATAAAGGTTCCTGAAGTATAGAGTAACTGAATACGAAATCCGATTTAATAGTTAAAAGCGTAGCAGTCAGACAAAATATAAAATGAATTTTAAAGATCGGGACGAAAACTATTAAATTAATAATTTAATTACAGAAAAGCAAATTTAGGTGGATGAAAATACTTTACATTTTATAATTCAAACAAAGGTTCCTTTTCCTTCCACCTCATGAGTTGCGTTCTACTTTTTCTGCCTCTCTCGTGTCTCATTCTAACGGGCTAGGTAATCCTGAGCTATCTCTTTAGTTACGCAGCTAAGCTAGACGAAGTCACACCGTTCTACTTCCGGTCCATGGGTCTCTTACTGTCAAAATATATGAATGAGAGTTAATTGCATGATAGGTTACTATCTGATCCCGTTTGAAATGTTCCATGGATGGATATCATGGAAGACGAACAGAGGCCGTAATATTCCTGATGGACACCAAATTCAAATTTGTAAATTTAACAATTCCTCAATATTTGATCACTTTTAGGGCAACAAAGTAGAAGTTTAGACTACAGCATTGTCCATCTAAAGAGCTTCACATTCCTCTAAAACCCATTAAGCTGTCAAGAGGTTCCTTTTCTGTCCAAAAATGAAGCAGAATAGGAAAAGTGTTCATTTATATAATAAAAATAAACACATTTAAACCTTTAAACATGCCTCAAAACGATACTGGAACTGGGCCATATGTCTGTTTGACCACCTGGATAAATTCGAAAACCCAACCTTTTCTCTAGTCACCTGAACATGACGTTACATTTATTTGTATTTTTCAGTTTTTGGAACATATCCAGGATTTCTGTGGGCGTTTCCACAGGGAAACTTTAAAACGTGACACTAAAACAAACAGAAACGAGTCCCAGCTTTCACTAAACTCTGCTATCTGGGAACATTAATGGTTTGCAGCTACAGTAGAAAAAGAAAAATGGACGGAACCAGGTCTTTGCCAGTGAACGCATCTTTCAGCAGCAATAAGGTCCATAACACACTCTGCACTGAACTGAATGATTCAGCAGGAAAAATGTCAAGCTGAATGGAAACTGTTACTGGAGAAAAACCAGCTGAGATCGGGCCAAACTCTTATGTTTTATTCTTGAATATGGACAAACTTTATTATTTAAACATTTCTAAACACAAACACTCTTTTCCAGTGGCTATATTGTTTTCTACTCTGGCTATGTCCGCTTGTTCTATTTGCTTCAGCTTTAAAAATTCAATAAATTTTCCTATCAGTTGTATATATTTAACTTTTTTTTTATTTAAATGTTCAAAATGCAGTAATTTTTAGAATTGAAAGGAATGAATTCAGGAAAAATGTTCTTAATTTAAAGAACCACCTTTTTTCATTTAATCTAGACTAAAGCGAACCCATCTGCTTGTATCTGTACTGAAATCGAAAACACTTTAACCCAAAACTTACTTTTCATAGACGAACTCGTCGTCGGTGCAGAAGTAGTGGGTGTTGGCGGTGCTTTTGGGTTTGCTGCGTAAGGTGGCGAAGTACAGACGGTCTGAAAGGAGAAACATCAGGAATAATCAAAAGGTTAAATCAGAAAAAAATCTAAAAGTCGATTAGGACAAACAGGAGTGAGAATCAGAGGAGTTAGACTGTTCAGTTGCGTTTCTGGTAGATATTATGGTTTATAATCCATCAGTGAATCGTGTAAATGACAGAGCAGCGCTTTCGTCTGTATAAAAATGGTTAAAAAAGTGAAACTATTAGCAGGATGACCCTTTTTCATCCACAGGGCTTCGGATCGCTTTTGTTTTTTCCTCAACGAGCCGGCGGGTTGGCAAAATAAAACTGATCAGGGTTCAGTCAGGAGACGCTCCGAACACGACAGCAAGGCTTCAAATATATGACGTTTTCTTATGAATTATTCTCATCTCCCTATATATTTTTATTTATTTATCTAGCAAACAATACTTTAATTTGATCTTAAAAAAAAAAAAAAAAAAAAAAAAAAAAAAAAAAAAAAAAAATCAGGATTTCTGCAGAAATCATCTCATTTAAAGCTTTTTAATGCCTTCATTTTTGCTAAATCAATTCAAAGACTTGCCCTGAAAAGTACTTTTGGCACATTTGTATTTATTTTATAAATCACAAAGTTGGTGTAGAAAGAGACTTCCTCAATCTCCAGAGCCGATTTTGTGCTAAACGAGCTTCATAAATGAGACCGATGATGTGTTACAGTTCTCGGATAGAGGAAAAATTATTCACTCACATGTTGGATGGCTCTACTGGAAACCAGGAAGTGTTAACAGCCAGATGGAAATAGTTCTTTGGTTATAAAAAGAAGCAAACAGAGGAAGTGGCCAAAAGCATAAGAAGAAGTACACATTTAGAAGATGTTACGACTTTAACCTTTTAAGCTTCTTTTGGAGGGATCTGCCAGAAAATAATATGCACATAATATTAGTTTAGTTCTGCTTCATTTTTGTTTGTTTTTTCCTAAAAAGGGAAGCCTTGTGAGTTTTTTTAATAGTGTAAATATCCGTACGTGTGTTTTTGTTAAAGTGGGAATGAACACTGCACATTGTAAAAAAACACGGCTGCAGCTTGAAACTTAAATTCATAGTTAACATTATCTGTACAAAGATTGATTTTAATAAGCTCAAAATGCAACAATATTACAGTTTTTATTCAGCAGACAATATTTTTAATCATTAGTAAGTGACTAAATATTGATTAAAATAATTTAAATAGAATACGTTTTTTTAAAATATTTTCCCGATTTATATATCACTGACCAAGCTGAGCTCTGCCCTGACCAACATGGAGGATTTATGACGCAGCCTTCCATCTCTTTGACTGGTTGGTCAGTTTGGATGGCTGAATGGTTTTAGATCACTGCAAAGCTGCTGAAACGCTGAGTTCCTTTAAATCGAGACTAAAACTCGCCCGGGCCAACAGAATGAAGCTAATCTCAAAGAAAAAAGATCGAAATCACAGTCAGCCAATGAGACGCTCGTTTCTCATTCTAAATCGGTGTACATGGGGACGTATTTTAGTGTAACACAACAGGAAGTTCTATCAGAAAACGGCAAGAAGAGATCGATAAAAATTAACTTTTCAAGGCGAAACACTGAAGCTAAGAAACGTTCGGGTGTCTTTTTTTTTTTTTAAGCGTAGTGATTTCTTTGGCGTCCATCTCTGTGAAACTTTAATGAAAACTTTTTGAAACAATGATTTAGCATTAGCATTGCTCCAGCTTTGATTTGGCAAGTGTAATATATGACGCCAAGCTGCCATAGAGACAGAAAAGGGGCAAATTATTTCACACAGTGGTGCTGCATCAGGATTGGTATGTAATAAATAATTTCATGTCATTTAGTTGTGTTTATAGCAGGTTAAAGAGAAAACAATTATATGGTCCTTATAGCTCAGGTTCTGCTGAGGTGCAGCTTGACAACATTCATTTATAAGCTAGGGAAATTTTCAGGGTGGACAGCAGCAAAACTTTATACGTTGAGGAAGTTCATCACAATTAAACATGAAGTTATTTTAGAAATTAGAAAGGTATATGATATATATGAAGCTGGGTATAACACTGTTTTTGAATAGGCAGCTTGTAGGACGAGTTACATCCAGGAAAATATCCAGAGCCAGTGTAATTTAAGAGGCGATATTCAGCTAAACTAATTGAATGTCGTTAACTTGTCTGACCAGACATTTAAAATGGTTTAAATTCAATTAAAAAACAGCAGACTTTGAATCTAAGAACTTTAAAAGATATAGCTTTGATTTAAAAATGTCAGAACAGAATAAAATTTCAGGTAGAACCATAAATTAAAGGATATTTTAAGAACTAGCAAACATTTTTTGAGTTATATGGACCTGATGCTACTAGAGTTGGACAGTAACTTTGCATTACTTGAGAAAAAAAATATTTTTGTGATATATTTGAGATTAAAAAATAAACGCTACATATTGCTACTGGCAGTACTTTATCATGTTCTAACAAATAAGGCATATTGCCAACTGTAGTTTGCTTTAAAGGTTTTATTTTTAAATAGATATTTCTATATTTTAAACATTTTGTAATAAGGATGTTTATTATTCTTTTTTGTCTTCAAAATACCAGAATTGAAGCTTAATTTGATAACATGAAACCAGATGTTATAATCAGCTGACTCACTACTCCAGGTTTTCTTTTATTTTTTTAAAACAAAATAACTTCTTGAAAGTTCATTTTTTATTTGTAATTGAGTAAAAACGTGTTAAAGTACAACTACGACTTTTTTAAAAGCATTCTAGCTTCTAGCTACTTTATTCATCTTACTTGAAATGAAAAATAAAATTAATGGAGCACCAACTAATTACTACATCATTTCGGTTGCAACATTATCAAATTATTTATATAATGAATGTTATATATTTGAATTAAAACTTATTTTAATGATAGATATCCAATCGGGCTGGTGGTGGTTTGGTTGCGAGGCAGCATTAAACATCTTTAAAAGTAATTTTTAATGTTTAAACATCACTTATTTTTTCCAGATTCAACTTCAGTAAAAACATTTTAACGTGATATTCCTTAAAAGTTACCTTTTATTAACTCTGCCGCTCCCTGCGGCTCTGCCTCGCCAGCCATCCCGAACAGGGCCGACAGAATCGGGGAGTGTTTCACGCCCTGCACGGTCATGGATCGGTCTACTTCCTGCAGTTGTTCAGCGAGGGGAGCGTCTAATTCCTGGGAGGCTTCCGAAACTTTTCAAAGCCGCACACAAAAACTGTCTCTAAAGTTTAAAAAAACTTCCTCCTCGGCTTCCTACCCTCCACTGTAGTTTCTTCTCACACACCGCGGATTTATCTCCATCGTTCTTCTTGTTCCGTTTCTCCCCCTCTACCCGATAAATGCGCCCGGGTTAGCATGTTAGCAACGTTAAAGCTCCGTTGGCTTGACGAAAGTCTGAAACTCTGATTGACCAAATCCCTCCTTAAGACACGTTACCATAACAACGGCAGCCGCTCAACGGGACGCAGCAGCCAATCAGCGAACGGAACACTTTGTGCCGCGTTCAGGGTCCTCCGGGAAAAACCCTAACGAAGAAAAAACAAAACAAGTACCTCGGAACCAACGGATGATATTCAACCAAATAAATCCACTTTTTATTGTATTTTACTAGCTTTACAATAAAATAAATGGGTTCATTGAGTGGTGTAGTTCTGGACAGAAGTTTTTACTTACTCTGTTGGATTTTATTACAAAAAAATAACCTTTAAGGATTAAATTTATCCATAAAACACTTAAACATAACATAAAACAACCATTATGGAACATTACTCAGAGTGTATGGCCAATGTTTATTTTTTTAAATAAATTACATTATCAACAGAACGTTATTTTATTAAAAAAAATATTAATATATTGTCAGGGCCGGCCCAGAGTCTTATAGGGCCAAGCACATGGGGGCACTTCTTCCTGTTAGGACTCCGCCCCCACTAACAGCGTTTTAATGGAGATTTGGTCCAATCTTAAATAGAAGGCCTAGTTTAATTGGATGTTCGTAAACTCATTTAGGGATAATTTGTTTGTTTTCTGAGATGATCTAAAACTCAAAAACACACACACAAAAAAATAACTCCTAACAAATCGATTGGTTACAGTGGGAGCACAAAAAATAATGAAACTTAAAAAGCTATAAAAAAATCTATTAAATATTTTTAATGTAAGAAAAAAATCAAAAGTAATAAAAATTAAAATATTTTAATTTCTTTAAACTATTGAGATATATTTTTAATAAAAAATAATTACCTACCACATTAATTTGCCAAGTTCTTTAAATCTTAAAATTTCAAATAATAAAAAAAAAATCTACATTAAATACAATTTAACAATATTCTGATATTCATAATAATGAAAATACTTTTAAATCTGTAGTCTGTGTTCAATTTCAACATTTATGGGAGGCCCTTGATGGTTTGGGGGCCCGAAGCAGTGGCTTAGTTTGAGTCTTTCTTGGGCCGGCTCCGATATGGATTCACCAGACACACCATTGGATATTTCTAGCAGTTTCAGTTTGTTTAGTTAATAAAAAAGCTTCAATTTAGCCTCTCAGAAATTAAAAATATTAAATCTGACCAGTAACAATAATTTTTATTAACAAAAAAATAACCTCCTCAGGCCTAAACAATCATAAGGAAGATTACGGATTGGAATGCTGTCCAGCAAGCAGCCTCTCAAGCCGGCTATTTAAACTGTAGTAAACAAGCGTTTTATTGGAAAGTTTAGTGGAAGAAAAAGTGCACAAGCAAAAGGTAACAGCCAGACCCTGCAGAGGACTGAAGCAGAGACTGCTGCTGAAGTCAGTAACACACAGTAATTCGGCAACAGCTTAACCGGACTGATGATTAGTGTTGCCAAGTCGGGTTTACAGAAAACAGAAAATACTCCTTTTCGGTGTATCAATTGGATCTGTTCAACAAAATGCTTTGAAACATTTGTTCTAAACTGGTAAACTGATTTGGAATAAAGTTGGGAAAATCTAGAAACTATGGAATGTAGTCAAGATAATGACAGAGGACCTGAAGGCCACTTTAAAATGCAACCTGGACTTCCTGAACACCTCAGCAGAACCCCAGTGATGCAGAAATACAGGCAAAAGGAGCCCCAACCGAGCACAACTCAATAGGCCCATTTATTTGTATTATAAATCCCCCTTTTTCTGTTGTGATGTAATATTCCAAGTTTCAGACTAACCGCAGCTCAGCTCCATCAACATTTACAAATAAAAACATTAAATACATCCATGTAATAAAGTTATATAAGTGAATTATTGATGATATTGAGATTTTATTCATGCAGAATCAGCCGTCTTTAAAGTTTTAAAATAAGGCTACCTAACTTGAGTAAAATAAATATGCACTAACCTTTTTGTTCTTTTTACATATGTTAATTTTTAGAAATAACATGTTTACCTTCTTAAAATGCACAAGTACAAATGCACATTCTGCACATATTTCTAAATATTTGCAATGATTTAAAGTATCCCGTTCTGTTGCACATTACAACCTGGGTTATGCCACTTTATCTGTAAGTTTTTAGCTTTAATAATTGCTCTGTACTGTTTTCATGCAACCACATCCATAAAGTGTTCAATTCTGTTCCCCTCTCGCTTTGCTGCTTACAACTAAATTTCCTCTTGTTGGACGTTAAAGTATCGTTCTATTCTCAATGTACCACCGTGGTTTTGACTGAGATGTTTTCAAGCAAATTCGGTTAGAAATTAGACCATCTTTCCTGCTCGTTAGTAACATTACTGAAAGGTCTGCAGGTTCTGTTTCGTAGCGCTCCATCGGATCAGATCGTTTTCAGACAGACCAGGAGGAGCTGCAGGATTCTGCACCTCTTGTCTGTTCAAACTAAAATATCTCTGAGGATCTGAAAAATGTGTCTCCTCGACTGGAAAATATTACATTTGGAACAATATTCCCACCTCGTTATATGCAGGGTCAGGTTTATTATTTATTCATAGAGAAAAAGCTGCCGATGAAGAATTTCTTTGCTCTGATTTGAAGGAATTAGGATGAATCAACCGTCTGCCTGATGATGTTAAACTGACCTGCGATCAGTGAGATCCAGACTCTGTTGGGTGCCGGTCCCGAGGCGGGCTGGAGGGTCCGGGGTTGGTCCTGGTGCCTCCTCCAGGGCCCCGTCTCCGCCATGCTGCAGGATGGCCAGCGGACTGCAGGGACACTGAGGCCTCGCCCGGCAGGCGTCAGGTGACCCGGATCGGGTTACCGCAGGTACCGGAGGGGACACGGGTGTGAGCTTACAGCGTCATCGGGTTTCAATACACACATTCAGGTCTGAGCAGCTTTTTCCTCCCACCCTCAGTCGGTGGAGATTACATTACCCACAATTCAATTCATCTGGACAAGAAACAAACACCTGGGAGCCCTCATTTAGGACTTTCCACAAGTTTTAAGCAAAAAAAGAAAAAAAAATGGTGAAAAGTTTCTTTAAAATGAATCAAAAAAACATCCTGTTTGTGTTTGGAAGAATTTTATTTAATTATGATTACATTTTTGAGGAAACACAAACAAAAAAACCCTGAGCGACAGAAACTAAAGAGGGTCGGCCATGTCAGGAGCAGCTACGAGTCCAGCAGAGTGTGTGTGTGTGTGTGTGTGTGTGTGGGTGGCTACTGGTTGGGGTTAACCACCCCCGATCCCTGACACTCGATGATGTAGGTGACGCCGCTGCTCAGCTCGTCTTCGCTCTTCGTTATCGTGAACTTTGCCTGCAGACACAAAAGGAACAGGAAGGCTACATCGATTAAAGCTTCAAAATAAAAGCCCAAGCGTTTGTCAAATTCGTCCATCGACTCTGATTCTAACTGGAGACGTGTCCTGTGGTCTGACGAGACTAAATAATGGCCGTGGTCGCAATGGGAGGGGAAAAAAAGTCGTGCCTATTGTGACGCAAGAGGCGGTGGCGGCGTCATGCTGTGGGGAA
Organism: Apricaphanius iberus; assembly: GCA_028564705.1. Taxonomy (NCBI): domain Eukaryota; kingdom Metazoa; phylum Chordata; class Actinopteri; order Cyprinodontiformes; family Aphaniidae; genus Apricaphanius; species Apricaphanius iberus. The sequence goes on from JAPXFQ010001917.1 coordinate 818,073, forward strand.
GTTTCACATAATATAAAAATAAAGGTGGTATGGTAAAAGTCAAAATATGTCTACATGCAATTGTTGTCCACTTATATGTTAAAATTGTGTGGTGACCTTAAAAACTTTGTGGGTCTCAAGTCTGATTTATTACCTTTATCCACAAAAAAATGACAGCAATAAACCAAAAAAAATGAGCATTTTAAATCATGTATAAATAAATACCGTAAACTAAAGGTCAAACGTGCCGAAAAATGGTTCAATCTGTGCCAAAGCTGCCATTTCCTTCTAGTTTAAAAAACCTCCCAAAATCACCACTGTCTTGTCTCAAACAAAGCTCCACGGCTTCCACCATGTTGTATAATAACAATAAAGTGTGTTTTTGACCCAGTATTCAAAGGGTTACGGACGCTGCGAAATTATTTCCTTTCTTTGTGTGGATAAGCTTCTTTACGCGGGCCGTTTCCTAACACAAAGGTAAAGTCCAACCCCTCGAGTGACCAATTGCCATTTTCAGCACTCCATTGGCTATTTGATGCTTCAAATCACCATTGTTCTCAGCGAGGACCGGTTTAAAGCACTTATGAGAGAATAGGGACGGTACTTTTCCGCTATCAGCCAATAGCTGACGATTTTGGCACAGAATGCCAGGGTAACCTGTCAGCTATTGGATTAAGTAAGTTATGAGTCATAAGCTGAGCCCTTTGAGCATGGGCAGTGTGATTTGTAGCGGGAAATCCACATGATATAAGAATCTGTGATTAAAAAACATTGAGAAACGTACTCCCTGAGAGGGAAATTTGTTGAATTTTCAGAGCAGATTATGTTAGAATATGGATGTAGGACTTGTTGTGGGGCTAATATGTTATTGGAGAACATCAAATTGATCCTTATGGATGTAAAAACACTGGTTGTTCAGGTTGGATCAGATTTGTGAGAGACAGCAGGCTGTAAAATGCGAGTTGTGCATAATTCTTCTTCCGGGAGGGAATGCGGGGGGGTTCACACTTCTGATTGTGTCCTTTATTGGCATATATGGCTAAAAAGACAATATTATTAGCTTTCCAATTATATAAAACTAAACAACTTATGGAAATTATAAATCAGGATGTCATGGAATGAAGAGTAAAATGGCGGACTGGCCCACCGGCGGAACGTTAAGTTGGTTAAACTGACTGGAATGTTTCTATAATTGTAATGAACTTTCTGGTAAAGGGCCTTGATATGCCGTCTGGTGTGAATTGGCGCTTTATTGATTCCTTATTTATTAAAGCGAAACGATAAATTGGAGTAGCTGACTTCGAAGGCTCTTAACTTCAGGCTCCGATCGGTTCCTCCGCTGAACAACAGATTTACCTGAGTGAGCTTCTCCGCGATGTGGATGGCCGTCTGCGTGTGGAGCGTCACGGCGCCGGTCCGAATCCGGGACGTTCCCTTCGCCAGCGCCATGAAGATGATGAGCTGAGGACGGAGGAAGAGGAAGGCTGGGTGAGGTCACAGGCATCATCATCGTCATCAGGCGTGTTGGAGGCTCACCTGGTCCTGCAGGAACTCGTCCACGCAGCCGTTGTGTCTGATGTTTCTCAGCAACATCTCAGCAGCTTCGATGCCGACTTTATCCGCGTACACGCCTGAAACGGAAAGGTCGGAGGTCACAGGAGGCCTGATTGGTCAGGTCTGATTTCAAATCAGCAGGTCTGCCCAATGAGAGGCATCCATATAAAAAAGACAATAAAAGAAATTGAGTCCTTTAAAGCATTAGATTTCACATCAGGATGATTCAAAGCTCAAAGTTTAGCTTAAATAACTATACAAGAGTTTTTTTAAGTATTGAATTTATGCAGAGATGTGACGTCTGAAGAACTCCAGGGAAGAACAGACGGACCAGGAAGCGTTTCTGCGGGCCATTCCGAGAACTTCTACGTCACACGTTTCAAACTCAAGGCCCGGGGGCCACATCCGGCCCGCCTGAGCCATTCATGTGGCCCTCTGAACTGTAGAGGACCTTTAAGCTCCATTTATGTGCCTAAAATAAATCCCATCATTGTGAAAAGATGTTCAGTATTTTATTTTAAGAAGTACTTATCGAATGTAGAGGGATATATTTATTAATATTTTTTAAAATATTGTTTCATCTATACTTTCTGCCACAACCGGCCCTTTAAAGTGACAGTACATATTTAAAAATAGCCATTAAAATATTATGTAAAAATAATAATTACGTAAATGGTAAATTGACTGAATTTATATAGCGCTTTTCTAGTAATGTTGACCACTCAAAGCGCTTTACACTGGAGCCACATTCACCCATTCATACACCGAGCTGAGGACAATTATCAGTAGGCAATTTGGGGCTAAGTGCCTTGCCCAGGGGAACAACGACATGTGACTGGAGGAATCTGGAATCGAACCAACGACCCTCCGATTGCAAGACAACTACTCAACCTACTGAGCCACAGTCGTAAAGCACATTAATTGAAAAATATTGTCGATGTTGTAAAATATGATTTTAAAAATCTGTTTTAAAATACATAGGCACGGGTCCTCTTATCAGGGTAAAGCCGTATTAGATGACGTCTTTACTTCTACAAGAGGCCGGACGTACAAAGCGCACGGAACACGCCCGCTAATAAAACATTGATTTCCCCTCAAAATGCAAAAAAGTTTCGCCATAAATACATTTTTACCTCTTCGCTAGTTCCAAGCGATGAAAGAGAGACTGATGTGCTCGTCATGTTGCTGCAAATAGATAATTCTCAGGGAATTGAGCGTTTGAAAACAGCACTAGTTGGACCTCCGTTGTTGAGTTTCTTACTCGAAGACACAGATACCGTATGCTTGTGATAATTTAGGTATGCACTGCCCCCTACTGGCCGAAAATTACACAGTGTGCCTTTGAAAGATTGTTTTATCAATACTTTCTGCCACAACCGGCCCTTTAAGGACATTCATGATCTTGATGTGGCAAAAATGGAAATGTGTTCGACACCCCTGTTCTATGGAGGTTTTTTTTTTTTTGCCCTTCTTGTCCAAAATTTATCCCATAGCGCCCCCATCAGGAGTATCCATTCATTGTCTTGAATGTTGAGGGTCAATGGGGTCAGAGGTCATGTTAGATATTTATTATGTTGTCCATCATATTATGACTCTTTTTACCTGAGGTGTTTACCTTTTTTTTTAAATGTTATTAAATGCGTTCATTTTTGTGTATTTTATTGAATGACTGTTTATTTTATGATTGCAGACTGGTTATATCAGGACAAATTTCCATTAAAATGGACAAATAACGTTTTTATCAGTTGTCTATCCATCTATCTATACAGATGTGTTAACAAAAAAGAAATAAAAATCTAGTCACAATCAATATTTTTGGGCGATTTTTTTTTTTTTACTATAACATATTAAATAGTGTTTATTTTTTTATTCGTTTTTTCATAAAATTAATTCAGAACAAGCTGAACAGAGAAGTACAACAGAGAACAATTCAGCATAAAATACCAACAGTTCACCTGCTGTGGCCTGAACACAGTCGCTGAATGCCTCACCTGTTTGTGCGTAATCGAATAATTGAATTGTTGCGGAGGTTTTTGGTTTTCTGCCTCAGACAAATGACTTCTCGTCAGGGCCATGAAAAGAGCGAGCCGTTTCCTGACCCCCAGCTATTGTTTGAGTGGGAAGAAAGTCCTGCAGCGCGTGCTAGTTGTTGGAGCAACACCGAGCTATTTGGAGCGACGCTCTCCAAACTTTCGGTAACTCTTTTTATTTTACAGTACAGAGCCCAATATCATGTTTAGACTAGTCGACGATTATTGGTTAAATTCAATACATTTTATACAGTAAAACTTATTTTAAAAGATAAAAATTATGCAATTTTTTTTATTATTCTTGTGTAATGTATCACATTAGGCATTGATGGTCAGATTGAAACAATTCATTTACAATAAAAGTGTAACAGTCTTGTTTAAATAACAAATGATTAACACAGAGTGGCTGCCATCTAGTGACTCTTTACAGTTACTACAGATCGACTGGATAAAATGCTCCATATAACTGATTCCGCCGAGTAAAATGCAGCTAACAGCGGTCCTCTTGTTTACGATGCGAATTTAACTCGCCGGGAAAACGTTCTTTCCTGGGGATTTGAGAATAGAAGGAGCGGCTTTAGCTCCGGTCCAGCTGCTTCATCTGTCCTAGCCGTGGTCGAGCTTTAGCTATTGGCTACTTGCTAGCGTCAGCTAATGTGCTCTGCGGACGTGTGGGGGATGCGATGCGGGAAGTTAAAACGTTACCAGGTGTTGTTGTGAGTTGTAGTTACTCGTTAGGGAAAATCCGATGAGTGGTTCTTTGTGATGAGGAAATGGGAGTAAATAGACGGTAGCATGCTAACTGTTGCTACAGATCATCGAGTGGGACGCAGAGTAAACAGGAGGAGCAGGCGATCGCGATCCTCTTTTAGATTGCGATGCGCAACCTCGTGACATATTTCCGATTGATTTGAAAACAAAATCGAGATCGTGACACCCCTAGTGAAATGTGTTCAGTATGAGATGAATCTTATTTTGATTCACTGTGCGTAAATGTGGCCATGTTTACATTTTTTTAAAGCGGTTTCTTGTTGTTTTTTTTACCAGCTGTATATGTGAAATTTAACCTAAAGAGTCAGTTGCTGTTGGTTTTAAAACACAAGATGTATTCTTAGTAAGGATGGGGCTTATCCAATAAATTAGAGGATTTGTAATAAATCTTGATTAATCGCATTTTAAAAGTACAACCATTTTTGCCCATGAAAGCACAATTATTTAATTATGAACGGATTTAGGAGGAGAATCAAATAAACGTCTCAGGCGTGAATACTGTTACGTTCAGGTCTTTTAATGTTTGAAAATGCAGTTAAATGCAAATCAATTCAGAAGACGAGTAAAAGAATATATATATATATATATATATATATATATATATATATATATATATATTTATCCTTGGCCAGAAGAGTAGTGTCATTTTAATTCTATTTCAGGAACCTTGTCTTTAAAAAATGGCAAAAATATTCTTAATTTAGGGTGATTTATGGCGAATTTGGATTTTTAAAGGACACTTGGCTTTTTCAGTGGACACTTTGCCCAGCGTAGACTTTTGATTAGGCCTGTCGCGATAATCAATAAATCAATTAATTGACCAATAATTAAAAATGCGCTCGGTAACTTTAACAGGCTCGATAATTTTTCATTGACTGAAGTCGCAGGATAATGAGTTATAATAATGGCTCCTCTCGGTTTAGCGTAAAGATTGAACCCTCCTGTGTCTCTGTGTTTGTGGAGGCGGAGCAACACGCTGCCAGCGTGATCATACCTGGCGCTGGAGCAGCGGAGAGCCCCGTGAGGAGGAGAGTAGAGTAGTCGATAACCATGGAGTTGGTTTCTAAGCCAGACGCAGCAGCCGACGTGTGTGAACATTTTGGATTTAAACCAAATGAACGAGGTGAACCACAAAACATCAATGAGCCGACATGTCGCATTTGTTTTTAAACGGTTTATGTTAAACACGGCAACAGGACGAATCTGCACGCTCACCTTAAACACAACCTCCCCGCTCCAGTTTTCCCAGCTGGGTAAAAAAAACATCTACCAAAGAGGCAGAGGGACCCTCAACTTCTTCCCGTCAGTTCATCATCACAGGGGCATTTAGGAAACAAACAAAATATAAACGAGACAGTGCCAAATGGTGCGCGCTCACAGACGCCGTGGTTCGCTACGTAGCCAGATGCAACCGTTTAACACAGTGGAAAAGACGGCTTTTCGACAAATGTTACAAACAGGATTGGAAGTGTTAAATGTCTGAACCTAATGTTTAACATATATTGAAGTGCAATTTTGTTTACAGAAATGTTATGTTATTGTTTCAATTGTTTTTATTTAAGTGCTTTTTTTTGTTCATATGTTTTTCTTGGTCATTATATTTATTTATTTTGGATATTTACAATGTCTTTTCATAATACAATTCAAGTTTCAATTCTTAAAAAAAAAAAGTTTATTTATCTTTAATCTTTTGTACTTGCGTTTTTATACCATTATTATTAGATTAGCTTAAAATGTATGTAAAAACGGCAATATTATCGTTTATCGCAATAATTACTGGGGCAATTTATCGTCCAGCTAAATTTGTTATCGTGACAGGCCTACTTTTGATTTTATCTTTTTTTTAAAACATGAATTCTCTGTGGTTAGAAAGAATAGTTAGATAAACTACTAAAAGGTCTTTTATGAGTACAAGAATTACTTAAAAATAATGATAGAAATAATGACTTGAAATTTTATCAGAAAGTAAATTATTTTTAATTTTACAAAAATGAAACAAAAATCTGAAGTAATATTCTGAGAATTTCTTTTCTGTTCAGCGCAATAAAAGTGAAAAGCACCAGTCACAAAAACACGATACAAACTGTATAAACTCGGTTTCATTTTCAAATACATCAGTTTATGATTTAACTCACTTTGCACGGCATTATTAAAGTTTCTGTGTCGGTCTGACCTGTGGGATCTTTGCAGCTTTTTGTCACACTGAAACAAACACGCCAGATATGTGAACGATGGCCTCCGCCACTCGTTTGTTGCAGCCAGACGGTTTATCTTATGTGGTTCGTACGCAATGCTTGTTCTTAAGACTGCATGTGAATAGCAGCAACACGGCAGTGCGCAACCGTGCGTTACTTTTTTCAGCCCGCCAATTCTTCTGTAATTAATTAAATCGCAAATAACGAGTTAAATTCCTGACCCTAATTCTTAGCGTGTCAGTAATTCCCCAGTAGGGGTCAGTACTGCTCCATTAACGATGACGAGATCAAGGACGAAACGGAGTTCTCAGGGAATTAGACAGTGGAGCGCCACGCTGCACAGAAGTGCTGTGAATCGTCTGTAAATCCCAACAGGCATCGTTTATACGTCGCAGATCCTCGATAAAGGTTGGCATCAACATTTCAATCCGAATTCATTTGAGGTAACACTGTTGTTTGCAAGCATTTGTATCAAGGGGTCAGGGGTGTGAATGATAATCCACCAGATTTTTCCATCAAAGTGAAAAAAATAAAACAAAAATATGGAAAAATACAACCTGGACAGGAATCCAGTCCAACATAGAGACATTTACAAAGGACAATTTAGAGAGACAGATTAACCTTATTTCTGTTCCTCTTTAGGTCGGTTGAGAGATCTCAGCTTCTCCTGTGATAAACATCAGACTCTAAAATAATCCCTTTTAGAAGTAGAGTGGAGCTGAGTTTGTCATAAATTGGCATTTTTGCACCAAAAAAAGTATTTTTGCATCAAACAAATCTACAATGTTTTGTATTTAGAGAGGTGCTGCCACCTGCTGGCCGGTCTGCGTCCTCACCTTTCTTTCCCAGAGCTGAGCCTGCAAACAGGCAGCCTGTGGACGACTCTGCAACGATTCTGAAAACACAGACAGAACTGCTGGTTAGAGCGGGCCGATACGGCCTCAGATCTATGCTGCGAAATGATCTGAAGCATGTGGGGTAACCGTATTTATCGTGATACATTCTTTTCTCCCGTCTATATACGTCCAAACTGACGGTTTCTGAACATTCTCAAATACCAGGAGAACGATGACGTCAAAGACATCAAACGGCATTTAAAGAAGATTTACTGTGCAAAATGCAATTTAAAAAAAGAAGCCCTTTTCCTAAAACTGCAAGAAAAAAATTCCCATACATGAGGAATTCTTAACTTGAAATATCTACTGTAAATATGAACACTGAACATCAGAATTTATTAGGGATGTCCCGATCCAGAGTATGGATCAGGATGATATTTGTACATTTTTCAGTGATCGGCAATATTAGCTGACGAGCCGTGCCTATTTTTATGAAAGTAGCTCCTATGCCCCATTTCCACTAGAGCCGGTACGGCACAGAACGGGTCAGTACGGCCTGGAACGGGTAGGTTGTGTTTCCATTACAATCTCAAAAAGAACTGTAGTGGGCGAGGATGTGGGCGGGCTTTGCTCAACAAAAGCTCCAGCAAAAAGCATCTCTCCTTTGTTGTTGAAGATTTAATTTTTGGAGAAAATTTTTTTTTTTTTTACTTAGACTTCCACAGTGCAGCGTGATGCCAATCCAGCCATCTTGTTTTACTTTTCCAGCTTGTTTTTAGTTGGACATTAAATTCAAGTCAGCTCCAGGACAGATTGATTGCAATAAAAGCAGGTTTAAAAAATATATTTTTTATCACTTGCAATTGCTTCTAACGAAAAAAGAATCACGGAAAATTTGGACCATTAGCTACATTCATATCATTGCGTCCGTGACGTATGTGGGCGGGGCTTACATGATGCCGTTCCCATTCCCGCAGGCCTTTTCCTTCTCCTGCACCGACTGGATGTTGATGTAAAGATCTTTGATCTCCTTCCTGATGGTCCGAACGGCGGCGGTAGACATGTCTTTAGCCAGCTGGAGGACAGGAAGACAATCTCGACCGTAAGGGCGTCCCGGGTCGGGAGAAATTATAAACCAGAGAACAGATGGTTGAGACGTGAGGTGCTTTTACTTTGAAGGGCAGGACCCCGGCCACGAACGCTCTGCCGTGGATCTTTGTGATGTTTCCCCTCTCAGTCATGGTGACGGGCCGCAGCTCCTTGAGCGGACTCACCGTCACCAGCACCTCGCCTCCGCCTTTCGGGTAGTAGCCCCTGCAGCACAAAGATCAGAGGCCGTCACATCCAGGAGACAGCAGAGCGGAGAGACAGCAGCGGGGACACGGGGAACGGACCGCATTCTGATGTCGCAGTCAAAGTGGACTCCGAACCTCTCCACGATGGGTTTAAAGACCTGGGGGGGGGGGGAATCCAGGTGTTAGAAGGTGATCTACGGAGGGTTTACGGCAGAATCGGGTACTAACTACTTCATTAACTCAGTTACATGAGTAATCTGTAGAAAAAAATAAATAAATCACTTTTTGAGCAATTTTACTAGGACTGTATTTTTTACCTTTACTTCAGTAATATTTTTATAAAGTATTGCTACTCTTGAGTAATGTTTCTGGCTTCTCTACCACCAACAAGTAACTTTACTGAAGGAAAAATGAATGCCGAGACTCACACCTACAGTTTCTGTTTAAAATGAGACCTACTGTTTGTACAAAAGCTTTGTCAGTTTAATAGTTTCTGCTGAGGCTGTTGCGCCATTTGGAGGTCCAGTGTGAGTCTCATACCCTGATCTAACATACATTGTAAGTATTCGTTTCATCTTTATTCTATGACCTGAATGTTTTTTTAGCCATTTTCTATGTAAAATCCCTAAATAATGACTTATTGGGGTGTTAATTAGGCTCCTAATATATAGAAATTATCCAGTGCTGAGTCTACAGATACAAACTAGACGTCCTGGTCAACATTTACGATGGATCTTTGTGCATCTTTAAACTCGAGGATGCATGTAGTGAGCCTGTAGCCCCAGCAGGGGGAGCCCTCTGCGCACCTTTACAGTGTAGTCGATCTGAGGGGCCATCTCTGCGTTGGTTCCTCCCTTTAAGCAGAGCTGTGAGGCAGCGTCGGCGTACAGGGCGCAGGGCAGAGCCACCTGCAGCAGCAAGCACACACTCCTGACAGGAAAAACACACACACTGTTAAAACCGCGGGAGCGACGAGCTGTGAACGCGCACGCAGAAAAAGCAGCCGCCAACGGAGCCTCACCCTGCGGTCTGCGTGTCGGCCGTGTGGCTCCCGGACCGGACCTTTCCTGGGGTCAGACTGATGTCGGTGGAGCCGATGCTGGCCCCCTGCAGGCTGCCTGAACACAGATCTGAGACCAGCTGGAGACCCATCAGGTGCTGCGGTCTGAAAACAGAGAAAAGCCATGAAACTAAACGCTGCGTTAGGCCAGAAAATAGTCAGAATTACTAAATAAAACTGGTTTACAAGTATTTCTAGGCTTGAATATGGATGTCGATAGAAAGTTTACTGAAGAAGCATCTATTGCCCAACTGAATGCTTTAATGTGAGAATTAATTAAGCTAAATATAATTCATCTTTCCATATGTTACACTCGATCAACCCTTGCAGTGTCAGATGTTCACCGGTTCATCAGGAGGCAACATAGAAGTTTATTCGGCCATTACGTTCCTTTAAACAAACATTTCCATGTTTCCGTATAACATGACCTAAAGGTTTTAGGCTGGACCGAATACTTATTATTCCTAAACCAGTTAACATACTTACGTGCAAAACTAATACAACCATTTGCAATAAAAAATATCAATGATAAAACATAAGAGAAACAAGCCTGCATTTAGAACACATTTTAATATAAATGTCAATATTTCATTAGATGTGTTTAAACATTTTTTTCAACTAGATAATGTATAAATTAATTCCATCCGTTAAGGATTTATTAAAGTCTTTTCACTAGTTTCTTTTTAGTTTATTCATCCTGAGCTTTTAGGGGGATGTTTGTTGATGTGTTTTTGGGTCGCAAGAAGTCAAAATAAAATAAAATGGCTATTAAGACGCAGCAAACACGTCCAAGAGAGTGAGCGGGTGAAATCCCCGATATATCAATACTTAAAAGGCACAGTGTGTAATTTTCGGCCAGTAGGGGGCAGTGCATACATAAATTATCACAAGCATGCGGTATCTGTGTCTTCGAGTAAGAAACATCACGATATATATACTTACTCATAGTATCGTGATATATTACAACATATAGTATTGTCCCTTTTGTACTGTGATACATATCGTATCGCCACATTCTTGCCAATACACATCCCTACATTAAATCAAATTTAATAGTATTCTGAACAAAATGTTCACTAAAAAAATGTTACAATTATAGATTTGAGGTCAAACTGAAGCATGTATGGGGCCTCTGAAGGTCTGCTCAGTTTGTTTATCCCTCAGAGCGGCTCTGGGTTGGCTTCTGTGAAGATATACTTTAGATCAAATCAAATTATCTAAAAAAATGGACTAAAACCGCAGCAACTTCTCACCCCTCCTCAGGAGTAACACAACTTACAGTTTAGGATGACTGTGCAATTTTCTTTGTGGTTTGAAGGAAGATGCAGAGAAAACAGGGAATATTCTGGAGGCTTTGTGGAGGCTTTAATAGTCCCTCCTATTGGCTATCAGTCTGATTCACTGATGCTCATTAATATTCTTATTTATGGAGATTTTTGAATGAAGTCTGCTCTGTCCATGCATTCTGCTAAAAGTTTAAAATTAGCAGCATCCGGATAAAAGTTGAAGCTTTAATCTGATCTGAGACATAAATCCCACAGAGAAAACCCCGCAGCAGAGTTGATTAAACATGTTTTTATTCATTTGAAGAGTCTGGAGCAACTTTAATGAATAGGCTAACATTAGCCTGTTAGCTGCTAACCCACCTGAGCCCCGGGGTGCTCCTGCCTGCTCGGATCTTTGTGATCTTTATGGCGGTGCCGGTGATGCAGCTGAGCGCCGCGGAGACTCTCAGGATCTGTCCGCCCTGAGGAGAACCGACACCGGGGTGAGACACAAGCCGCATCGGGAGCTCTTTGAGGCGGCTGCTAGCCGTTAGCTCCTCGTTAGCTTGTTATTATCAGCGCGGAGGAGGAGAAACCTCAGCGGCTTTTTGTCCTCGTTTTCCCGGCGGACTAAAGCGATTACTCACCCCCTCCATGACGCTGCCGTCTATCTCCACCGCCGCAGAGTCCATCTTCACCCAAGAAACTCCGCTTCAACTTTCACTCTCAGCACTGCGGCACTTTTCGAACTGTTTCACTACGGAGTCACAAGCTGGGAGCACCGCGCTGATAAACTACTTCCGCTGATTATCAAAATAAAACATCACGTCATACTACTTCCGCTAGGTATATACGACTTGAAAATAATTGATTACTCTTTTTTTCCTTTCCCCTTTTTTATATTACGGGGTTGGATTAGCAGTATGTAGATTTAATTACAATTTATTAAAAATAGAATAGAATTAAAAAACAATTTTCTTTACATGGACATTGCAACAGCAGCAGAGAAATCAACCGCCACCCAGGTGAAAAATAAATGCACTAAGTGTACTCAAATTTAACATACTTTTGTGTACTTGAAGCAACACTAATTATCGTTATCCTTCAAGTCTGTTCATGATTAGTTAAATTGAAGCATGCTGTTTTGGAACAACTAATTTTGTAATAAAAGTACTTTAATAGTAATTAAATTGTAGTCAAGCTCAACTTTAAGTGTATTTAGTATACTTTTATGTGCTAAAATGGAACAACTTAAAATATATTTAGTATACTTTAACTATATGGTTTTAGATGTACTAATATATACTTAATTAGTAAAATTAAAGCATACTTTGTATTGTAAGGAGTGTACATTAAGAATTATTTGTTAACATACTAAAAATATATCAACATTATACTACTTACAAAAAAATGCTTAATTATATAAGTTCATTTCAAATCCTATGACATTATACTTTCATACATGAAATTATTTACAAATTTTATATTATCTACCTTGGAACCTGTGATTCAACATTTTAACATTTTACAATTTAAAATATATCAAAAATATGCGAAAAAACAAATATCAGATAAGTACACTTTAAAAGTACACATAACTTTAATATAAAGTACATTTTAGAATAATCTATTTCTGTAAAGTGTACAATTATTTTCCAGTGTTTTTAAAAGTGTTAGTGTTAAAGAGTGATGCCAGTAGACTTTTTATATATTTACAATAAGTAAATTTTCAACATACCATTGGAAATACAAACATACTTGAAATACACTATAGTACTCTTTTTTTCACTTGGGTAAGCATAAAACTTTTGATGAACAGAAACCCCTGTAATAAAATATATAGCATTTAAATGATAAATATCCCAATATCTGAATTATCTTCCTTTCTTATGTTAATAAAAAAAAATTAAATTACATACAATGGAATAGAATGGAAACATGCTTTTTCTATCTCAGGCAATCAAACCATGTGGATTCACACAACATAAAAACATAGCTTGTGTACAGTAGGACAAAATTACAACTTATTTTTTTGTTTTTTTCAGCGATTAAAAGAGAAAAATCCTTTCTTCAATCATTTATTGTACCGTAAAGGGAATTTTGGTTGTAACAGTAATACAAACATTATAAAAGGCTCGGAAGTGGAAAGGTATAAGAAAAAAGAAAAGAAAAACAGAATTTAAGAGTCAAGAATAATATTTACTTACAGATTTACAAAAACCTGAATGGCGATATTAAAAATAAAGATGCCATACCCAGGTTGGAATGTACAACAGAGCAGTATACTTTAAAATATTTTAGGAAATAAAAAGAAGTAGAAACATGTACAGATTGTCCATGTGTACCTCTGCATAAAAAATAAATGTGTTATTTCCAATAGTTGGCATATATAAACTGAGAAGAATGTATTAATGGGTTACTGTAATTTACAGCAGGGATGCAAACATGAAGGTTTGTTGGGAATAGTTTTGGTTGTATAGTCTAACAGCTGCATGCAACAGTCTTTTCACTCAAGGAGCTCTGCAGTACAGCAAAATCTTAATGGGGTGGGAGACTCTCAAACATTAAACATCAAAGATCATTTTAAAATATGACCAGCTGTGCGTTGTGTAAATTTGCTTTAAAACAACAACAGATTCTTCGAAAGAAGTAAAAGTTGGAAAGTTGAAGGTTGTAGAGTCTACCAGCTGCAGGGAGGAAGTACCTACAATAACGTTCCTTCATGCTCCTCGGCTGCAGCGGTCTGTTGGTGAAAGATGCGGATTAATGATCAAATTAAAAGGTAGCGGATGGAAACTGAAGACAATAAAATAAATAAAAATCAGATCATCCCATTTAGGAGCTGCGCGAGTCTAGATGTGAGTCATTACAACCTGGTTTCCAGTTAACAGGTGGACAATGAGAAGCTGTTTAATGCTTTAGCTCAATATGGGATTGGGTCACCTGACCTGGTCTCCCCGACCATAAAGCAGCTAAGACCGTTTAAAAAGAGCTAAATGCAGCGGACAGACGGTTCCATCGGCCTTTTGCTGTGGTGTTTGGGTTTACAATCAATTCCTCGTTATTTTTGGAAGACATGAAACTTGGATCTGCTGGTGACGTCAGTTAGAAAATTGCTTAAAGTGTCGGAGTGTGCAGGAACAGCAGGTTGGAGAAATGAGTTTGAGCCTGAAAACTCCGCACTTTTGTTCAGTGTCCAGAAGATTGCGCCACTAACCCTAAATACTGAGTGAGTCAGCTGATTTTGTAGAACGTCTGTTCTCCCTATTGGTCTATTTTCTCCCCTCAGAGCAGCTGATATGTAGATATACTTCAGCGGGTTATTTGGTTTGTTTTTTCTGACACCTGAAATGCTTTAAGGAGTATTTTATCATCACTAAATTAAAACTATACAATAAATATGTCGGTAACACTTTATAATACTGTTTTGTGCTTAGCAAGGGGCAAATTAGCAATTTCTGGGCCCTGTTGACTCTCAGTGTAAGTGGGACCCATTAGGCACATGAGAAAAAAGGGGACTTCTTAAAAAAATGGATAAAAAAAGGATAAATAAGGTTTTATGCAACAATCAGTTCTGAATGTATTGATAATTACACTGTAGGAAAAATCTGTAAATTATCAGTTGAAAGATCCGTAATTTTATACGGATATTTTCCATATATAGGATTCAAAAGTTAATTTCCGTGATTTGACACCCCGAAGTGCATTTTGGGATTTTAATATCTGCATTCTGGACCAACGTCCTCTTGGCAGATGTCCATCGCCAGCGTCAACCTTAAGGTAAGGATGTTTTATCAATTATATAATGGTGTTGTAAAAACGAGCATCCATATTAAATCAACAGGTTTATTAATAGCAGAAAGAAATAGGTTTGAAACATATTCTGGGATAGTTGTGAACAGAAAAAATATGCGTTACCTTTGAACTTTATTTCTATTATTCAACCCTTGAAATGATGCATTTGGCTGGCTTGTTCTCATATGCTTAGCACATTAAGCTACATCTCAACTCGTGGTTATTAGTTAGCAAATGTTGCCCCTACTGGCAGCCTAATTCCATTGGCTAACATGGCCCAATACAACTCAACAGACCATGCTCATTTGTGTCTATGAAGTTGACAACGAAACGTTAGCTTGCCCACAGTTCAGTTGTCTTTATGCTTACAGCTTCAAAGCTTGGTTGGCAACTAGCTAAGCTAAAATACTTGACACATGTTGGCTACACACATTAAATTTAATGGGAATTTGCATAACAACAAGCAAACCACTTCACCTCTCTGAAAGAGGTCTCCTCTCATTCTGCCGTCTTTCTTTTTCTTCTTTTGACGGCCTGATTTGTTCTTTTTGGGCAGCATGATGACTTTCATCAAGGGTATTCTAACCTTGCTGGTCTAGGCTCCAGTGCCGCCAACTATCTCCGACAGAAAGTAGCTGAATTTGACCCAGGAAGTTGCTAGATGTCGCCAGATGACGTCAACTGCTGATGCGCATATTAATGGCGACGCACCACACTGACACCGGTGAGCATCCAGGGAGTGGACATTGAGATTGTGGACTCTTATAGGTACCTGGGTGTTAACCTAAACAATAAACTGGACTGGAGCTACAACACTGATGCTCTTTACAGGAAGGGTCAGAGCAGACTCTACCTGCTGAGGAGGCTGAGGTCGTTTGGAGTCCAGGGAGCGCTGTTAAGGACCTTCTATGACTCTGTGGTGGCTACAGTCATTTTTTAAAGTACTGTATGTTGGAGCAGCAGTTTATCGACAGCTGAGAGGAAGAGGTTGGATAAACTCATCAGGAAGGCCAGCTCTGTTCTAGGATGCAGCCCGGATCCAGTGCAGGTGGTGGGAGACAGAAGGACTCTGGCTAAAATAACATCTCTGATGGACAGAGTCTCCCACCCCATGCATGGAAATGTTGCTGAACTGCAGAGCTCCTTCAGCGACAGACTGCTGTATCCTAGATGCACAAAGGAGCGTTTCCGCAGGTCGATTCCTCCCTGCAGCTGTCAGACTGTACAACCAAAACTGCTCCCAACAAATATAAATACTTTACACCTGCACTGTATCTTACATTTGCACTAAAAACAACCACACCGATATAATTTGCACATTATTTTCACCTGATGTACATATTCTGTCTATTATTGTATTTTTTTTGTATATATTTTTCTGTTCTGTTACATATGTTGTATATTTGTTGTTTCTTTGGCTGCTGTTTACGACCGAATTTCCCCTGGTGGGACTATTAAAGGATTATTCTATTCTATTCTATTTCATCACACTGACGCGAAACGTAAACGATAATGTGGCGATCTTCATTTTCTCCTCCAACATTCAATACAAATAAGGCAAGCGTGCAATAAAACCAGCGTGCTCAGACATGTCAAAGCAAAAACACCCATAGAACAGAAGCAGGCAGCCTCAAAAGGTTAAAGGAGATATTTCATACTTTTAAATCCTTCCTTTTCGCATGTAAATCATTCACTTGTGGTCTATGTAAAGTAGAACCACAGTGGTTTGGTCTGAATTCCATGTTATTGTAGCCACACAGACCCTCCTTATACCGTTCTGAGGAGCATCTTTAGAGCAACTCATTTTGGTGCGGTCCCTTTAAATGTAAGCGAAACATTTCATGCCCCGCCCCCTCCAGGTTACAGAGCGTTCCGCTCCAGCCCGTTCGGACATTTTTGTAATCTGATAGCAGCGATTCGATTACTACCGGCAGATAAACTTTTTATTGCGAAGCGATCGTCGCTAAATTCCTTACATCACGTGTACCCCACGACAAAAACCGGCAAAAAAAGCCCAATCGTTTTATTCAAAGCATGCAGTACAGTTATATCCTCAGCTAAAAGCTAGCACACATCGCTAACAGAAGCAGAATGTACAACGCTACAACTATCAAACTGTCATTTTGACGTTATTTGAAGCTTACCGCTTTGCTTTGTCCGTCGTTTCCGTGGAGAGAAGGAACTGACCCCTCAATCAGACGAAGTCTTTTTGGCAAATCCCTCCTGATACAGACCGAGGTTGCTGAAGCACTCGTCCTCGAAGTGCTTCGCGCAAACGAGGAGAACTTTCCCCACGGATGTCGGTATATTTCCACTAAAAATAAAATGTAACTAGGCACTTCTCAGAGGCTCTGATGCTGGGGGTCCATGTAGGGATTTGTGTGGGTTAATACACCCAATAACTGAACATTTTGACTTGCTTTCTTGTAATTTCGACATGACTGACCTTGGACTACAAAATCGCTGTGGGGGAGAAAAAATGCCGGCTTCACAAAATTGGTTACCCGGAAGTCCGTTACCTTATTTAGCAGTTCAACAACAAATGCTGTGACGTAATAGACCAGAAAACGTAATAGCGAATAGAGAAAACTAAACAGACTGAAAAATATGACCAAAAAAGAATGTAAAGATATAAACACAACACCAGAAGATAATAAATGTAAGTTGTCTGCACTCCTAAACACCCAAAATACACATTTAAATGCATGTAAGGGCTAAAAAAGTGGATTTTCCATGATATGTCTCCTTTAAGAAAAGATAACTGAAAGAGTGGGATAAAAGAACTGGTAGGTGGCTTTATAACATTCAAAGAAAAGTTCTTATAAAGAGTGTAAATCGTTTCTTTAATCCTTTCCCACTAGAATAGCCCCATGAGTTCAACTATTTTGCATTATTTCCCTTTGTAGTCATGTAACTTAATTTTTCCTCACCATAACAGCTCAAACAGGAAACCATATAACCAGGCAAACTGTATTGGGAGGCCTCTCATTTATTTAAGAAGCGGAGAAAAATAATTAAATTAAAATGTAAGGCAGAATATATATATATTTATGCATAGTTGGTAGCAAATCTAATCAAATCCAATGTTCCTCATGAACGTACATTATTACTTTGCACAATTACTACCATACCTGCCCTTTAAATCAGCCGACAGTTGTCAAACTCTTACTTGTCTCCCCTTAAATTCAACAGTTCAGTTTTGCAGTGCACTGATAATAAAACGTAAGTTGTGGATCCACTTTTAATCAATACCAGCTGGTGATTTTAAATGAAAAACTCAAACAAGCATATAAACACCCCACCAACCCCAGTCATTGCAACAGTCATTTAGATGTATTAAAACTAATAACTGCTTAATTTTTCCAATCTTTTTTTTTTTTTTTTAGTTTATTTGAGACCAGAGACAGAGTTCACTGACTTAATAACAATATTTAAAAGCTAAAACATTAAGGTTTACTGTAGTGACAAGCAGTAATGAATGAACCACCAAAAGCACACAAACTGATTATTTTAAGTAAAGAATCACAGCATCGTGTTCACGATAACCCATCTGACTCACAATTGTGGCAAATATAAACGGAACCACCATCAATAGAATAGGTAGAGGTACACCCTTATCTGTTGTCCTTTTCCTGTCTTGTGGCATACTGGAAAAAAAAAATGCAGGATATGCTGCATCATAATTTGACATTCAGAAACAGTTATTGGCAGAAATACAATACTGGCTATTGAAAAATGTTCTTCATCAAACCACCGAATTGCTCTTTATATCTGTTTTATCTAATTGTCATTGATGTTGCCACGAGCCCAGCCAGCACCCCCATCCCGGGCAGACATCTTAAAACCAGCAATAGCTTTAACACATGAAGAGCTAGGAAAACGGTCATAAAAAAATGACTTTCATTTCAGAATTTCAGTTCTCCCAGAAGGAACGATGTCGTGTGGCTGTTAACTTCCAGAAAAGAGGGGCCTACTGAGCATTATAGGACAAGGGCGAATCACACATCTAAAAGGGGCTTTAAATAATTTCTATTTCGCTGTCAATAGAGATTTTAAGTTCCAAACACCACCATGACATCTGAAACAAACAAACAAGTGAACCGGTGAGCAGTGCCTAAAATAATGTTTGTGGCGCATGCAGCACACTCAGCAACCCATCTTCACAGAAATTCTTTTGGGAAATGTATTTTAAAAAAAAAAAACCCTGAAATATCACCTGTTCATAAGTATTCAAAGCCTTTGCAGTGACACTCATATTTAAGTCACATGCTGTGATCTTTTGATCCTCCTCGAGTTGGTTCTGCTGCTTCATTGGAGTCGAGCTGCGTTCATTAAACTGACTGTAATTGATTGGGAAAAGGCACACATCTGTGTATAAGAGCTTACAGTGCATGTCAGAGCAAATGAGAATCATGAGGTGGAAGCAATCTGCCCAAGGAGCTCAGAGACAGAACTGTGGCAAGGCACAGATCTGGTCAAGGTTATACCGTAGGGGCCACATGTGTTTTTGTTTTGATTGTGCCGGTGAAACTGCAATTTGTTCTGACCTGATTGGTTGGAGACACAGCAAGCTATTTAAGGTGATTGGAGATCAGTCTAAGGTGTTGCTGATTGATGGAGCGCACCCAGTTTTCTATTGTGCAACAAGAACTGTGCTGGAAAGGTGACTCCAGCATGAACTGAGAGACTCTTAAGACCACGATGTAACCCAACTGAAAGCTGTGAACTGAATTATGGAAAAAAAATAAAAGGCTAAAGGTAATGAACACCTTAGAAGTAAATCCAAGCTGCAAGTTCTGTAAGCGCACGTAGAAACCATGTCCACCTTAGCAGGGACGTGCACAGACATTTTGAGGGGCAGGGGCTCAAGTGAAATAAAGGGCACTTCTCATAATTACGTTTTTTCTTTTCTTTTTTTTAAACAAAAAAGTATATATATATATATTAACGCAACACTGACTTCCTTTTAAAAAAAACATTTAAAAAGTTAATTTTATCTTCCTCAAACTCATGCAATTGTTTAATTTTCAAAAGATGTCTACAAAATAATCAGTTCACACAGAAACCATGGTCTCCTTAGTGTTCAGTAGGTTTGTAGAGCAGCAAAGAAAACCATTCCACAATGTGCGTGTTTTGAAAACATTTTCTATGTTTCAAGTATATATTTAGATTAGAATAACCAAAATAACTGCATCAAGCGGAGGGGTGCGCTTTACTAATAATTTATTAATTTTTTGCACAAGGCACTACATTACGTTACTACTACAATTATTTTGGTGTTATCAGAACACATAACAGTTTTAAATCAACACTTCCTTCCTTTTTCTCCTCAGCAGTCATCTTCTTCATCGTGTCTGAATACAGAGCAGCGTTTTTTCTTTAAAACAGTTGGGTTCTCTAATTAATGTGGATATGAAACGTTCCTTCAGCTTTTCTCCACAGCAGAAACACAACCTGTATTTCTCTATTTTGAACCTTTCTTTGTGTCGGCTGGTATAATTGTTAGACGAGGAATAGCAGGATGAATGAAACGATCAGTCGGGGCCGTAAAGGCAAACATGTTGACCCTCATACAGCAGCATTTAGAGTCACAAAAAGGCTGGTGAAACAGAAAGTGTATTTCAGCTTTAGTTTCCCGTTTTTCAGCCCAGCGCTGCTGCGTCAGATTTACACCACGCATGCGCATTTCCTTCTCTTCCCTCGTCCTCCAGCGGAGATGATAATTTGTGAAGATCAGCCACTGTCAGGATTATATTATCTTTGATTGGAGAGCTATTCTGTGGTTTTTCTCAACATTTCTTTATTTGTATGACATCGTGTCTTTACTTTCTTGGCTAACTTGTTTTTCGGTGGATCATTTTCTCCCAGAATGAGGAAATCAGGAGGACTTCAGGGAGTTTCCGCACTTCGTCTCCTTTACTTCGATATTTTTCATTATTTTCCGGAAAAAGAATACGTTGTTTTTTCATCCACGTATTTAAAGTTAAACACCCAAGAAGAAGAGCTCTTGAAAGAAAATCAACGAAAGGAAGAAAAAACGTTTTATCTCTTCGAAAACGTTTTTTTATTTTATTAAAAAATGCACTCAAGGTGAGTCTCCACATTTCATTCCATCTTTTCGCATAACAAACGTAAAATGAAAGCAGTTTGTGGTTAAAAAGATTTTTGATGGCTTTATTCACTCCAGAGTTTTAACTGTCAGAAATGAATTATTGAGCAACATCTTGTTAATAAAAAAAGTCTCTTTTTAATGGCATAAGCTTTATATCTCCTTATAATAAGAAACCCGTCCTTATAACAAAATTAAATATTAATTAGAATAATTAATAATTATAAGTAATGAATATTGTTGTAGCGACTTCCACAGTCGCTGGAGAGGATAAGGATGGTTTCATCTACTTGTATGACGCGCTGTCCGCTTCATAAAATACGCACAAAGCTCACTTGCGTTTCTTCCGTTTATTGTGGCTTGAACAACAATGATGCACTGGGACAGTAGCACTGATGATAAGCATATATAAACTTAATGACATAAGCTGAACGTTTGCTACAAAAGCTGAGCGGTCAACAAAATTATGGCTCCCCAGACATCCTCTCTCTGACAGAAAAAACACCAGAGTGACTGACTGACAACCCATTTTGACACCTTGACTCGTCATCACTATCACCCACGTGACCTCCGCTCCTCGTCACCATGACAACTGAAACAAACAAACAAGTGAACCGGTGAGCAGAGCCTAAAATAATATTTGTGGCGCATACAGAATATGCAACAATACCGCTGTTTTCAGACCTACTAGTTGGACCTGAGAACTTGCCGAACCCGAATACCAATGTCGATACTTCTACCAGACACACACAGACACACAAAAAAAAATAAAAATGCAATGAATTGGAAGACAGGTTTTATTTTCTTCTTTCTTTTTTGTTATGACAAATGATGGTTAATTGGATACATAATATATATATATATATATATATATATATATTTATTCATGGAGAGAGGCATCTTTGCCACTCCTCCATCTTTGGGGGAAGTCTGGTAAGCACCTTTGGTTGGCTGGTTAGGTCTTGGCCGCACCTTTGATTGGCTGGTTGGGTCTTGGAAGCACCTTTTTCCACTTCTCCGTCTTTGGGGGAAGTCTGGTAAGCACCTTTGGTTGGCTGGTTAGGTCTTGACCGCACCTTTGGTTGGCTGGTTAGGTCTTGACCGCACCTTTGATTGGCTGGTTAGGTCTTGACCGCACCTTTGGTTGGCTGGTTAGGTCTTGACCGCACCTTTGATTGGCTGGTTAGGTCTTGGCCGCACCTTTGATTGGCTGGTTAGGTCTTGGCCGCACCTTTGATTGGCTGGTTAGGTCTTGACCGCACCTTTGATTGGCTGGTTGGGTCTTGGAAGCACCTTTTGCCACTCCTCCATCTTTGGGAAAAGTCTCGTAAGCACCTGGGATTGGCTGGTTAAGTCTCGCAAGCACCAGGTGAACCCTCCCCCCTGTCTATATATATACCTGCTGCCTTGAAGCAGCTATACCTGACAGGTGCCAACATGAATCCCAGAATGATCCTCCGTCTGATCTTGGTGGTTGGTGAGTCAAGCCTGTTAACGACTGTTTAATATTGTCATCTCTCCCCATAGCACATAACTGGAATAATAAAAGAATATGATGTAATACATGTTGGATTGCTTAGATATCAGGGCTAACAGGGGGCTTACAGAAAGGTATTTGTTTTGGATAATTGTTATCCAATAGTAATTATGTTCCATTTGCTCTAAATTTGAACAGAAACCATGGCTACTGTTCATTGCTTCTTACTTTCTGTCAGCTACAGATACCAAACCTTATTGGAGTGGCAGCTCAACAATGACAACAATCCCTGAATCATTAACTTGTCACTACATGACAGGAAATGTTTCCTCTGTCAGACACAGAGCTGAACTAAACTGGTCACATTTAAACTAAGCATTTTACATTTGTTCTTTCTGTTCAGGTGTAGTGCTGATGTTTGCTAATCCTGCGTCAGATCGTCCTCCCATGAACCGACCAAGATGCTCCATCCCGTCCCAGCCTACCTGTTCTCCCAAGGAGGACACTAAGACTGACTGCAACGCCTCCCGGGAGGACCAAGATGTAACAGTTTATCTTATTTTGTCAGACAGCCATCTTTGGGTTTTTTTTCTCCACAGACTGAACCGTGTTGTTGTGCTGTCTTGAAGACCCGAACCTTAAGAAAAACGAATATTTCAGAATATTATTGGTTTCGTGAAACATAACTATTAATAATTTAAGAGAAAAACAAAAGTAAAACCTCTTGAAATGTTCTATAAAAACACAAACTGCAAAATGATCAGAGAGAGACAGAAAATAAGTTGCTTGGTACCGAATTTAATATATTTAGATTGAAATGAATCAAAATAAAACTATAGAGGATCAATCTATCCATCTTTGTTGCCCTAACATGTTAGTTGCCCTAACATCTGTGGTCATGAAATCCTTTGAGCGTCTGGTACTGACCCACCTGAAAGACATCACAGATCCCCTGCTAGACCCCCTGCAGTTCGCCTACAGATCAAACAGGTCAGTGGATGATGCCGTCAACATGGCTCTCCACTACATCCCGCACCATCTAGACTCTGCAGGTACCTACGCTCGGGTCCTGTTTGTGGACTTCAGCTCTGCGTTTAACACCATTGTACCAGAGCTCCTCCACCAAAAACTGTCCCAGCTCACCGTGCCTCCCTCCACCTGTCAGTGGATTACCAGTTTCCTGACTGACAGGAGGCAGCAGGTGAAACTGGGTAAGTTCACATCCAGCTCCCGTTCCCTCAGCATCGGCGCCCCCCAGGGATGTGTTCTCTCCCCACTGCTCTTCTCCCTTTACACCACTGACTGCACGTCGAGGGACCCTTCTGTGAAACTCCTGAAGTTTGCAGATGACACCACCGTCATTGGACTCATCCGCGACGGCGACGAGTCTGTGTACAGAAAGGAAGTGGAACAGCTGGTTCTCTGGTGCAGTCAGAACCACCTGGAGCTAAACCCGCTCAAAACTGTGGAGATGACAGTGGACTTCAGGAAGAGACCACCATCAACATCTCCTCTCATGATCCTCAACAAGCCAGTCCCCACAGTGGAGTCTTTCAGGTTCCTAGGATCCACCATCACACGGGACCTGAAGTGGACCTCACACATCAACATAATAAGGAAAAAGGCCCAGCAAAGGCTGTACTTTCTGCGTCAGCTCAGGAAGTTCAACCTGCCCCAGGAGCTGCTGATCATCTTCTACACAGCAATAGTCCAGTCTGTCCTGACCTCATCCATCTCTGTCTGGTTCGGATCCGCCACCAGGCAAGACAAGGACAGACTGCAGAGAACAGTCAGGACTGCAGAGAGGATCATAGGAACCGATCTTCCCTCCATTCAGGACCTATTCCGGGCCAGGGTCAGGAAGCGGGCCAGGAAAATCACCACTGACCCCTCACACCCTGGCCACAATCTGTTTAGGCTCCTCCCCTCAGGTCGGCGTTACAGAGCGTTGTACGCCAAAACCACCCGACACAAAAACAGTTTTTTCCCCCAGGCTGTCGCTCTGACGAACTCTGTCTAGTCACAGTGTGTGAGTGCACTCACATAACAATAAACTATAACTCTGCACTTCTGTACATACTCACTGTAAAATAACCCCGGCTTGGTGTATATATTATCCTTTATTATTTACGATCTGATATTTATTTGTATTTTTACTTATTTTTGTTCATATTTTTATTTTTTTATTTCACTTATTCAAGTTCTGTACTGGAGGAAAAAGTTTGCCGGAGTCAAATTCCTTGTATGTGACATACTTGGCCAATAAACTGATTCTGATTCTGATTTCTATCTATCTATCTATCTATCTATCCATCCATCCATCCATCTTTCTATCTATCTAGTTATCTATCTATCCATCCATCCATCCATCTTTCTATCTATCTAGTTATCTATCTATCTATCCATCCATCTATCTATCTATCTAGTTATCTATCTATCCATCCATCCATCCATCCATCTTTCTAGTTATCTATCTATCCATCCATCCATCCATCTTTCTATTTATCTAGTTATCTATCTGTCCATCCATCCATCTATCTATCTATCTATCCATCCATCCATCCATCCATCTTTCTATCTATCTAGTTATCTATCTATCCATCCATCCATCCATCTTTCTATCTATCTAGTTATCTATCTATCTATCCATCCATCTTTCTATCTATCTAGTTATCTATCTATCTATCCATCCATCTATCTATCTATCTAGTTATCTATCTATCCATCCATCCATCCATCCATCCATCTTTCTATCTTTCTAGTTATCTATCTATCCATCCATCCATCTTTCTATCTATCTAGTTATCTATCTATCTATCCATCCATCCATCCATCCATCCATCTTTCTATCTATCTAGTTATCTATCTATCCATCCATCCATCCATCTTTCTATTTATCTAGTTATCTATCTGTCCATCCATCCATCTATCTATCTATCCATCCATCCATCCATCCATCCATCTTTCTATCTATCTAGTTATCTATCTATCCATCCATCCATCCATCCATCTTTCTAGTTATCTATCTATCCATCCATCCATCCATCTTTCTATTTATCTAGTTATCTATCTGTCCATCCATCCATCTATCTATCTATCTATTATCATCCATCCATCCATCTTTCTATCTATCTAGTTATCTATCTATCTATCCATCCATCTTTCTATCTATCTAGTTATCTATCTATCTATCCATCCATCTATCTATCTATCTAGTTATCTATCTATCCATCCATCCATCCATCCATCCATCTTTCTATCTTTCTAGTTATCTATCTATCCATCCATCCATCTTTCTATCTATCTAGTTATCTATCTATCTATCCATCCATCCATCCATCCATCCATCTTTCTATCTATCTAGTTATCTATCTGTCCATCCATCCATCTTTCTATCTATCTAGTTATCTATCTATCCATCCATCCATCCATCTTTCTATCTATCTAGTTATCTATCTATCTATCTATCTATCTATCTAGTTATATGAATGATTGTGTCACCTCCAAATTTTATGTTGCAGCAAGTTGTGATCGCCTGGGCGCCCTTGTTCAATGAAACCATCGTAGAGAATCTGAGAGATGACAGCATCGACCTGGAGATCTGCCAGCATCTCCTGAGACACAGAACGGCCTGCAAGAAGGTAAAAACCCATAAAATCCCAACAAACAATGAAGGGAACCGGAAACAAACTGGAGCTCTGATTTCATATCTTTGTTTCCATGTTTCAGTTTGAGCAGCTTGTCGACTGCAGAGGTGAGAGCTGCTTTATCGCACGGCAGGTTTCTGTCTCTTTTCTGCTCATCATCATGTTTCCTCATGGTGTTTCCTTCTTTTCCAGTGAACTAGTCTCTTTGACCTCCAGGACTATTCTGCAGGAACCAGTAAGTGACCAGAAAACGACCTTGTTTTTTGGGGTAAACCGCTTCAGTTCTAACCAGCAGTTCTTCATCTGATCACCAACCTTTATTCCCAGCCCAAAAGGAACGCTTTGTGCGGAAAAAGATTGGGGACACTGAGATTTTTTTTTTTTGTGTTTGGTTGAAATTTCTGATTCTGATTTTTTCTTAAAGTGCATCAAAAAAATTCTATAAAAAAACCCCAGAAGAATTGAATTTATGTGAAAACTTTGAGAAAACATCTGGAGAAAAATGTCAGAATCCAGAATTTTAAGAATTCTGAAGTAAATCTAAATTTTAAATTTGGTCAGAATTCTGTGGGAGTTTTTCTGAAGTCTAGTGTTAAATTAGATTAAAGTCCCAAAATCCTGGGTTTTTATTCTAATGCGGAGTTATGAAAAAAGAAAAGATAAATGAAACTCAGAGAAAAACATCTGAATTCTGACCATGAAAAACAACTTATCTTGTGTTAAAAAGACAAAAAGTATTTATTTATTTGAGCATTGTGTGAATAAATAAAAAGCAGATCAATGCTAAAGAGCGCTTCCTTTACATGAACTCTGCTTAGTGGGGATGTTATAAACTAAAGTAAATGTGCAACAACAAAGCACACCATCCATGAATTTGAGGAGAAAAAAAAACAAACCTACACTACATCCTGGTAGCTTATACACACACAGCTCTAGAGGTGGGAGTCTTCACAAATCTTGATGACGATTCAATTCGGTTACGTTTATAATGTCTGTGATTTGGTACATCGATGATTCACAATGCATCACGATTATTTCATTTGGGTTGGTTTTATTAACTATGCTTTAAAGGCACGGTGTGTTATTTTCGGCCAGCAGGGGGCAGTGCAAACCTAAATTATCACAAGCATGCGGTATCTGTGTGTCCGAGTAAAAAACTCAACAACGGAGGTCCAACTAGTGCTGTTTTCCCTGAGAATTATCTATTTGCAGCAACATGACGAGCACATCAGTATCTCTTTCATCGCTTGGAACTAGCCAAGAGGTAAAAATGTATTTATGGCAAAACTTTTTTGCATTTTAAAGGGGAAATCAATGTTTTAATAGCGGGCTTGTTCCGTGCGCTTTGTCCATCCGGGCTCCTGTAGAAGTAAAGACGTCATCTAATATGGCTTTCCCCTGAAAAGAGGACCCGCGCCTACGTATTTTAAAACTGATTTTTAAAGTCATACTTTACAATATCGCCAATATTGTGCAATTAACGTGCTTTACGTAATTATTAATACATAATATTTTAATGGCTATTTTCAAAGATGTACTGCAAAAACTACTCACTGTCACTTTAATAATAAATGTTTCCAATATTAAGTAGATGTCAGACATTTTGTTTTTGTTATTTACAAAGAAATATTTTGTCTGACCACAACATAGCACCTCCAAGAAAAAGCAAAGCAAAACAGGAGAACACTTAGATTTTAAAGCACAGATGGTCATTATGAGGATTTTTTGGTCAAAATAATCTTTCAACTATTATTATATTTTCTGGTTTAATGCGTAATAATTTTCTTTTATCTGAGTCTGTCTCCGAAACTCTGCCGTAAATTTATAGAATATGGATTTAGAGTTGATTTTTGTGGTATTCTGCCGCGATGCAACATCGTTTTGACAATGTTTATGGCGATGCACGGATTAAATGATTAACTTCAACACCTCTAAACTAGATTTGTTCTACACTGTTGAAACTGGGAGTAAAACTCTGCGATTTCTGGACTACATTCCCCTTCAGACCTTCTCCTTCGTCCACCAGCTTCAAATCCAGAGCCGCCTTGTGATTGGACAACCAATTAACAGCCCATTATTGCAGTTTTCTCTCCCTGCAGTAACGATTGTCTTTGTCTTTCTGGTTTCCAAGGTTCGACTGCAGGCCTCCATTGTCCCGGTTCTGATGCTGATCATCTGATGTTCCATCTCTGAAACCTATAGAGAAAAGATCAACCTGAAATATGTCAGACTTTACCAAGCAAAACTGTTGAAGTTCTGTCGAACGTTTATATTGTGTGTTCACTATTTTTCTATATATTTTTATGATTTTTTAAAAGTTTGAATAGTTTGATCTTTATGTAAAAAGACTAAAATATTTCAGGGGTCCGTTCCAGAAAGCAGGTTATGTGACAGAAAAGGAGGTCAGAGGTCAATATACGTCTAAGTCAATTGACTACTTTTACATCAATATTCAGGTTATGGTCGGGTTAAGGTCACTATTCAGGTTTCTGAAAAATTCGGAATAATCCGTTTACGTGCGTAAGCTGAGAGAGTTACTCCTCTCCATTTGGAATTTGTAATTATTTGGCGTATCCCGACGTAAATGGTGACTTTCTCGTAAATCTCACCTTCTTGCTACTTCCTGCCGTCAACAAAAGACATGGGGCCTGATTTATCAACGTTTTGCGCCTGTTAATTCCCGGAGCAAGACGCACATGTATGCAATCTGAGCGTTTCTGTAAAATGCAAAATACCGGTACAGGAACAGGCAAATAAGCAGGCGTTCCAGGCGCAGTGTGATTTACTAAACATAAAAATGTTTGCGCCGGCTATTTTAGCGTCTTTTTTGTAGCACTTCTGAAAGGCATGTTTTAGTTTTGCGCTACCACATTCAACATAAGTTTGTTATTGACGAACGAGAAATTCTCTTACACACACAACACAACCTATTAGTAATTAACACGTTTATGGCCATAAACCTGACAATTATGGAAATATTTATCTGTTCCCCCCCCCAGAGATGCATCATAACTCACTGCGATCTCATCACGTCTCCACCTGAGTGCAGAGTTATGATCCTAGTGGATCCTCCATAGTGGATAAATCAGGCCCGTTATATTCATGGTTTTCACCACACTAAGATAGAAATTGATTTCCTCCTCGCTCTAAAAGTGTGGTGCTGTGCTGCGTCTCATTGTGTTTACCTCCACTTCTGGCTTGCTTCTGTAAACTGCATGCGGGTTTTTTCTAAGCGCCTACAAGAAGTTCTTCTACTCAAAAGACCAAGTTTCCTTGCGAGTAGAACATGCGCAGAACACGGATCAGTAGAGGGTTTATGCGGACACGCGCTTACATGAGCAAATGTTCGGTTAGAAAAGGGGTATCGGGTTTTTGCTGGTGTTTACATGGTCGTGTGCAACCGGGTTATCGCTAATATCCCGGTTTTGAACGGGTTATTTGGTGTATGTAAACGCAGCCAATGTACAACATTATTGTCCCCTCAACAAATGGGTGGAGAAAGAAAGTAAATTCTGAATGACATAACATACAGGAACACATTTTAAATTATAAATTATATTGTGCAGCACCACCTGACCCCAACTGGGAATAAGGAAATGAAAATATAATAACTAAGACTGTTGAGAGTTGTAGTTAAAGCTGTATTCCGGACAATATATTTATTGAAGTATTATATATTGTTATTAAAATCATTATTAAAATTACATGGGGTTCAGCGCCATGATAAAATAGGGAGTGGAAAGCTTGCGGACATGTTGGAAAAAAAACTCTCTCCACAGCTTTAAGGCTGTCTGCAACGAGCCTGAGCCACTAGCAATGCTCTGTTATCCAACTTTATGTGCAGTGTAAAGTTTTAACCTGAAGAAGCCACTCTGCTAATGTTTATTGGTAGAAAATTAATATTTTTTCACTAAAATGTACTAAAAAAAACGAAAATGAGACATACAGACAGTACTATTAGAGACTCATTTTTACAGCTTATCAGCAGAAACAACAGTTGATTAGGGGTCGACTTGGACTTTAATCATAACGGAGACGGGTGTTTTTTGCCAACATTCTTTTGCTGATTCAGCCTTTTTGCCTTTTTTTCATAATGATTGGCTTGAATTCATCATGGGTCAGCATCAGTACTTCCAACTCCACTTCTCTGAAGTATTCTGCCATTATTTCCCCTCTTCAGTTTCCTTTGTGACTCTTGAATTCACAAAGGAACACGTTTCAGGGTTTACGAGGAGTTGGTTGATTAAGCTGACTCTTATCAGGTGTTCTGGAACCGACATACTCAGGCTAAGCAGGTTTTTTGGTCTATTAACCAAAACTTCGGGTTTTTACCACATAGTAAGTTAACCAAGCTTTCTGGAACAGACCCTGGTGTGCTGAAAAGCTCAACCTGGACGGGTTTCAGTCTGGTGCCTTTTCTAAACGTTTATACATCTGTTGATTTCCAAAATGGTTTGGGGTACAATTTATCTTTGAGTAAAAATAAGAAAAGAAAAGTTTGAAGACTTTTTTTTCCCCCCTTTTCAAACTCAGACAAAGGTGAAGCTGTAAAAGAAGAAGCAGGAATCGCTGGGAAACTTATCAGAAATACATGAATTACAAAACAGATCTTGTAGTTTTTTCATTTTAATGAGAAGCGATAAACAGTTGTTTTTTTTTAAAGTATTTACTTCACCTTTATTTGGAGATCTGGATGAGAGAGACCACAGCAAGTGTCAAACTAGACATCATTCTAGAATTGTGCTGCTGTGGGTGGCTGCATGTTGGAGTGGCTCTGTTAGCTACGTATTAAGTTTTGTTTTTTCCGGACATTTCTTGCTCCTTTTTCTTAAGGAAGGATTGCATTTTTTTGGACCTGTGTGCTTTGCTCATTTGTTATATGAGGCGTAACCATGACAAAAAGGTGGTTTACAGCAGGGAGCAGCTGATTAACATTGAAAAAGCTGAAATAATACCCCAACTGAAGCCAGGTAAATTCCTGATGAGTTAAGGAGGAGGCGTGGATGCAGAGCATGAGCGCAAAGGAGACAGAAGAGGAGGAAATTCAAACCTTCTCTTCCATCAATCATAATGGGGAAATGTGAGATCACTAGCTAACAAGATGGATGAACTCCAAGAAGGCTGGTTCTGTTCTGGGGTCACTTGTGGGACAACTGGAGATAATGATGCACAGAAGGATTCTTCATAAAATTAAAATGATTATGGACAACCCTGAGCATCCTCTTCATCAGACTATCCTAGAGTATCTTCATTCGAAGGCTTCGTCAGTTTTGCTGCAACACAGACCGCTACAGGAAACCCTTTCTCCCCACAGCCATCATGGTGTACAACAATTCCTAGAAAAATGTATTAGTTATGAGCTACATCATCACTTAATTTCCCTCTGGGATCAATAAAGTATTTTTTAATTTGAATTTAATTGAATACATAGTTAGAAACATTACGGTTAAATACAGGTAACAGCACAACAAATAGTAATGATTTAAATTTTAACAAAAACAAAAAAAAAATCAAACACTTTCAAACAGTTACAGGTTATGGATTTGGCCTCAATGATTCTTAAATTTGATCCAAATTAACTGAGTGAACTCTGTGGAGAAGTCATAATAGAAATGATCGAGTTTGGGGCCAGCTCCAGCCGATGGCTTCACAGAGAGCTGTGAGTGAAAATCATCAATTAGAAGAAAAATCTTGATTGATTTCAGCAGCTTAGGTTAGTACTAAGGTTCCTTCCTTTTCCTCCTCAGCAGTTATCTTCACCGAATGCTTTTACTAATAATTACTAATCACTAAACAGAACTAATCTTGAAATAAGTTTCCCATTACAGTAGCAAATAACCCAATAAAGTAACCTGAAAATAAGTTTTAAACAAACAAAAAAAAACGTTCTGATAATCATGAAGACCTTATCTAGTCAAATATCTCCAGTCATGTTTGGCTCGGCTGTTTATCTCCCTGGAGATGATTCTGACCTTTGGTCTGCATATTTATTACTCCGGGTGACGGGCGTGGAGTTTTAATACAGGTTTGGTTAAAGTCAGTAAATCATGGTTTCTAGTTCCTCGTTTGAAGCCAATTAGAAGAGTTTGAAACCACAGATGAAACCTCTGGCAGACCAGAATTTATCTTTAATCGTTTAATCTGAAAACACACGACTGATAACGCGCGAACAAGTCCTGCATCAGCTGTAATTGGAAGTGATTCATTGTAAAGCAGTTCTTTAATATGTTTTATAATCTGGTTTTAGAGACGTTATTGTAGCACAGTAAGAGTCTGAGGCAGATTTACAGGAACTTTTTCAGGTTTTAAAGCGTATAAAACATGTTTGTTTCAAGCTTTTACCTGAATAAACTTTCATTATCTCAACGTGCTGCAGAGAGATAAAGTGTAATTCTTCTGAGACTTTAATTCTGCTTTATTTACTCAGACTGACAGCTGAATTTGTTCAGCTTTAACCTGGATTTGGAGAATCTCTTCAGAAAATCCTGGGATTTACATTCAGATTAGTTGTTTTATAACAGGATGAGGACATCATAGCGGATTCACTCCGACTCCTGGCTTGTTACTGAACGGTTTTCAGGATTTAAGGCTAATTAGGCTTCAGGAAGGATGACAAGTGCAGTTTGAGTCATATATTCAGTCATATTTACTTGTTGCTTTGAATTGATCTATTATAGACCAACAACGATCTTAAATACAAACATTAAATGGTACTGGAAAGAGTTTGAAAAAACAATCATGACATTTCATTTTAACAGTTTTTTAAGAGCTTTCATAGTATAGCATGGTTTGATAAAAAATAAAACAGTAAAACATTCCACGAACAGCTTCTTCATTGCAGCTTCAACAAACCCTGAGTTTCTTTACCAGATCTGGCTCAGTTAAACCCGTACAGTGGATACTCAGGTCCCGTCCACACAGGAACGTTCCCAGAAAATTAAATTAAATCTGAACTTCTTCCATTATTGCCAATCTCTTATCGTTTCTAGAATGTGTGCAAGCTACAAAAAGTCAGTTACATGCAGCGAATCTCCTGATATGACCACTTTTTCAGAAACGACTAATCTAACGCGTTACTATTTCCATAAAGGTAATCAGATTAAAGCTATTTGTTTAAGGCACTATATTTTTTTTACATTTTCTTAAGCCAAAATATATATTTGATACATGGCAGCAAAAGCATAAAGAAAACAAGCAACAATGGAGGTAAATAGGGTCTTACATACCTTCAACAACACTGCCGCCGGCTTTTTATGTCGTAACAAAGAATCAGCTGATTATCTCACCATGTTTGTTTTGGCCTGAGTTCTGAGTCTGCCCCCTAGTGGAGCTCTCCAGTAGTACGTGCAGTGAGCGAGCAGGTACGTCCCCCCAGACGCAGCTTGTTGTTTTTTGGGGAGCCTAGGTCTCCTCCCCTTCTGGTCGGCCCATGGGTCCCCAAACCGAAAAAAGTCAATGCTGCAATGAAAGTTATTTTCTGGTCCGCTTTGTCTTACGTCCTGAATCACACATATGTTGTAATTTGATCTAAATAATAACTAACGATGTACATTTCTACTGTGTTCGTCCAGTGATTTGGGATTTATTTGATTGTAAAAATTCGCATTTAAAATGCCTACAAATCCGAAGTCAGAAGTCGCATATATGACGCCATTTTGCTAACAGGAGCTAGCACTAGCTATAGCACGTAAAACACTCACCTAGAGCTTGTAGAGCTTCTCCTCCATTCTGGCTCTCACTCCAACAACTGCTTTATCCCCGACATAGCTGCTACTTTCCACATGGTCAGATTTATAGAGGTTTTCTCCGTGTTTAATGCTCCTTTATTCATCCTGAAGGCTACGGCCCTCGCTCTCCTTCTTCTTCTGCAGTTGTAGTCCGCTAACCGTTTTCACACAAAACCTAAAGTAACTTTTACCTCCTGACAAAAATCTGCTTTAACTCTGCATCAAAATTAGTTTTTAAAATTCACCGACATCATATGTTCGATCCACGGCGCATTTCAAACTGGATCAGAAAATAACTTTAATCGCGCCATTGACTCTCATTCCTTTTATTTGGCATTTTGGGACCCATGGACAGGAAGTAGAAGGGCGGGGCTTAGGCTCCCCATAGTTGTTAGTGTCAACGTGAGGTTAATAAATAAGTGAGCATTGGCAAAACTGGTTATTGTTTCTATGTTGAGGCAGTGGGGAGTGCTACTGGCAGCTGGTGAAAGTAATTAATAAAGTAACTTATAATCTAACTTAGTTACTTTTAAAATAAAGTAATCAGTAAAGTAATTTTTGGAAGGAATAATCAGTAATCAGATTACTTTTTCCATGTACCTCTGGCAACACTGGCTACAAGTACAAAACTAGACGCCCCGAACTAACAAAACATTGGTTAAATTAAGGTTTTTTGTGGCAGATAATGCTTTATATATTACTTTGCGTGCCCCCATGAAGCCCATTATATGGATATATTCTGATTGTGATTGGATATAAACCCAAGTAGTCTGGGTGATTAAATTCATTTAATATTTGCTCAAAATAAATTCCAGTTGAAAAAAACAACAACTTTCCATTTAAGGGTCAAATTTGTATGGAGACACAATGGATGATTTACCCCATCAGATGAAGGTGGGGTAAAATTACCCAGCGCCTTTTAATCCTGCTTTAGAGTTCAGATGCTGAGGTCACAGTTATAAGACGGAGCAGTGAAATAAGACCACAGCTGGAGGTCACAGGGGTCATTAATAGGTCACCAGTTACTGTAAAAAGATTTAGAAAATAAAAATAGAGAGACCACTTTCTGTCTCTGATTGATGAACCGATTAAATGACCCATATCTGGTTGCAGTTCTCAAGAGAATCAGAGACGAGACGCTTGAGGAGTGAATCTCGGAGGTGATTCAGGTGTTTCATCGGACTCACGATGAATTTGGTCCCTCTTCGCTTTGTTCTGGGCTTCACACGGGACTTTCTTCTGTTCCGCGGAGGAGGGTTGATCCGTTTTCCCGCCCAGTCACGTTTCCCTCCCTGAATGAAACAGAAACAAAGATGAAGAAACAATCTGAACCCAAACTAGATCAGCTCCTCTTTCACCCAGCTTTCTGGATCGTCAAATCATCATTTAGAGCCAGCAGTTGTAGCTGTGCTTCTCTGTTTGTATTCATGTCTAGTGGGTTTGTTGATGCAGGTTATTTTAGACGTTTTTGTGTATTTTAGCAGCATCAACCAAAACCTCATCTCCTCCTTCTGGTTGATAGAATAATCTAAAAAAAAAAAAAAATCATAATTAATCCAGTTTAGGTCAACCAAACCAAACTGCCTGTTTATTCTTCACCGACCTGATCAGAGGTTTTAGGTGAGTATTTCTGCCTAACAAATACGTGCATAATTCACGTCTGCCTAACGGGGAGCGGCTTGACTAAATGACAGAAACATTATTCTCTACTTCAGCAACACTCAAAGGTACGCAGGTAAATGAAGAAAGCATAAATAGATGCTAAATAGGGGTGTCATGATTTTCCAAATCCTGTATTCGATTTTAGGCTCCTAATTCCATTCAGTATTTTTTTTTTCTTACAATTTTTAGTCTAGTCTACGATCATTCTCTTATTCATGAAACTTTGTACAGTAAATCCTATTTCAAAAGACGGACCATTATTATTGTGTAATGTATCACATTAGGCACTGATGGTTAAATTATTTGTTTAAAATATAAGTTTAACAACAATATTGTCACTAAGCAGAAGCCAAAGGAGGAAAACGAGGCTCAGTTCATGAAGCCATTAACATAAAGTCGTATCTTTTCTGTTAAATGATTGTGATCCGTTTTAGAAGACATATTTCCACTCCCCTCCTGTAATCTACTGTCACCGAAGTGATTCCCGACTGTTCTCATATTTTTCCGTATCCTGGGTACAGTTAAGAAAACGCTACATGACGCTACATTTCCTTGCTGTGATTGGCGAGTGATGATGATTTTAGTAAAAATAATTGGCTCTGACGCTCCGAGAGATGCATCAATTATCTAAATCAATCAGCGGGCTTCTGACAACCTGCACAGAAGAGGACTTCTTAGAACTTTTACTTTGTCACAAAACCCATAATTAGCTGCAGCCACCGTTTATGATGAGCTAAATGGGGATAAAAGAGCCAATGAAACAAAATTAGATATTTCAAATGGCAAACCTTGGACCAAACTGGGTCAAAATGGCTCATTTTGAAAGTTCACCTGGACTTTTATCGACTAATTCTTCTACAGAACTTTTATGCTTCATTGTCTTTGCATGAGGTAGTCGGTCAGATCCTGTATTGTGGTTTTCTAGATGTTTTGGAGAGCAACTGCATAGTTTCAAAGATATTAAAACATTACAAAGTCATTGTTTAAAGTGGAAGAACTTTTTTTTTTTTGCTTTTATTTTTCACTGTGTGCCATATTCATTTATTCTCACTCAGGAACCCGAGTGAATTTTAAACCTCTGGAGTTTAACTCTTTATTTTGAACCAGACCAACCAAAATGAACCCTGCGGTTACTGAGGGTTAATTAAATACATCTTTAGTGCATCATTTTCAAGCAGATCTCAAGAGAAAACGCCTGTAGGGTTTAAGGTTTTGATGAAATCAGAACCGTTTCAGCTTCTCTCACCTCCGGTGTTGTGGAACACGTTTCTTCCTGCATTTACAGTAAAGCAGGGTGACGAGGATGACGAGGAAGAGGAGGATCAGCAGGACGGCGGCGATGATAACAGGCAGTGGCTGAGATGAATCATCTGTCAGAAGTGAAGTGAGGAGCAGAGGGGACATAAACTGTAAAGTTGATTATGTGGAGGCAACAGGTAACTTTAACGTCTTTTAAAATGTTTTTATGCCGTTATTAAAAAAAATTATCCGGGGAAGTTTATTACAGATTATCTGAGGCCATAAATGTTATTCTGTTCAGTATCTGATAAAACTTCACACCCGTGAAAGAAAACTGGAGCTTACCATCAGAGGGCAGCAAGGGGCAATCTGTAATGACACACAGAGACGATTACCCATCATGCAGTTCTCATCTCAGGTAATTTATCCTGTTTGTTTAATGATAATACAGGTGATATTTTCAGCTGCTTAAACAATCACAGAAAATCAAACCTGTTAAGTCTTTGGAAGAGCGTCTGCTTTTTAACAACGAAATAATTACAAACAAGGAAAATATTGAACAAATCAGCAACTCTGAACTTTAAGACGTAGAAATAGTAAATTTCACAGGACCTCAGATAAAAAAACAAGTTTTAATTGGTCATTGATATGATCATAAATACTAGTGGTGCCATGATTCTCCAAATCCTCGATTTCTTTTTTCCTTTTACAGTACAGAGCCCCATTTTTAGAGTAGTCCACAATCATTGGTTTTATTCATTACATTTGTACAGAAAATCTTATTTTAAAAGACAAAAGTGATGTATTTTTTATTTTTCTTGTGCAATGTGTCACATTAGACATTAATGGTCAAATAATTTAATCATAATAGGTGTAACACAATTGTTTAATACTAAAAGAGCATTGCTGCCATCTAGTGACTCTGTATAGTTACTGCAGAAAAACGACTGGAGACATATTGCTCCAGATATCTTATAGGACTGATCAAAACGCAGCTAACAGCTTTCCTCCTGTTTACAATGCGAATGTGGACTTAACTCGTCGGGAGCTCAGAGTTTCCTCACCGGTGATTTGAGAGTAGTAGGAGTGGTTTTAGCTCTGGTCCCGCTGCTTGATCTACCCTAGCCGTGGTCGAGCTGTAGCTTAGCTAATAGCTACTAGCTAGCAACAGCCAATGTGCTCTGTAGACGTGCGCTCTGATCCCGGGGGGTGTGATGCAGGCGGTTAAAATGTTACCAGGTGTTATGAGTTGTAGGAGAACTGTTGAGATTTACTTTTTAGGGAAAATGTGTGGATCCTTGTGATGAGACAGTTGTCTGTTGCTACGGAGTCCCTCTTTTGGATTTCAAGGTGCAAGATGGTAACGTAATTTTGATAGATTTCGATATATATATATTTTTTTTTTATCGAGATTGTGACACCCCTACTCGATACCATTTCTGCCCAAAGAACAGTGAATTTCTAGCAGCGCAGCAAAACATCTAAACTCTGACCTGATTGTCTGTGTGCTAAAATTCAGGCCTGATGAAGTCAGAACATCTGGCAGATTATTACATTTACAGAGGCAAAAATAACTCTGCATTTTTTATGTTTAATAGATGGAATGAACACTCTGGATTTTGAAGCCAATAAGGCAGAGATGTACAGTCTTTTTGCTACAAGGGCCAAAATGATCAAGTCGAAAGTGCGCATGGGCCACAAAAATACGATTTTGTTCACGTAAAAAATTTTGTTTTTTTTAATGTGGTTAACAGTAAATTAAACAGGTAATATTTTAATGAAACATTAAGTAGGAATTCTTGTAGAGAAAGGATTTTAAAGGACTGTAGATGCAAAACACAGGGCTTTTAACGTTTAACTTTTTAACCATTTAAAGGCCGACCCAAGTAATAATCTTAAGATTTTTTTTATTTTATTCTAAAGGCGTCATTTGGGCCTTTAACAAAATATGAAAAAATAGCAAAAATAATTATTGAATATTAGCATATATGAGTCTGTAATAATGGTTGTGTACAACCAGGTTTTGAGCAAAATTTTTACCATAAAATAATATAAAATTTTTCGATGTAAAAGGTTTCAGAAACTGTATTTATCAAATATGATATGTTTGACTATATAGGGTTAAAATAAATCCTTCTCAAACTATAAGGGCTAAAAATTTGGTCGTCTGTACGGCTGCTTTTTGCGTTAGTTTTTTAGACGGTATAATTCAGAAGAAATCACAAAAATATTATAGTTTAAAAATGAATAATTAGTTTTTAACCTTTAATCATTTTCTAATCCTTTTAATTTGTCAACAGAAATTATTCTCTTATAAAAAAAAGTCTATCTGTAGCAATCATTTGTGTTGTAGTACCTATTGCAGAAAGTACCCATCTTAAATGGTGGTCAAGGACCTTACAAAATCAGTCCAAGGCCTTAAATGGCCACCAGGCCGCACCTTGGACACCACTGTCCTAAGGGAACATGGGGGGGAAAAAAGGTTGCTTTAAAAGTTACTTAGTTCTATATGTCAAACGTTTAGATGTCGGATTGTATGATGTTTGACTGATGGATGTTTGAGTATTTGTTACTGCTAGCTCAACAACAAATTGCCTCATGGGGACCATAAAGATTCATTGAACCTTCTTCTGTGCATAATTTACTGAGATATATAACTAACTAGCAGCACTACTTAGGAACTCATGCAAACCAAATGCTTAATATTGCGTAAAATAGGGCGTCCATACGCCTCACAAATCTCTGCTCATTTTGAGGTTTATTTTGACGTCAGACCTGCTGAGTCTGGATACTTTTAATAAATCAGAGGTGAGTGAACAGCGCCGGAGTCACACTTTCATCTCATTTATGACCCAGAACATGAATGTGTGATTGCGAATTAAAGCAATAAATGTCAGAGATCATTTACTCCATATTCTTACCGCTCTCTCTGATCTCCATGGTTTTCCCCAACGCCTCCATCGTCACCTTAACGCCATCAGGGAGAGCGCGGCAGACGGCGAAGACCTCCTGGTCTCTGCAGACCAAACATGCCGAGCCAGCAGGAGGAGAAGCAGCGGCGCCACACAGAGGAAGAGGCGCCCGCAGATCCGGTTTCTCCCAGAGATTAACGTCGGAGATGAAGTCGTACACGATGGAGGCGTTGGCGGCGGTGGGGTCGGACGAAATGAAACACGTGGAGTTCATCCTGAAACACAGCAGAAGAAAAACGTTTCAAGCTGTCCGAAACAATCCAGGGATGAGCCTCCGTCATTCCTACACCATAAATTAGTACTGTAGCCACATTTCACTTTTACACACGATTTTACATCGTCATTAGATTTATGCACTAATATCTGTCATAAAAGCAACATTTTCAGTTTCTGTCAAAGTGAAACAATGATCAAACTTTTTATTTTTGTTGTTTTTTTTAAATTCTCTAATTTCAAAACTCGTGAACAAAATCAAGGTTGTTCGTCTTTGTTCACAGTTTACTGGTAGGCTACAAAATTTATCTGGAAAAATACTGTCAACACTTTCTGACGATCACCTGACCTTAAAAGATGAACTGCTGTAGTTCATATCACTGAAAACATAACAATCTATAACAAATAAAGAATGGATATGGTGTATTTTGCAGAAGCCGCTTTTGGTTCTGGGTGATGAGCAGATCATTTAATGAAGAGAACTGGTAACATTTGCAAGAAATGTATGAAATTAATTCAAAATTTTTGCTACCGTCTGATGTCAGAACCTCAAGACAAATTTTAATTTTTCCATGACTTAAAATCGTAAAGTTATGATATTAAAATTAACATTTTCTGACATTATAAAGTCAGACATTTGCAACAAAAAATGGCTGACGTGGTCAACTTAGCAGATGCTCTTCTGGATATTTTCATACATTTAAGTGGTAGATTTATGCTCCATTTCCCGAACAAAACAAAGGAAAATTTCTGACTTTATCAATTAATTCTCGACAATTAAATGTATTAAACTGAGTTTCATTTCATCATTTCTTAAAGGTCTGATATCAGTTTTAATATAGTAAATTATTGTGTTTAACAATGGAGATTTGTCTTTTTTTCTGTCTTTGCAAATTTATGGCTTCAACATCATATAAAAACTATGGGGTTTCTTGTAAAAACATGACATTTATCCAGATATGTAAATGTTTTAGCAGAACTTTGATCCTCCGTGGCCGATTTTTAACTACACTAGTCCCGATACCCCATTATGCAGAGCTACTTCTTACGAGTTGGCTCACACCAAACAAGATGGAAGCGTGATTCACGTCATTTCCCACAAACTGACCAACACTTCTCACCAACGTCTGTGAGTAAACATGGGGTGTCCTGTCAGCTTCGGTGCAAATCAGAACAGCACATATTTTAGTTGTTACGCATGTGTAGCACAGAAAACCCTGCAAATGACGCAGCAATCAGCATACCGCTTACTGCGCAGAAATCGCTACTACTCATTCATTAGCGGATAGTTTATTATGTTGCACACAGCTGAGGGAGGGGCAGCGAGAGAACATGTCAGAACATGATCCCATCTCTGCATGGGCCGAAAATACAAAAAGGATCCGGAAACCCTTAAATAATGTGAGCAAAATGAAGCAACATCAGCAAAGCAGAGAGAGTATTACCAT
Source organism: Apricaphanius iberus (assembly GCA_028564705.1). Lineage (NCBI taxonomy): Eukaryota > Metazoa > Chordata > Actinopteri > Cyprinodontiformes > Aphaniidae > Apricaphanius > Apricaphanius iberus. The sequence goes on from JAPXFQ010001917.1 coordinate 859,347, forward strand.
AGCGTGCATTAATTGGTAGATTTATCTGTGTCGGAAAGTCGGTGAAAACTTCTGGAACTAAAGTTACCTTTAGAAATGCTTTAAATAAATTAAGCATCATTTCCAAGGATCCAGCCAATATTTTATTATGGGAACAAAAAAATAATCAAACAGTAAACTCACCTTGCACGATGAGTCCTTCTGAGGCAATATGCAACAAAACCTCAGCGAGAGAGTGACGAAATACCTGTCATGTTAGGCTCCGCCCACCTACACCTCAGCAGGTAGAGGCCTCTTTCTCTCTGATTTACGGCTCAAATGGCAGCTACATGTTCGACATTATAACTGGATTTACCTCCAGGAAGCGCCAATAACTCGACTGAAAAAGTTTCGCTGACGGAGAAATATATAAACTAAGCTTTATGCGCGGGGTAAAATTGTTAAAAAGGCGTCAATCAGTCCTTTGTAATAAAGCAATTTCATACAGCCTCAGATCTGGTTGCACATTAATTTAGCCTTGTTGGCCGGCCTCAGAGAAAGAGGAGGCCTGGCCAACCGGTTTCCATCGTTTTCCAGCAACCCTAATGTGGGCCTTCTGCTCTAGTGAGGAGCCTTTTAGGGCCCAGAAAGTAGAAAGTGTATAAATATTTAGGGAAGAAGGAGAGAAAACACGTGTAAGTATCTGATCTTAACTTATTAACCGATGACTCACCATCATGATTTACCAGACATGTAGGGTTAAGTCACAGAGGTCAATTTTTCTCCTGCAGCTTTGCTTATTGTCACACAAGTCTAATCACAACACTTCCTTATGAATACTTTAACATATTGTGAATGAAAATGTGCAATGTTTGATATGCAAAAATCCGCTTAATGCATTGATTTGAGCATGGTTTACATATTTTAGTCTACTTACGGCAAAAAAATAAAAAACGCGAAAAAGTAATCAGTCTACAATGGCAATAAACAGCAAAGACTAGGCTATAGACGACAAAAGAACAATAAGTCAATCCATTATCTATGCCGTCCAGTCCATCGTACAAAAAATGTATAATCAGGCAAAACTTTTTCAATAATTTGTTTGTCATTTTAAAGTTAGTCGTGTGGTGTATTTTTACAAATATGCAGATGAAGCCTAATTCAAGTTGTATTTTATTTTTAACTCCAGTTTGCAGAAATATCACAACAGATCTGGCTATGAAGCCAAATTTTCTCACCTCAAAAATGTAATTCCAGGTTAGAATGAATCTCTTAACTTGGAGCCCAGAAATGACCGATCTCATTTAACAGCCATCAACTAAAGCCCTGATCTATGTGGAGAGAGAAAGGAGCAGTTTGTGTTACCTGCAGACTGGTTCCTCTTGATGATCGTAGCAAAACCTCCAGTCAGGGAGAACAGAGACGAGTTGCTGTGCAGATGTTTTTGCTGTGACGTGATGGTTGCTGGGGCGTGTACAACGTTGAAGTTTATATAGTCATAATCACCTGAGATTACTTGATTAATATTAAGATTTGTGGTTTTTACAACGTGAGAAGCCGGACACCATAAAATCTTTCCCTGTGCAGAAAAATAATTAGGCTACCCAAAACACTTCGGTTTAAGCGTGTTGGTAGAGATTTTTTTGTTATATATCTTCATGCAAAAAAATAAAGTGTAACAGCTTAAATAAAGCTACAAACCAATATTTAATAATATATAATGTTTTGACTTTTTCCCGCAACTTCTTCATGCGACTTTCCTTGGAAGAGTTGTTTTGTCAGGGGGAGATTCCGGAAGGGGATGGGTGTGACCGAGCGAGTGGCATTCGCAGTGACTCAGACTCGTTTTTCATTTGTCAGCTTTTGAAAAAACCTACCCGAGAAGTCACCGAGAAGTCACGCAAACAGGAAGCTGATTATAGCTGCAAATTGTAGTTGGTGGCCACTGTTGCCCCGCAGCAAGAAGGTCCTGGGTTTAGATCCCGGTCTGGGATGTTTCGGCATGCACGAAGTTTGCAAGTTCTCCGTGTGCATGCGTGGGTTCCCTCCCACAGAAAAAACAAACAAACAAACAAACAAACAAAAAACTTGCGGTGATGACTTGTCCAGAGTGGACCCTGCCTGTTGTTTTTTTTATTTTATTTTTATTTGTATTTTATATCCATCTGTCTTTGACTTCCGGCTTGCAGTCATCCATCACCAAAATACAAGTAATAAATAAAACAAAAGATGTTTCTGTGAACTTTAGGCATGTCTACAGGCATGAATCGGTTACTTGCGTTTTGGCACGCGTGTCTGTGGGAGAACACAACAATGCCAACATATAATAGTCTGGAGAGGCGTGTGTCAGACTGTGGTTGAAAGCGAGTCACCTGATAAAAAATAAATAAACGTCCTTTTCAAACACGCTCCTGCAGGGACACGTTAACAGTAATTACGGGGTTTAGCTGATTCGTGTTATTTTAAGTGATTTTTTTTTTATCACATTCTTTAAACAAAGAGGATCATTTTAAAGCATATTATCCTCTAATAAAAAACACCCACCTGGGAATGAGAATATAAATATTAAATCTGATATAGAGGCCAACTTTAAGAAACAAAGAAGCCAAACAAAATGACTATATTATTATATTGAAACATCTTAAACTCCAGCCGTCTTCTTTCCTTCTCAAATAACAGTTTTTATGATGATTCTGACATCACTTCCTGTTTGCTCATTACTGCAAAATGTTTCTACAGTAACATAATCAGATTACGGGTTTATACTGAAATCTCCAGTTATTCTAAATCCTTTCCTCCTGTACCTTCGTCTTTCTTTGAGCCTCATGAAAAGGTAAAAATTTAAAAACTGCAGCAAAAATGATTACATAAATATTTTATTACACATTATACTGAAGTCAGTAGAAAATACACTCAATTTAGTCTAAATCTATGCAGCTGTTTTGTGAAATTTTTACCCAGGATCTTAGTGGATCGGCACACACAATATAAAAGGAAGAAAGAAAGGACACCAGACTGCTTATTGTGCTAGAATATATGTGTCATCTTTTATTATTCCGCCACACAGATGCAGTTCAGCCAAAGCAAAGCAATACTTCATCAAACAAAGACACTGATTTATGCTAGAGTAAGGCGTCCCTCTCTATTCCCCACATAGATACAGCAGTAAAGCAATGCTTCATCAAACAGGCATTAAGTTGTGTTGGCTCCTAGTTCCCATGCGATCGGCACTCGCTTCCGGAGAGTGTAGGGGCGCCAACATTTACCCCGGCGGGAAGTTTTCCAAAATAAAATCAGAGCTGAGAGACAGAGATGGAAATGATGCACAGACACAGAATTTCTGTTTCACACTCATACACACCTGCAGGCGGAGAACAGTCAGAACTGAATTGAACTGAACTGAACTGTCGTATACAGGGGTGTACCATTTTTATTAAAGAAGAACAAAGAACGTAGTCACATGTCTATTCTCCTCCCCCTAGATTTTATTACACCAAACGTTTATTCTCAAGGTTTCCTGAGTTATCGCTGTAACCGTCCGGTCTGTTTATGACTGTCTACTCTCTACTCTGTTTCTTATCTCCGCATCCCACTTTTACAACATGCAATAAACTTAGCCTAGAGTTTAACGACTTAAAAGCTTACCCCCATAAACAATACTTGACAAAACATTTCTTTACTATCATGCAAGCTAATTAAAACAGACTTTTACTTTCTGAATACTAACTAAAGATTATATAAACATATTCAATACGAGACTGTTATATAAAGTAGCCCTAAAAAATATGAATCACGACAATTCCCTCTTTCAATCTTTTTTTCAAATAGATTGACCATTTCTCTGTACTTCTCCTTCAGGCTCCAAGTGAGGGATTAACAGATATTGACCTTGCATATTATTACCAACAGCTTTGTCAATGCATTTTATGAATAATGAACGTATACATGGAATACAACGACATCCACATAACACCATAGTCGACACAAATACTGCTAATGTAACCATTATTGACATTGCCAGAGTTTTGGATTGAATTGCAATATGTGATGTTGACTGAACCCACTACTTTATTTCCAGGCTTATCATTTTTGAAACAAGTAAAATTATTTGGAGCAACATTACTATCAAAGAAAGGTGGGGTAGCTCTGTTATCAGCTATAGGGAATTATTTCTCCCAGTTACTACAATCTTTTACTGGATTTACACTAGACAGCAGGGAAACCAGACAAGTTGTGTTGAGCTCAACAGGTGCAGGGACCACCTTGAGAATAGGTCTGGCTCCCATGCACACAACACAATCCCGCCTCGCTTCTTGTCCTGCTTGTTCTACCATAAGCAACCAATTATTAGTGGAGCCACCCACACCTGTCATCATTTCAAAGTAATCGTCCACAGATGGTTCTTCTTTAATTATACTACCTCTTGCTGCTGAGGCCTGATTTTGACTTACCGAGGTGGAAGCATTACGAGAATCTTGACAGATCATAATAGGAAATTGAACATCTTTTCCCCCTTTATAAACCCAAATTATAAAGAGAGTACAACCTTGCCCATTCTCGAGATATTTTAAGGGGAGGAGATCGCTTTTAGTTAAATTAACAGTAAGAAGTAATTTATCTGCAACCTTATCCAATTTAACCAAAGGACGCATATGTTTTGCATAAGCTGTAGTAGTGTACCTTCTCCAGTCATATCCACGGGGATCAGCAATTAAAGTGGACCAACTAGTATCTTTTTGATCATTTGTTATGTACCACAAGGGGTAGGTTTTATATTTACTTGATTGTTCTCCCTTATAAACTAATGTATTTAAGGGAATAGTAATCACTGCAGATCGTCCTTTTGGTATGCAAAATTGAGAAAATCCACGATGTGCGGCGGAAGAGCCACACAGTGAATAGGGAGTTGATTTAGCCATTTAGTTTCTTCTCGGTCTAATTGAGTGAACTTCAACCTGTGTTTGATTTGCAGAACTATTATAGGGCCATTCACCACAACAGTAAAAGATAATATTGACCAATAACATTATGCAAATACCTGTGGTGCACAGCACCTTCTTATTTTCCCAAAGATGCATACTTTCTGTTAGTGGTGTGATCCTATGTTTATTTTAACCAAGGAAGGGTGTCTGTTTTTCTTTATCTTTACCTTTAAGCAATTATTTTTATTTTATTAATTTATTTTTTATCGTTTTAACCCAATTCAATATTCTTTTAGTACAAGGCAAACCCTAGCAATTGTCACAACCTAAAAAACATTGACAGAAAACCATATCATCAAAAAAAATAATTGAAACAAAGATTTAGTAATCAAGTCAACCTAATTAAAACACCCCTTAAAATGTTTTAGCGTATTAATAAAAACTTTTATAAAACCGTAAAAACTGAGTATTATGACAAAATCCTACAAATTTACTACTTAAAAAGTCTTTGACACCCTCTTAGGCAGTGTCTAACAATCTGCACCTGTAGAATAAAAAATTGGTTAAACAACCTGTAAAAAAACAGAAAAATGATTAATAAATGTTCAGTCTTTATTATTATATTTTTTAGTCTTTACTCTTGTTTATTCCTCCGTCACCAAGCGGCTGCAAGTGGTGAGACGATTCAGTAGTGTGGGCTCTTTATTTCTTCCAATTTTTTTTCAGATCGCCCTCAATGAAATGCCAGCTACTTCATTAACTGAACATTTCCCCCAATAAAACACAAATACACAGACAGGCCCCGCCTCCTGGCTTCCTTCACCGATTGTGACGTGGTCAAAACCTGCTGTGTAATGTGTTAGATGTTTTGCGATCTTTCTCTTCTGTATACTCCCTCTTCGAGAAAAGCAAGCCCAAATTGCTTATCTCGCCCAATTTGGCACATAAAGATCACACTGAATGATCACAGCAACCGGAACCAATCTTCTGGGTGGGCCAAGCCCTGCTTCCTGGCTTCGGCAGTCGATACTGCCTAGTCAGAACCGACACCACCCACTGCAGAGAGATTCCTCCAGGTCAGCAGAGAGCTGCTGCAGGTGAGGGACAGGAGGGGGGGTCAGGGGCCGGAGCACACTGGGACCAGTGAAACCAAGTAGAACCTTTCCCACGCAGCTGGACAGCGTGAGTTGTACGAGCAGCAACCTGGAACGGGCCAGACCAGCGGGGCTCCTGCCACTTTCTCTTATACACCTTCAGCCAAACTCGTCCAGCCTCGAAATTAGACGCCGCAGGTCCCTGCACGTCACGGGGAGCCGGAAGGAAGGAGGAGACCAGGCCCTTCAGCTGCTAATGATCACCTCGAGGGTCTGGATCAGGATGGGGCGAAACCTGTGGTTCTCTGCCAGCCCAAGGACCAGGGAAGATCCTGCCTGTAAACATCTCATAAGGAGTGAGACCTTTTGTCCTACAGACAGATGATCTGATGGCCATCAGAGCAATAGGGAGAGCATCTAGCCAATTAAGCCCCGTCTGAGCTGAAATCTTTGCCAGCTTCAACTTTAAAGTAGAATTAGAACGCTCGACAACACCTTGCGATTGCGGATGATAAACAGTGCCGAACTTGTGGGTTATTCCCATCTGTTCCTCAACCTGCCGGAGATGTTTATTTTTTTAAAATGTGTGCCATTGTCAGACCTGACCTTAGTCGGAAAGCCATGGCACGGAATCCAGTGGTTAATCAAAGATTTCACCACCGTTTGAGAAGTCTCCCGTCTAGCAGGAAAAGCAAAAAAGCACGAGGTCAATGAATCAATAATCACTAACAGGTATCGGAAACCCCTAACAGGTGTCCCTATATCTGTATAATCGATCACGATCTCCTCGCCAGGCCTGCACAAGTCCTGGAAGGCTCCCATTTCTGGCTCGATAGTAGGCTTAGGATTAAATTGACCACACACCACACATTCACTCAAAAAACGCTTAACCATATGTGGCAGGAAAGGATGCCACCAAAAACAAAGATTACGCTTCATCTGAGTGTATGACACATGTGCCATTCTATATTTACCAGTACCTTGTTTTTCTACAGGAAGAATAGGGGTGTTATATGGAGAATCCGATGGTTCTAAAACTCCTACTTCAAGTAACCCTGCAATAGTGTCTGCAATACCTTCCTCAGCCTGAGGTTTATGTGGATACTGCAGACGCCAAATTGGATCAGAATGTTTCATCTCAAATGTTATGGGTGTTGTATGCACTAGACCAACATCAGTGGGACCATCTGACCACAAAGAGTCAGGCACGACCTTTAATGCCTCCACTGCATCAGGATGATCTGTTTTTTCTCTGCCATGATTTCTAGAAAGCTGCAAATGTTCCAAAAAAGTAGTGTCTGAGAGCTGCGTGTCTATTTTGTACATCTGAGAAGAAGGAGAAAAAGAGACCGAAGGTTCCTGGGTAGGAACCCAATCCTTTAATGCAACTCCCCTTTTAACCATTCCCCCCAAATCTTTAGCTTGATGTTTTGGAAGCAACAACAGTGATATGTGAGGAAGCGCTTCAGCTTCCATCATATACCATTTATGCTGCTCTGAAGTCAGATCAGCAAACAGTGCAACACCCTCCTTCCCCACAAAGCATGGACCCGAAGCCACAGACCAAGTTTGTCCTTCAAGTTCTGTTTCAAATTTTTCCTGATACAAAGTAGGATCGCCCCTCTCATATAGGAGGGTTACATGTAATGGGTCAGGCGGTGGAAAAAAAGGCTGGAGTTCAAGCAGCCACGGCTTCCAGCATCTCAGAAATTCAGCCGAAGAAGATTCACTTGCAGACATCGTAGTCAATCTGGCCCAGAAAATATCAGCCACTTGTGAAGTGTCATCTTTCAGCAAAAATTGACCACTCATGGTGTCACAGCAATGTATATGTCCATTCGGAAAAGTCACCATAAGTCCATCAGGGGTACACAGGATAGTAGCACCCAGTTTGATAAGCAGATCCCTGCCTAACAAGTTGACAGGAGTGGTTTGAGCAATGACAAAAGGATGTGATAGTCCTTGACCTCCCACCGCAACAGGCAATGGTTGAGTGACAGGGAGAATCATCGGAGCCCCAGAGATGCCCATCACAGACACTGTGTTCCCAGAAAAATTGACGTCTGGTAAAACTCTGTCCAGCGTGCTGAAAGTAGCACCAGTGTCCACCAAGAATGGCAATGAATGTCCATATATGTCCATTGTGAGCATTGGATCCCCCTTAGTCCTGCTCACCAAGGTACTCTGCGGGCATTGTCAAAACTGAGGCCCCCCCTGTCCTTCTCGATAGGAGGGAGGAACCATATGCTGATTCGGAGCAAAATGTGAAGGTGGCTGACCGGGAGGAATAGCGCCCCCTCGTGGATGTGGACAGTCCTTCACCCAGTGCTCAATTGAGCCACACCTCCGACAACCGTCAGCACCTGGCTGCCCTCTGCCCATGCCTCTATTATCACCAAACCTGGCCCTTCCACGTGACCGTCCCCGAGAGTGCCATGTCTGATAAGGAGCAGCAAATGGCTGATTCGGTGCGGCTGCAGCATACATTACAGGAAAGGAAGGCAACACTGTAGCTGATCCAACAGTCGGCGCTGCTTTAGCCACCATCTGATTCACTTTTATTGACTGATATAAGTCACTCAATTTATTCTGAGCCTCTTTTAATTGGAGCTTCAGCAAAGCAGTCTCCATTTTCTTATCCTCCACAGCAGAATCTTGAGCTTCTTGTAAATAATGTGTTATGTGTCTCTCCGATGGTTTGTGAATTCCTGAACCATCTGAAGCTCCCACTACAGGAAGCATTAAATCAGGGCCCCCATGAGTTCTGGTATTCTGATAAACCCCCTCGCCCTGGTCAACTCTCAACGTCTGTACGTCGTTAACCTGTCCAACTGTTGCACATTCATCACTTTTAGTGGGGCTGGTACTCCCCCGAAGGTCAGCAGCCTGCCCTCGCACCAAAGATGTTAATCTGTCCTGTTCCTGAAGGACCTCATCCATCTGTTGTTGAACTTTATTTAACCTGTATTCGTGCTGCTCTATTTTCTCCATTAATCTACTATTGTATGCCAAAAACAATTTATCAGTCTCCTGTTCTGTTTTTCTTTTAACAAAGTTTAACAACTGTCTCTTCTCATCTCCACGAGCCCACCTGGGCGTCATCCTGGCCTGGAACTGCTTCTTACATTTTGTACTGGTCCCACTAACCAAAACAGAATATAGCCTTGTAATGCCTATTAACAATTGGGCACCTAACGTGCGCCACTCCTGTGGAGCAGGAAGCAATTTATATTCGGCTGCCATTGAAAGTTTAAAACAAAATCCAAAATGGATTAAAATTGAAGTAGGCAATTTGTAATAACTATGTAAATTATTTATTTTAATTGAAAAACTATCAATTAGTAGGCCAAATTTATCCCAATATTAATGCAGTTAATAGTAAAGACAGGCAGTATTGTATTTTTTTTTTTTTTTAATATTTTTTTTATCCCACGATTTTTTCCCCATTATTATCACCCCAGTGTTCCTACCTAAGTACAGTCCTGGGCATTGCCTTCCCTCTGCTGACCGTAGGAGGGCCCTGCACTGAGCTCAAGCCTCCTTCCTACTTGAGGAGTGAACAGGCCCATTTTGTCACCCGAGGGGGTGGGGTTCCCCCAGCTGGACGTAGCGTGTGGAAGGATCACACTATTCCAGCTGGATCCTCCCCAACCCCTCAGGCGCCTCGGTCAGCCAGGAGGGGGCAGTATATAGCCCAGAACTGATACATGTTTTTGTGGGAGTAGCTCACATTAACTACTCAAGGGAACACGGGGAGAACATGCAAACTCCACACAGAAAGGCCCTTTTGCCAACCCCACCCAGGGTGTGGGTGCTGATGATATGGAGGATCAAACACACCTTCAGCACCCACAGCGCAGTATTGTATTTAACCTATTTATTTTTATTTTTTATAGTGAAGTGGTTTATGTATTATTTTAGTCATATAACATTAACCTTAATAATGATTTATGCAAAGCCGAAACGAAGGAAATCTAAAAAGGTTTATAACGAACTTTTTATTTTCTCATTAATTTATTTATATACTGAGATATCAGCTGTTTTGTCTTAAAACACAAAGAATTTTAATGAAGTCCGGCCGGCGGCAAAACCCGCGACGGACACTTCCACGAATCACACAAAGAAATAGAATTCTCCCAATATAAAAGCAGTCTCATTTATCATTAAAACAAACCGAAAAAATATCTGTAAAACTTGCTTTGTAACACAATCGTAGATCGTTTTTACAAAAAAGAAGTCGACCGAATTAGCGGACCAAGTCAAACACAATAGAACTTCCGGGTCACCACGCGGAACGGAAAAAAAAAAAACAACCGGGACAAAGACGGCTAATTCTTCACTACAATGTTAAACCGAACAAACTGTACTCATAAGTAAACCAACCAAAGACAAAAACAAAATGCCTCCAGCAGAACCACACTTCGTCTCCAAAAAACTCTAATAGCTGTTTAACCGTGTCAAACAAATACCGGTCGGAAGCTAGGCTACCAGAGTGTAGCTGTAAGCATGAGCACCCCAGCTCAATCTGAACAAAACGGTGCCGCTTCTTTACAATAAAGTTATTTTATATATATATTCTAAAGAGTTTACTACCAGTTATCCATAACAATAGTCGTATAGTTCCCCTAAATGAGGAGTTTATATGAGGCCGGTGTGCAAAAAGCTACCTAGTAGCTTTCTTCCCTAGCCTCCACTCCGTCCAAGCACACCCACAATCACACCAAAAACAAGTACAGTAATTTTACAATATTTATCAAACACTAACCTCAAACCGGGCCGACCAACAACTGGACCCTAATCCTCACTTCCACCGTTTGCGATGCTCAGTCGCGCATTTTGGAAGAAAACGCAGCCTCTCCAAAGTAATCCGTTAGCAGTCAGAGGGCTCCCGGGCCCTGCCTGCCGCTAAAGTCGTTTGCCAGCCAAGGAGGTCCCAAACCAGCGTCCTGGTTGGGCCGGACGGCCACCCTCGAGCCCGATCCGCACTTTGGTCGGCCCTTAACCAAAAAAACAACACATCAACATTAAACGGAGAACGGTTAGATCAATCAATACCTATTAATTTGGTGTTAGCGCTGTTCCAGATTGATACAAAACCACCCGGGTGCTGATTTAGCAAGGATCAATCCAGTCGCTCTCCGATTCTCTGTTGAAACTCAATCTCTCCCAGCTCCGAAACAACTTAAGACCGAATTACGGAGCACGCATCCTCCACCATGTGTTGGCTCCTAGTTCCCATGCGATCGGCACTCGCTTCCGGAGAGTGTAGGGGCGCCAACATTTACCCCGGCGGGAATTTTCCAAAATAAAATCAGAGCTGAGAGACAGAGAGTGAAATAATGCACAGACACAGAATTTCTGTTTCACACTCATACACATCTGCAGATGGAGAACAGTCAGAACTGAGTTGATCTGAACTGAACTGTCGTATACAGGGGTGTACCATTTTTATTAAAGAAGAACAAAGAACGTAGTCACATGTCTATTCTCCTCCCCCTAGATTTTATTACACCAAACGTTTATTCTCAAGGTTTCCTGAGTTATCGCTGTAACCGTCCGGTCTGTTTATGACTGTCTACTCTCTACTCTGTTTCTTATCTCCGCATCCCACTTTTACAACGTGCAATAAACTTAGCCTAGAGTTTTACGACTTAAAAGCTTAACCCCATAAACCATACTTGACCAAACATTTCTTTACTATCATGCAAGCTAATAAAAACAGACTTTTACTTTCTGAATACTAACTAAAGATTATATAAACATATTCAATACGAGACTGTTATATAAAGTAGCCCTAAAAAAAAATATCAATCACGACAGTTGTCATCACAGCATCTCACCTTTGACACCTGAGAGTGGAGAGCCAGTCACCTCCTCTCGGTCAGACATGTTAACGCTGCCGGGCGATCGTGCACAAACCCCCCGGCGGACTCTCATCAGCTGGACAGCTCCATCTTCATTTATGCAGCATACAGAGGAGGTGCCTGGGAGCAAAGCGGGCCAAGCTTTGCTTCCAGGCGCCCCCCCCCCGCCTAATCAGTCTGTCCGGCCCCAAGACAAGTTTTAGAAACCGAACAAACTACAGCTGTTTCATGGGAGCTGTTCAGCTGAAGATCCAAACTCCTTTCCCGTGTGAATGTTTATCATTATATGGCATTGCAGTGACGGAAAGTTCTCCACGTCCTGCAACAAACTTCTGCATCAGTTGTGTTGTTCTTTCTGTGTCTCTGTTCTGTGTCTCTGTTCTGTGTCTCTGTTCTGTATTCTCCAAACCACAGACGGTCTCGGCAGATCACCGCTTGTGCTGTGCCTGGCTCTGCCGGAGGTTTCTTCCTGTTAAAAGGGAGTTTTTCCTTTCCACTGTCGCTTCATGCTTGCTCAGTGTGAGGGATTGCCGAGAATTACACAACGCAATCTTCTGTGGTTCTCTAATTTCTAAATTAAACATTGTATTGTGATAACTCTTCTTGTAAAGTGCCTTGAGATGACGTCTGTTGTGAAACGGCGCTATATAAATAAACTGAATTGAATTGAATTATACAGCAAGCAGAGGATAATATTGTGGTGCTCTCATAACATTGCAGAGTGTAACATTATGATGCTTTCATAACCTTGCAGAACATTATAACATTATACACAGGTGACTTGAGGACACCAAAAAGATGTTACCCATCAGCAGCTTTACAAACAAAATAGAAGGAAAACATTTACAGCTTTACAGGATTTAGCACCGACAGTTTTTCAAACAAAAAATATAATAATGGATATATCAGAAAGTAGCATCAATGAGCACAGCTCTGCACGGCACCCTGACCCATTTAATCCCCTATGATAGACAAAATTTCAATAAAAACCTTCTGAATGGAAGAACCATCGGCTGCTGCTGCACGTATGATCAAATACAAACAAACACATTTCAGAACTCTGCGCAGCAGATTCTGATAAGGGCAAAAGTAAACAGTACTTATCACTATTAATCACACTTTATGCTGAGCACACTGCGTGAAACACAGAGCAGCTTCATGGACTTCAACAGCAAAATAAAAAGCAGAAAGAAGCCGAAACTCCTATGAATGTTTTAATTACTATATTTATGAATCTACGTCAGACCTTCTGCCTTTAACCTTAACGTGAGTTTAATTCAGTGTACAATATACAAAATATTTATAATATTGGTATTAATGCTTGAATAATGAATTCATTTAAGCTTAAAAATTCATCATTAAGACTGCTGAGCAGGGGTGTGTCAAAGAAGTTTTTTAAGAGGGCTAAATGGGGGCCAGTGGTGACCGTGGGATTTCACGGCAAAATCAAAGCGGGACTGTAATACAAAGGGGGCGGGGCCTAAACTGAGTGAAAGACTCACGACATGGAGGTCGAAGACGCTCAGAAGTTTTCCCGTACGCTGGATATTCAAACCCAGCTGCATACGCAAATTTATTTTAACTTTTTTCAAACGTCCGCTTGAACCCCTTAAACCCGCTAGCCCCCATTTTTGGGGGCACGCCTTCTAGAGTAACTTTTAAATTTGAATTATTTGTTAATACAGACACCAACAGTTGGTCTAAAGTCAATAAAAGTGAGTAGTTACTATTTTTGATGTTTATGTGCTTCTTTACAATCAAGAAAAGCTAATCAGCTATGTATAATGAGTATTTAATTTAGGTGGAATTCATATTTTCTGTCTTTCAACCACAATTACTCATCCCCACCATGAGTTTCTTAAGAATTTTCACATTCACAGTATCCCCCCATCGATCTTCCTATTATATGAGAGCAATTTGAAAATTTTAGACCTTTTACAAGCTTTAAAAAATGTCTCAGAGTGTATGTATGCCAAATTCGGAAAAAACAGCCTCTGGTTTAAGAGGTTAATCAAGCACTCTGTTTTTATTTTTCTCATAAAAGGTAATGTTCTTTTTGATGAGAGAGATTTGTAAAAACCCATCCAAGGCAGTAAGCTACGCTCTGGTTCAAGTTGGCTGTAACTGTTTCTGAATCTGGACCCGCTCAGTCGGCGCTTCGTACGATATTGGCGCAGGCGGATATTTTCTCCGTTTGCATTTGAAGACGGCCCACCAGATGATCAGAACCAGGAGGAGGGCAACAACTGGAAGACCGAAGCTGAGACCTCCAGTCAAACGGTCGAGGCACACAGATTTAGACAAGCAGAACTCTGAAAAACAAGAGGAGACGACAAAATTCCTGCAGAGAAATAAGAGCTGATTTACAATAGAGGAACAAAAAACCCAAAGAGAACAAATTAAACAAGAGCTTTGTTCCTTTTTCTAACTTGTATTTTTCTCTGTTCTACACTCTTGAAGCACAAGTTCTTATAAGTCATATTGGAGTCATTGGAATTGCAGCCTCAACCCGTGAAGAAGTGTTAAACTAAAACTAGATTCTTAGAAACTAAATGATTTCTAGGTTTTCCATCTAAATGAAAGACCTAAAAAGGTTCCTGTGGGGGGTTTCTGTTTCAGATGCACAGTAGTCGCAGTAAAGTCATCCAGGTAAGTGAAATTTACGAGTAACCCTGGCAGTGCGTTAAGCCTAGTTTATGTTTCTCCGACCGTGAATTTCAGCTCGTCTAGGATTTGATCACTTATTACGTTCGTGTAGGACAGGAGGTCATGCAAAGAAAAACCAGCGCATTCTGTGTGCAGTGGTTTGATAAAGCAATGTATCAGAGTGATTAACTAGACGTCAGCGCGAAGATCTCTACATTCTGATGCCAACTTCTTGCAGACTATCACCTTTTATTCCGAACCATTGTGGACTGAGTCCACGAGTGAACATGGGAGCTGAGCTCATGCTGTTAGAAGATAAACATTGGCTACGTTCAAATTGACGCGATTAATCGGAGTTAAAGCCTGAGCGGAATAAAAATGCTTCGTGTAAACATGCCTTTCAGATTATTATCAAACTCATTCGGATAAAAATTTCATTCCGATTGAGAGGGTTGGTTTATTTCCGATGGTTAATCCGATCGTGGTGCATTTAAATTCCTATTCCGACTGTAGGTCATTCCTGCGCACGTCTGTTAAGTCGTGCGTAATACCTCGTCTTAATTAAATGAAGGGATTCAGTTTGTAATTCGATTGTGTACATAAGAATGAAGGCTTGAGGATGTAAAACCGTGACCAGAAAAAAATAGATAAAAGCTATGAAGACCAGCCATGTTCGTTTACAACGGAAGTCTATTTCTTCTTCCCTTGTTTTAGATAGTTCTCCGCATGTCAAATTTATTTATGCTGTTCAGACATGTAGAGCATCTAAAGGCCTTTTGTAATTGGATAAATGTGAAATTCTAATCTGATCTATGATCGGATTAAAGATATTTTGTACGTGTAAACGTAGCTATTGATTGCTAAAGAAGCCAGGTTTCATTTGGTAACTAGCCAGAAATCAATGCAACAACCGTTTCTATGCAATCGTTTAAAGTGCAGTCAATTAAGGCACAACTTTATTTCTCTGGCATTAGTTACATGAAAGGTCATCAGGTTAGCTCATAAATCTTGTTTGAGCCTTAGAGTTGAGTGGGAACCGGCTGATTTATAGGCTATTTTTACACTTGGTGTGTTTGAGAAATAGACTCATTTTAAGACTTTTGGTCTCTAAAATGTAAACATCTCACAATCAAAACAGTTGAAGCAGCCTACTGCTGCAGGAGCAGAGCCTGTAGTTCTAAATTCAGGTAAAAATCAGGGACTGTGGATATTCTGCATCAATGTTAAGTAGATAGACAGGACAAAATCTGCCAATGAGTAATCAGGTCCATCCGTTTCTACAGATTACCAGCTGTAATCTGTAGAAAGTGACAAATCTGTAGGCGTTTTGAACCACTGAGTTTCTCAGCTGGAACTATTTCAGGCAGGAATACAAAGAAAAGCGGTTCATGATTTACTTCTGGTGTTTCAGAGCAAACGTTTAAACAGGTTTAAAAAAGTCGACCACATCCTGACGCGATGTTGAAAGAAAACGTTGACTACTTACTGGTTGCTGGAGGACAGTCATCACGCTCGAAGAGCCGGCAGTTGACTGCAAAAGGAAATACGCAGCGGTGAGGTGATTTACTGATGGGATGTTTAAAAAACTTCTGTAACAGACTTTGTGCAGTGTAAAAAAAGTTGATCATGTTGCTGTGAAATCAATCATCTCTCACCTCTGCAGTCAACAATCCGCTCAGTCTGAAGCATTGAGACACAGAATGAAGTTTAATTACATTCTAATTCTGCAGACAGCTTTATACTAAAACTGATTATTTATCATTTTATTTATCTAATTGGCAGAAAATAAATCACGTTACAATTTTTTTATTTAAATGCAGTTTTTTTCAAACTCTTATTCCCTCTTTTAGTGACGTTGTTTTTTCTTTTTTTACCTCCCAACAGTCCGTTCTGTGCCTCAGGTGATGTTGGCAGATCTTCAGGTCGATGTGGTAATTTGTCAGATTCTCTACGAGGCTTTTGTTGAATAAAGAACCCTGGGCGATTACAATCCTCTGGAAAATACAGTAGTTACACATTTATTTAGTTTATCTTACGTAAAAAATGTATGGGTTGCTGTAAGCGTTTTCTCAGGGCCTGTATAACTGTATAAGGACTTACGTTGTCGTCCTCCCACTGGGTGTCGCAGTCATCTGAGGCGGTCCACTGGGACAGCTGGTACCTGAAGTAGCAGGATGGAAGCCGTTTGACGCTGCAGTTCAGAGGTAGAAGTTCTGCAGCTGCTCCAGAAAGAATCACAAACAACGAGCCTGAGAAATAATCGAAATTAGATTCACCATGATAGCATAAGGCAAGTGGTCATAGTGGTGTGCACGGTACACATGAATTGTTAGTGAATGCTGGCAGTTAAACTTTTACATTCCTGTGGAGAAATTGTGGCTCACTCTGCTTTGCAGAACCGCTTTCATTAAGCCACAAGTCGGGCAACAGCATCTCCACCGGACTTTGTAGAGTTCACTTCAAAACGTACAACCTGATATGTTACAGTACGTTAGCCTGGCTATCGCCAGACTAAGTTCATTACATGTACTTTGTCTGGGACCTCTTAGATTGATTTTTGACTGCAGAAGAGGCGGGACCAACGGGCATAGTTCGAATGACTCTGTACGCAATTGGATAGAGCATTCACCGATCAGACAATCGATCCGGGTGACGTACTTTGCAGAGCGACGCGGAAGTCCAAGCAGGAAACTGTATGAATTCTTCCAGCGCAAGTTTCTGCTCCATTTTCAAAGAAAACTTGCCTTTCAAATCTTTTAAAACAGCAGCGACAGCGGCGTGGACGGATAGTTGTAAATTCACATCCAGCACCCGGTCAATCAGCATCGGCGCCCCCCAGGGATGTGTTCTCTCCCCACTGCTTTTCTCCCTTTACACCACTAATTGCACGTCAAGAGACCCTTCTGTGAAACTCCTGAAGTTTGCAGATGACACCACCGTCATTGGACTCATCCGTGACGGCGACGAGTCTGCATACAGAAGGGAGGTCGAACAGCTGGTCCTCTGGTGCAGTCAGAACCACCTGGAGCTAAACCCGCTCAACACTGTGGAGATGACAGTGGATTTCAGGAAGAGACCCCCATCAACATCTCCTCTCATAATCACCAACAGGTCAGTCCCCACAGTGGAGTCTTTCAGGTTCCTAGGATCCACCATCACACGGGACCTGAAGTGGACCTCCCACATTGACTCTATAAGGAAGAAGGCCCAGCAAAGGCTGTACTTTCTGCGTCAGCTCAGAAAGTTCAACCTGCCTCAGGAACTGCTGACCATATTCTACACAGCAATAGTCCAGTCTGTCCTGACCTCATCCATCTCTGTCTGGTTCGGATCCGCCACCAGGCAAGACAGGGACAGACTGCAGAGAACAGTCAGGTCCTCAGAGAGGATCATAGGTACTGATCTTCCCTCCATTGAGGACCTATTCCGGGCCAGGGTCAGGAAGCGGGCCAGAAAAATCACCACTGACCCCTCACACCCTGGCCACAATCTGTTTAGGCTCCTCCCCTCAGGCCGGCGTTACAGAGCGCTGTACGCCAAAACCATCCGACACAAGAACAGTTTCTTCCCCCAGGCTGTCGCTCTGATGAACTCTGAATAGTCACAGAGTGTGAGTCCATTCACATTGTTGTATCTTATTTTTTGGGGCTAATATCTTTAGTAAGAAGTCAGAGGTAAAAGTCTGTTTTTCTATTATGCATGGTTGTAAAACATATCCTTGACCAGTATTTAACTGGGACAAGCTTTTAAGTCATAAAACTCTTGGGTAAGTTTATTGCAGGCTGTAAAAACAGGATGTCTTTAGATAAGAATGGGAGTCCGGTGTAGCCATAAATTAGGTCAGGAGGAAACCTTGGGACTAACGTGTGGTCTGATAAGTTCTGATTGGAGCAGATTAATCCTGGGAGGTTTTGGATGTTTATAAAAGTTATGACACGAAAACCATTCTTCGTCAGAAATCTTGTCTGGCCCAGAGAAACTAGGGCATCTTTCTCTGTAAACTGCAATTTGTTAATCTGTTCAAAATAAATGTTAAGAACTGGAAATTGGCTCCATTTTGTCTCTGCTTGAACATGCACTGAATTAATTTTGATAATATTTAATTCAACAACATGAACAATAAACTAAAACTCTGCACTGCTGTATATACTTACTGTATATACTTACTGTACAATAACCCTGGTTTGGTTTATATATTATCCTTTATCTTTTATTTGTATTTATTTTTATTTCCGTTTTAATTTCACTTATTTAAGTTCTGTACTGGTGAGAAAAGTTGCCGGAGTCAAATTCCTTGTATGTGTCATACTTGGCCATTAAAGCTGATTCTGATTTTGATTCTCTGGTGGCTGCCATGACTAATGTAAACAAACACTGCTGGCCGACTTTACCGTCGCTTCTCTGACGTCATCGTAAACGTAATTATTATTCTTTTTTTTATAGAACCACAAAACAACATACAAACTCTTGCACAGGAAAAAATAACACAGTTTAAATGATTTACACGAAGGGGCATGTTCAAAACAAAAAATAAATGATATAAACAAAAAAGAACAAGAACCGAGAACAGCCACATATACAAAAACAAAGGGGGAGCGATAAAAATCCTGTACAACAACCTATGAAAAGCAAAGGAGCAATAAAACACTCAAAACAATAAAAATTTTGATATGTCACAAAGTATTTTTTTTGGCTGACTTGCACATATTAATTTTTTGAAGAGATGAAAAATAAAGCTTGAAATCATTGATGAAACGTTTAAATGACGGCTTAGAATTTTTCCATTTACTGCTGTGAAGAATGTATTTACACAGAAATTATATAACATTTATCATGTCCGATACGGACACATCCAAATTCTCCACAAAGTACAGAATATCAACAGAATTAAAAAAAGGAACACCATCTATTTTTAGAGACAACCAATTCTTAATGTCTTTCCAAAAATCTTTGGTAACCGGACAAAAGACAAATAAATGTTCCACTGTTTCTTCGGGTTTTCCGGAAAAGACACAAGCGTCCACCTCAAATTTAAATTTGATTTAAAAGATGACCCTATTATTCCAGAGTGTGGATCTATGGGGAGAAAAATTATCTGTAAATATCATTTTCCAAAAATGAAGGATTTGTTTATGAAAATTCGACAATCTCAGAGGGATTTTATTTACTTCAAAATCACATCTTAAAACAAATTCAAGGCCACCTAACTTATTGGACAACATTTTGTGAATGTGAAACCACATTGAATTTGGTTGTGATACGAATTCTTTAATCCATTTAGTCCTAAAAACACCTACTAGAGCCCGAAAGCCAATTGCCTTAATTCCACCTTCATTATAGTCCCTGACTAATTGAGATCTCTTAATATAGTGTGTTTTTATTTCTCCACAAAAAATGGAATAAAATAGAGTTGGCTTTACTAATATTACTAGAGGAGACATATAGAGAGTGACAGGGATAAGATAATTTGGATATACCTTCAGCTTTAGAGAGAACAACTCTACCAAATACTGTTAGATCTCTGGTTAACCAATGACTTAAGGTCTTTTCCGTGTTAATGATTCGATTAGCAATATTCACATCTTGTATTCTAATTTGGTTTTTGGATATTGTGATTCCTGAATGTTTAACTTCTTGAACAACTTTAATTTTACTAATGGTAGAATCCACACTTGTGTGAACTGGAAGTAAAATACATTTATTTAAATTGAGAGTTAAGCCAGACGCTTTGGAGAAAGTTTGAATGACATTAATTGTTTTCTCTACCATAAATTTGTCTTTTTTTTTAAAATGGATGCATCATCAGCAAATTGACTTTTTTCTAAACTCTTTATCAAACATTATAATACCTTGCAACTCATGTGGATTATTAATTATTAACGTTAACAATTGAGTTGTCAAAATGAAAAGTTTTGGAGAAATGGGGCAGCCTTGTCTTATTCCCCTTGACACTATAAAACTAGGAGTCATACCAGGATTTAACGAGACATAGCTACTAATATCAGTGTAAAACATTTTGATAACGGATTTGATAAAGGATTCTATAAGAAAGGGATGTTCAATAGTGTCAAAAGCCTTTAAAAAGTCCAAAAACATAATATAAATATATGTGTTAATAAGGTCACTATAGTCTAAAATATCCAGTATTAATCTAGTATGATTATGAATATTTCTACCTTTTATAAAGGCAGATTGACATTCACCGATCATTTTTGCCAAGCTTTTATCCAGCCTTCTTGAGTAAACGTAAGCTAATAGTTTGTAGTCATTACATAACAGAGTTATAGGTCTCCAGTTATCCAGCAGCAAATGATCTTTATTGGGTTTAGGGATTAACGTAATGATGCCTCTTTTCATGGAAGATGAGAGGTTGCCATTAGAAATACATTCTAAAAAAAGCATTATAAAGCAAAAGTCTTATTTCTGTCCAAAAATGTTGATTAAACTCCACCGATAATCCATCTAGACCTGGAGATTTACCCTTAGACATTCTAGAAATGGCATTGTCGAGTTCTTCTATTTTAAGGGGCTCATCCAAACATGATTTGAAATCATGTTCTATATCCTCTTTTCTTAGCTCTTTTAGCTTTGTGAAAAAAAAGTGAAGACTCGACACTGGAGAATGTAGAATTATACAAATTGCAATAAAAAGATCTAATTTCTTCGTTAATCTGATCATTATCTTCAATAATTAAGCCATTGATTGACAACTTCAGAATCTTCTTTTTAGTTTGTCTTTGTTTCTCCAAATTAAAAAAAATAAGAGGAATTTTTTTCCCCTTCTTCTAACCATCGGGCTCGAGAGCGAATGAAGGCTCCCTTGGCCTTCTCCAAATATAAATTGTCAAATTTCGCTTGTAGATTATTTAGTTGAATCTGTTCATCTATAGTTAAGTCAGGTTTGTTGTCAAATTTGTGCATTTCATTAATCAATTCAAGCCGTTCCGTACTTTTAAGTTTGTTAATTTGCTTACCAGTCTCGATTGCTAATCCCCTAACACTGAATTTAAACCATTCCCATTTGCTCAAGGGTGACATTTCCATCGCAATAATATCTTTTAAAGTTTCTTTAACCTTTTCACAAAAAACCCGCATTTTCAAGAAGACCGTTATTAAACTTCCAAATGACATTACGCTCACAACCTGATTTAAGGAATGAAAAGGATAGCAAAACTGCACAATGGTCGGTTAAGGGAGAAAATGAAATGTCACATTTTGAAACGTTGTTAATTAGATTATTAGATATCAACCAGTAGTCAAGCCTTGAGCTTTGGGCCTTATTAGAAGAACTGAACCAAGTAAATTGTAATTTATGAGGATTACTCCATCTCCAATAATCTATTAAGTGTAATTCTGAAATCAAATCTGAAATAACTTCCTCAAAACAGTGACATTTAGCTTTTGAAGGAGAACGATCTAACCAAAGATCATGAGCCAAATTAAAATCCCCTCCCAAAAATAATTCTATCAACAGTATAGGTGATTCTCCACTTTTTAACAGACTCTTTTAGAAAAACAAGCAATTCCATATTCAGTGATTTTTAGTTATATCCATAGATACACAGCAAAATATAATTTACACCTCCTTGTTCAATTACTACCATAAGCCAATGACCCTTTGAATCACTTAGGTTGGCATATAACATTACAAGTCAGCCTATTAAACAGAACCATGACACCTGCAGAATGGGAAGTACCACGACTGAAAAAAACAGAATCCCCCCATTGATTCTTCCAAAATTTAACATCATCTTCCTGAGAGTGAGTCTCCTGTAAAAAA
Source organism: Apricaphanius iberus (assembly GCA_028564705.1). Lineage (NCBI taxonomy): Eukaryota > Metazoa > Chordata > Actinopteri > Cyprinodontiformes > Aphaniidae > Apricaphanius > Apricaphanius iberus. The sequence continues at coordinate 881,611 of JAPXFQ010001917.1, forward strand.
AAAAATACAGTTCTTCTTTTGCTCCTTGAAATAAAGAAAAATAGCCTTACGTTTTAAATTGTTTTTTAGCCCCCTACAATTTAAAGAAAGAAATGATAACGCCATTAAACAAAATGCGTCTCAAAAAAACAAAGAGCAAGGACGATGCGCAGGAAACGAGAAGGATTTTTTTTCTTTAACTAGTGTGCAATAAAGCAGATGCAACAACAAAAAAGTACTTTTGTCTTGAATTCAAACGCTACCTCAGATTGAAAAGCATTAAATCAGTCATTCAGGGTCCACTCGCCGATTATCGATCAATGCGTAGCCTTCTTTAAGGAACGCTCGCTTCCCCCTCTTCCGAGCCTCTTGAACCAGTGGCCATAACTTTGGAAAAGTCCTCCTTGAACCGAATATGCAATTCTTTGCATATTCTCGCGTCCTTGGACCTTCTCCACACATCGTCACGTACATTTCTCATTCCAAACTGAATGATGATGGATCTCGGCGTGCCATCACTTCTCTTGATCCCCAAACGGTGAACAACATCCACCGTGTGTCGTAGTCGATCAACAGATAGCGGAACCACTCTGGTTAAAATTCCAATCCCAGTCCTCTCCGGTTTTTTCTTGTAGACCAATCATTCTCAGATTCCATCTTCGTTTGTAACGAGCTTGTTCCTCGTGGGCTTTCTTGAGAGAGCTGTTCACCATCTGTCGTTCGGCAACCTTCCTCTGCAGCACGGAGATTTCTTCCCTGTTCTCAGAGAATGCTTCCTTGTTAGCTTCAATACGCTTATCAGAGCCTTTCAGCAACTCGGTCTGCTCATCCACTTTTTTGGTTAGCAATTGTAAGGCATTGAGAATAGCCATACTAGTTTCACCTTCTTCCACGGATCTCAACCTTTTTGGGAGCGGGCTTTTAATCGGCGTGTGTGTAGGATTGGAAGATTTTGGGCTGGCTACATCCATGCCTTCTAGATAACTTTCGCCACAAGCCTCCTGCAGGGCTAACAGATTATAGTTCTGATCAGCCGTCTTCACAAGACTACTCAAGCTAACAATAATTACTCCAAAGGTACTAAAACAATACTTCCAATGAAAACAATGTTTGTTGCATCCTAAAATGTTAGAGTCCGGGAACTAAATGACAAGTAATGTACAGAGCCCGCAAAAGTCAGACCTCTCAGTCCGCCATCTTGGATCCTCTTCACATTGCGTTAAGTCATGGCACATATCGGTGCAGCACGTTGTCTTACGATAAGGCATGTTGCATTAATATACAGCACATTGGGTTTTTATTTAGCCCGTTGCATTGTGTTACACCACGTTGTGTATACGGAACGGTGCGTTTCGACACGAGTTACAATAAGTTACTATAAGTTGCGATAAGATAGTAACGTTGCGTTATAATGCAGCATGTTGCATTTTGGTGTATATGGATCAGACCACGATGTCTTACTTGTTGAGCACTATTTGCTTTCTTTATGTTGTCAGACAGGTTCTGTTAAAGTGATTTCTTACAGTCCTTTGCTGTGGTTAGACCTGGATGTGGCTGGTTAAATTGACAAACGGTTTATCATCATCCATATTGGGAAAAACTGGTTTGGAACTTTTTAATAAATGAAATTAGCATTTAAAAGGCTTTTTTTGTATCGGGTCATCCATATATGATGATAAAAAGTAAAATATATCTAAAAGTTGAACTGCTTTTCTTTCACAGAATTGTTTTTTTAATCGGTATCAGAGGAAACTATACGCTGAGCTGAGATGAAACAGCAGCAGGTGATACGCCTTAAACCACAAGATGAATCATTGTGAGATCTGGTTTTACCGAAATAAGGTAAACATAGCATAGTAAAATATCTGAACGGCGTGAGCAGCGAGGAAGGTAGAAACCTCCTGTTTAAAGGCTGCAAACTCAGTTGTAATAGCTGCAGAAAAGACCCGACTGTTTGGTTGTTTCCTGCTGCTCCTCACACTATCAGCTTCACATATAGGCAGTAAAAATGTACAAAAATTCTCAAGTTGAATCTTTCACAACATCAGAGCACTCTCTGCTCTTTTTCCCAGTACAGAGAAAATGTTATGTAAAACTGATAGTATTTTTGGCTTTAAAAATTGAACAATAATGTAGTTTTTTTTTTAATGCTCTTTGTGTTTGTATTTTATCTATGTACATAAATATGCAACATGACATTAAAGTGTTTCAGCATGGTTTGGGTGGTGAAATGTACCAAAATCGGGGATTGTGTGTTAGATATTGTGGCCCCTAGATGGCCCCACACTCAGAAAAATCCAGTCGAGCTGACTTGAAAAATTGTCATGCCGCCTTAACACGAAAAAACACTTTGTGGTCATGCTCACTGACTTTCAGAGAGGTTTTTTTTTTTTTATCTTCCCTCCCTGCACAACCAAAACAATTCGATGAACCACATTCAGCTGATCTGAATCCTTTTTCTCTGAAACAGCGACACTGCAGGTTATTGTTAATCAGCGCTTGTCAGGGATGTTCACCGCAGAATCTCTTTTGTAATGACTTTAACTCTTTCTTGGTTTAGGTTAGAAGTCAGTTTAATTCGAAATGTATTTTAAACAAAAACTCGATCATCAGATTCTGACTGTATTTGACGCATTTATCCAAGGATCTGTGGAGGAAACATGGATTTTAGACCCACCTGTCAGCGCGCTCAGCCTGCAGATCCTAGGAAAGTCCATGCTGAGCAGAACCGTTTCGACCTCCGAACCCGTCGGATTGTTTCACTGAACTAAACAACTTTCTAACAACCTGTGAGGCAGAGGAGAGTCTGCAGGGTGGTTTTGTTCCGCAGAGCGAAAGGGGGGATTTCTGAAAAAGGAAAGTCCCTGCAGCATTTTTTTTTCTTCTCACAGCGTTGTTCGTTTAGGCTTTATAGTGATCTTCACGATATGTATTGTGTTTAATTAGGTTAGCTTTCTCAGTTTTGCATCAAAACAGCCCAATTATTAATAATAATCACAATGATTTCATCAAAACGCCTAAATTAAATGGGGGAGAATCGATACATGACTTCAGGAGCAGCTTTAAGTTTACTGCGAGTTAAAATGAGAGTCACTAAATACATTTAGTTGAATAAAAATGTTTTTTTATTTTTTATTTTTATTTTTTTGTGGGGGGGGGGATACTTTTAAAAGTAGTTTTACTACAACGTAGCTTTTACTTTTTGAAAGACAGAAATGAATACTTTCTGCTACTCAATACTTTGCTGGATGGTAGGATGCGGGAACCCGCGGCAGGTGATCGATAAGAACCACACAGATGGCTGGATTCGTATATTTATTCCGACTATGCTGGCAAACTACCATGGAGCTCCTCTTCCCCTTCAATCAGTGGGATGCGCCAGGTGGAACAAGTCTTCCAAGCAATCTGGGCGTGGAACTACCTGGTGCAGTGAAAGGAGCATTCATAGCACCTCAAACCCAAGCAAGCTCCTTGTCATCAAAGGGACTGTGCAAATCAAGCCCTCCGCAAAACAGTGAAGGACAACCGGTAAGCGCCATATTGGCCATGTTTTGCCTAGACTGCCTTAATCAGTGCCACATTTATTGTTTGCCCAACAAACGTTTGAGTGGTTAGGAGCAATTTAATCTGCAGAGTCTTAACAAACCAAGTTCTTAATTCATTTAAAATTGTATGGTGTAAAAATTGTAAGCTCTAGTAACTTGGTTGAAAAGTATAGAAAAATGATTTGGCTAAAATGTGAATTTAGCTAAAATTCTGATCATTTGAGTTAAAATTACTATTTTATTTATTACTCAATACTTGCTTAAAAGCAGAGACTTTTATTTTGACAGAAATGAGTTTGAGTTTATTGTGAATAATTTGTCTGTCAAGTCAAATAACTTGTTTGTAATTTCTCTTTTAAGGTTTTTCACCTGTTTACAACCAATAAAAGTTAAATAAGAGGCGATCAACTGATCATATGGCTGTTTATTGAGTGAAATCCAGTTAAATATCTTCATGTGGAGGGACTGTCCCATTCAAGCACAGTCGTCTGGTGAATCAGTGGTTCTCCACCAGATGACAACTGATTTGGACTTTCATCGTGCCATTTTTGTCGAGTCTGCATGCTGGGAAGGGGAAACCTTATCAAATGTTTCCAAAAGTGATCAGCTAGGAGTTGACTTTGGCACCAGCGTTTACTGCTTAGGAGTTCTGATTCTGGATATACAACCTGAGGAAGAGAGGAATCTGGGCGTCCGTTAAGCAGAGAGTTTGGTGTGATGGGATCAGGGTCAGCAAGATCTGTTGAAATATATCCCAGTGGTTTAGAGTTAAGTATCCCTTCAACTTCAAGGAGAAGAGTCTGCAGCACTTCCTCTTTCACAACTTGGGCTCGTAGAGTAACCTCCAAGGCTTGTTTGATTGATCGAATATCTCGTTACCAACAGCCCCCAAAATGAGGTGCATGTGGAGGATTAAATCTCCAGTGGATCTGCTGGGGTGAAAGCTGTGATTGAAGAGCCATGAATGCTTCACGCAACTCCCTCTCACTTGGTCCCTTGGTCTGAAAGGCGTTCAAAGGGTTTACCTCTCCTTGCAATGAATCGCCTCAGGGTCATCAGAAAAGAATCATTTAAAGAGAATACCCCAGCGTTTTTCACATGTTCTGCCGATCTTCACAGGGTAGGGGCCAAAACAGTCCACACCTGTAGAATAAAAGGCTGGCTTGTGGAGACGTAATCTGGCTGGAGGTAAATCGGCCATTTTTGGCACTCTTGATCGGCTGCGCCCAATTCTGACAGTCCAAACAGGTGTGTCGATAACGGCGGATGGCCTCACGGCCAAAATTACTTTTGGTGAATTTCAGCAAGGACTCTTTCAGCTCCAGGATGATGTAACTTTTCATCAAAATACCGAATGATCAGCTCGGTCACTGAGCGTTTCGGGTCCAACACTACTGAGTGGATGGTTTCAGGTTCGAGCTCATGGCTTTGACGCAAACGTCCACCCACTCGGATGAGCTTGTCGGTATTATCAAATTCTGGAGCTAAATTAGGGATGCGGCTGTTGCGGGAAATAGGTTTTCCTATCTTTAGTTTTACAAACTCACCAGGGAAACCTTGAATCTGTACTTTGCGCAGGATGGCCGTTTGAGCTTCTCGATAATCTGCCGCTGTCAGTTTGTCCTGAGCTACTCCAGGTAGGGATTGAGCTGTAGTGTTAAGAAGCTCACTGAACTGAGTAACATCTGGGCTAACAGGTATGGAGGAATCTGATGTGTAGCCACAGAATGTTGGTTTCCTCATTACAGGATGTCATTTGAAGCTGTGGGGTTTTAGGCCATTGATCCGGGCTTGTAAAAAGAAATGATGGGCCACCACTCCAACGGATGTCGCTCTTTAAATCGCATAGAAATCTTCCGCGTGTGATGTCATCGGGAGGGTTTGTAGCACAGTCAACATAACGCCAGGTGTCCTCTGCTGTTAGATCCTGTATTTCTGAAACTCTGGTACCCACAAACACCTTGAATCGGCATGACTCCTATTTAAGCCAGGTTAGTACAGTGGTGGAATCTGTCCATAATGTCACATGGTTAATAGGGAGAGTTAACTCAGTTTTAAGTACCTTAGCAACTTGTGCTCCAGTCAGGGCAGCACACAGTTCCAAACGTGGTATGGACTGCTGCTTCTTTGGGGCCACTCTCGACCGTGCTGTGATGAAGGCAATACCTCAACCTGGCCAGGTGGACTCTCTGTTCTTGAGTATGCAACAGACCCATACGCCTTCTCTGATGCATCACAGAAAATATGCAACTCACGCTGGGATGCAGGAGTGTCGAGTGCGGGGCTTGTGTAGCACCTGGGTAGGGTTAGGCCTTGCAGAAGATGCAACTCATTCTCCCATTCTCTCCATGCATGAAGCAGATCTTCTGGGAGTGCTGGGTCATCCCAGTCACGTTTCTTTTCCCACAAGTGCTGGATTAAGATTTTGGCTCTTGCTGTGCAGGGTACAAGGAATCAAAGGGGATCATACTGACTTGCTACTACTCTTTAGATAGACCGCATTGTTGGTTTGTCTGTGCCCACAAAGTGTGATTTGTAAGATAGGATGTCTGCTTGACAATTCCACTGAATTCTTGCTGATCTGTCTGGCCCTGTGAGATCCATTTCTCTGCAATCTCCGACCGTGCTTCTGCAGGTAGATGACGGATGCTGTCAGGACAGTTCTTGCAGCAGATCTTTAAAGCACATTCAACTGCTCTGTGGGCTCTACCACAACGCCAACATCGGCTGTTACTCTGAATCCATGTACGTTTCTGGGTGGCATTGAGGAGCTTAAAGTTAGTGCAGTTGTTGAGTGAATGTTTATAATTTTCACAGAACGGACAAAACCTCTTTGAATCTCGACTTGGGTAGGGTACTGCCTTTTTTCAAACTAAAATTAAACACACATTTAGTTGTAGTTACTCAATAATTAATCAAACTTAAAAGATTTTACTGAAACCAAGTAAATAGTCAGATTTTTGTAGGATCTTGAATTCATTATAGACATGTAATTATGAAACAGGCATAAAGATTTTATAATATATTATTTTGCTGCTTTTGAGTAAATCCCTCAGTGGATCAGAGGGCAACAGTCTGGACACCCATAAACACTCCAAGTTTAGAACAAATCTGCTCACTTTTCTTCTCCTTAGGATGAACTTCAAGCATATCGGGGAGAGAAACTGTTTTCCAATCTCTGCCATCATGGTGATGGATGCTGCTGCTGCAGATCCTCAGATAAAAACGTCCACCACTAAAGCAGACTATGTTCGGCGAGCAACAAAATGTGCTAAAATCATAATTTTCTCATGGAATAAAATCATATTTCATTCAATTTAACATCTTTATGTTTGAAAGAATCTAAACAGCCCACATTAAGAAAATAGAGACATTTATTCTGAATATATATATTTATTCACTAAAACACAACAAATAGAACAGTAATATTTCTGATGATGCTACTGTACAGAGTTTTTAATTGCAAAACTAATACCTAAAGCTTTTTCTGATTAAATTATGTATTATTAATTTAATCATCCTATATAATATAGTTTGTTAAAAATAAGATTCAACTGGATGGAAAATCCTAAAAACCTTTGGTCACAGGACGTCCTCATGAAAAATACATTGTGTGATTTTTAGCTTGATTTCATAATAAAGGGCAACTTATAAGCTAAATATCTGCACATTCAAAATAAAAAATCTATTTTTTTTACATGTAAAAAGCTGACATTGAAAATGTATCAATGGAACACCGAATTTGTAAAACGTAACAACACAGAAAAGTGCTGTAACAGACGGGATGAATCACATTCTGAATTAAAGTGCAGGACCAGAGTGATGTATACATGGATATTAGGAAGTTTTTTTCATATAAAAAGTACGGCGACAGAATGACAAAAAGTGTGACGAAAGGAAAGAAATATTAGACCAAATCAGAATAAGCAGAGCAGTAAGAGAGCAGAGGAGCCAGGAACACTTGTAGGAAAACACGACACCTTTTGTTTGTTTTTCGGTTCTGTATGTTAATCATAAAAGTTATTGGATTCATTTTTTTGTATTTTCTGTTTTTAGTGGATGTGAGGTGACTTCAGCTGCTGCCGATATTGGTAGTGCTACAGTTTTTCTTCATTTAAATTAATTTTGAAGTGTAATAAAGTACTTTTTAAGCATTTTTTTAAGGGGTCAGAGTTTGAATGTTGAAATTCTGCATAAAATCCCCAGCTTTTGCACAAGTTAAAGAAAATCCACCTCTCATTTCCTAAACCCGCCCCTGATGAAATCTCCTCTTCAGATCTGCAGCTCCAGGTTCTGGTTCTGTGAACACATCAGAGACGTTCGGGTAATCATTAAATCAGACAATAAAGGAAAGATATTCAACTAAAATTATAGGAGTTCACCAAAAGAACAGAGTTTAATGTCTCTAGATGCACGCAGGGCCGGATTATCATTGCAGGGGCCCCTGGGCACAATGTGTTTCAGGGCCCCCACCCACTGCTGCCCTCCGATAGCACCTTTTAGAAATGTCAAAACATTGTCAATCACTTATACACCTACTTATGTAAATACATAAGCATTTAACTCCAGGCCTAGATAGTTTCATAATCTAAACACAAACACACTAATACTTGATTTTCCTGTCCTGTCTCAGCCGGGTATCTCACAAAACGGACATATTTTTTTACGGTTTGGCCTGTCAGCCACACGTAGCCGGAGGTTTTTCGGCACCAAAAACGAAGCTTTTTTTAAAACTCCGGCTGGATTGGGGAGAACTACTGCCCCCTACAGGTTTGCCACGTCTATGAATCTGCTGGAAAAACTCATTAATCTGGTTATGTGTGGATGGAGATTCGTTTTTTCAAGGAGCAGAGGAAAATCTTCGTTTTTTTTTTTTTTTTTAAATCCGGCTACGTGTGGACACGGCCTGATCTCTCTCTCTCTCTCTCTGTTAGGTTTTAGTTTTTTGAAAATTACACCAGCTACACAGCTCCGGTGTTTCACCGGCTCTTATTACTATTGTTTACAGCGTCAGTGTTGGTAAGCAATGTTAGCTTGTAGCTCACTTGTTATGAAGTTTTTTTTCTCAATAACTCAAGTTCGTTTTAGTTAGTTTTGTGAAAACTCATTAAATTTTCTTTTGGTTTTCGTTCTAATTCTTTCTGCTATCCAGCTACAGATATCCATTTCCTGCCCACAGTTCCACTACATATACAAAATGTGGTAACCACCAGCTAAACTCCACTCACCATCACAGTGCATTGCTGCCAATCATTATCCGTCAAGACAACAAAATTACATAAAAGTAAGACAACCACAAAAGTACATCTTTTGTAAACAACCATTATTTTATTCGGATTGGACAATTAATTAAATTTAGACCAAACCCTTGTGTGGGATTTTTTTATGTTGCGACAAAAAAACAGTTCTGCCAGCAGAGGGCCCCTCTATGTCCGAGGGCCCCAGGGCATATACCCATATTACCCATATGGTAGATCCGGATCAGCATTTTATATCGCAGCTTGTTTTGACCTTTGCAGAAAGCCAGAATATTAATGTTGAGTATTTCCTTAAAAACAAATTTTTAAACTGGTATTTTTTTTTATTTTATATTTCATTATGTAAATATTTTTATGCCATCCAAGCACAAATAGGTTGGACATTTTACAGCAAGTACAGTTTCTTTTAAAGTCCCAACAAAATAACTTTCCAAAGAGTTCCCTGACTGTAGCGAAAATAAACCAAACTGTGAAACCAAGAACCATTAATTTTGGCGTTTTTGTTCTTCTATTTGTTTTCATTTCAAAGTTGTGAAGCACCTTGTGATTTTTCTGTGTAAGGCGCCAAAGCCTATTGATAAACTTTTACTTACTTACTACTATTTACTGTTTTGATTTGGTTCATTCTTATTAATTCTGACCAAGAATACAAAAAGAGCCCTCCTGCTTGCAGAAAAGTATTGAACAACGTGGTTTATGAAATGTGACAAACAGAGTCACGGTTGGTTCTTAGCGTCCTGCTGCCACCGCCTCATTTTCACAGTCAGGGATGAAGGATGAAAGAATGAAGAACCAGAACCCAACAGTTTTGGATGGGTTTTTTTTTTTCTCTTTGGCCATCATGCAGGCCAGACTAATGCTGCATTCAGACCAAACCAAACAGAAATAACGCTTACCGAAGTCAGATGGACAGGCGCTCCTAAGGAGGAACAGAGAACCTGTAGTTGGTGTCCTGGTAGGAGATTTAAGCTCCGAGGAGGTCGTAAAATTGGGCGCGGGACAGACAGAAGTAGCGCTGAAAGCGAACCTCATCCATAAGCAGCTCCTGGAGCAAATGGTTAAACTCCCCAAACTCAGAACGCATCTGAATAATGAGCGCTGATGCACCCGATGTCGACGTTGTCTAGCTTTATCTACCTAATAAAGCCCAGCCAGTCTCTCGATACGATCCACCATAGTTCAGAACGTACGGTAACAGAGGAAGCCCTGCCCAGGCGTTGTTTTTTGCTCAGAAGCAGGATATGGAAGCGTCAAACTTCATCCGTTGAATGCGTTGCCTGACGCAGACTAAATGTGCGGTGTGAACGCATCATTAGTGATCACAGAAACAGGTGGGGGAAGGAAAAAAAAAAACCTACACTTTGCTATGTACTACACTAACAGAGAAAACCTACTGTAAATCTGATAAGGATAACATTTACTTTCAATTATTAATATTCTAAGATCTGAGGGCAACAGAAAGACCCACCTTCTTCTGTGATGAACGAGTTCTGCACAGACCCATCACAGCGAGGATGATGATGATCAGGAGGATAACAGAGGTGAGAGCAGCCCAATGATTTCTTCTGCTGTCATCTGCGTAGAGACGAGCACAGACACACAGAAAAAAAAGTGAAAACAGGTCCGAGAGACGACCGTGGAGCAGATCAGAACCAATGACAGAGACCGAGCAGGACGATGGTGGGAGGGGAATCTGGCTCAAAGAATTACAGACGGGACAGAAAGTATTCAGACCTCTTTGCTTCAGTGCAGACAGTTTTTTAAAATCAAAAATATCCGTTATTTCTTAATGTTCATTCAACAACCCATATTGAAGGAATTTTTTTTGGGGGGGAAATGTGTTTAAAAAAACTGTAATATCACCTGGTCACAAGTATTCAGACCCTTTGCAGTGACACTCATATTTAAGTCACATGCTGTATTTCTTCTGATCCTCCTTGAAATGGTTCTGCTCCATCATTGGAGTTCAGCTGTGTTTAATTAAACTGATTGGACTTAATTAGGTGAGGCAAACACCTGTCTATATAAAGACTTAACAGCTCACATAGCATGTCAGAGCAAATAAGAATCATGAGGTTGAATAAACTACCCAAGGAGCTCAGAGACAGAATTGTGGCAGGGAAAAGATCTTGTCAAGGTTAGAAAATAATTTCTGCAGCACTCAAGGTTCCTATAGGAACACCGTAAAACACAGGAAGGACTCCCAGACTATGAGGAATAAGATTCTCTGATCTGATGAGACGAAAATTTAACTTTTTGGTGTTAATTTAATATATGCATTTAATTAAAGCATTTAATATATGCTTAAACTGCTTTAATGCAGCCGAACTTTCTGATGTAGGCTACTAAAATTATTAGCTTCATCAAAACCTTCAACTTGCATGTTAGACCCAATCTCAACTAAACTTTTAAAAGAGGTTTTCCCTCTGATCGCTGCTCCAATTTTAGATATAATGAATCTATCCTTAAGGGATATGTACCACAGGAGTTTAAGATAGCTGTAATTAAACCTTTACTTAAGAAACCATCTCTTGATCAAAACGACTTAATTAACTATAGACCGATATCTAATCTTCCCTTCTTATCTAAAATTCTTGAGAAAATAGTTGCACACCAGATCATAGAAAGGCTTCAAAGTGTCGGTATAATAGGAACAGCACTAGGGTGGTTTCAATCTTATTTGTCTAACAGATTTCAGTTTGTTCAGGTAAACAATAGATCTTCCTCAACCTCAATAGTTACTTGCGGAGTACCACAGGGTTCAGTACCTGGGCCGATTCTTTTTACTATATATATGCTTCCTATTGGTAAAATAATTAGGCAGCATGGGATAAAATTCCATAGTTACGCAGATGATACACAGCTATATCTATCCATAAATCCTGATGAATCCTATCAGTTAGGTAGACTACAGGCATGTCTGGAAGACATAAAAACTTGGATGACTCTAAACTTCTTGCTTCTGAATTCTGATAAAACAGAAGTTGTCGTCTTTGGCAAAGCAAAGAACCTCGGTGTTATTTTTGACCAAGATATGTCATTTAGATCTCACATTAAAGATGTCTCCCGGATTTCCTTTTTTCACCTTAGGAATATTGCAAAAATTAGAACCATCCTGTCCAGGAATGATGCTGAAAAACTAGTCCTCCTTCTGACATATAAAGCTCTTAATAATCAAGCTCCATCATACATAAGAGACCTGATTGTTCCATATGTTCCTAACAGAGACCTTCGCTCTCAGACTGCAGGTTTACTGGTAGTTCCTAGGATTTCTAAAAGTAGAATGGGTGGCAGATCTTTCAGCTATCAGGCTCCCCTCATATGGAACCGGCTCCCAGGGTTGGTTCGTGAAGCAGACAACTTGTATATCTTTAAAACTAGGCTAAAAACTTTCCTCTTTGACAAAGCTTACAGTTAGAGATATGTTAATAGGTAGTTAGAGTCAGGTCAGACAGGTAGCTAGGAGACAGGTTAATGTTAGTAGTCAGGCAGAGTGTCAAAAGTTAGGAAGAGATAGGAAGAGGTAGAGTAGCTAGGTAGAGATAGGTTAATGTAAGCCAGGTAGAGAGTGTTAGTAGCCAGGTCTCCTAGTAGCTAGCAGACAGGTTAATGTTAGTAGCTATGCTGCTTTAGGCTGTTGGAGGACATTATTAGGGTCTGTTCCTACTTTCTCTCCTACTTCTCCCCAACTGCATGATGTGCTGTCAATTCAAGCACTAACCTGTTTTCTCTTAGTCTCTTCCTACAGTAGGTGCTCCTGACCCGCCCTGCCTGACGACCCTGACTAAGATGGGATTGCAGTGACGGAAAGTTCTCCACGTCCTGCAACAAACTTCTGCATCAGTTGTGTTGTTCTTTCTGTGTCTCTGTTCTGTGTCTCTGTTCTGTGTCTCTGTTCTGTGTCTCTGTTCTGTGTCTCTGTTCTGTGTCTCTGTTCTGTATTCTCCAAGCCACAGACGGTCTTGGCAGATGACCGCTTGTGCTGAGCCTGGTCCTGCTGGAGGTTTCTTCCTGTTAAAAGGGAGTTTTTCCTTTCCACTGTTGCTTCATGCTTGCTCAGTGTGAGGGATTGCTGAATTATACGACGCATTCTTCTGTGGTTCTCTAATTTCTACATTAAACATTGTATTGCAATAACTCTTCTTGTAAAGTGCCTTGAGATGACATCTGTTGAGAAACGGCGCTATATAAATAAGCTGAATTGAATTATAATGGGAATGTGTGAAGAAAAGGATCTGCCCAATAAAATCCCTACAGTGGAACATGGTGGTGGGAGCATCATGCTGTGGGGTGCTTTTCAGCTGCAGGGACAGGACGACATGGTTGCAACTGAAAGAAAGAGGAATGCGGCCAAGAACAGGGATATCCTGGAAGAAAAACTATTCCAGAATGTTCCGGATCTCAGACTGGGCCGAAGGTTTCCCCTTTCAACAGAACAGTGGCCCTGAACACACGGCTAGAATAACAAGAGGAGCGGGTTTGGAACAACTCTGTGATTGTTCCTGATTGGCCCAGCCTGAGCTCTGACCTAAACCCAACAGAGGATCTTTCGAGAGACCTGAAAATGTTCGTACACCAACGTTCACCATCCAACCTGACAGAACTGGAGAGGTTTAGCAGGAAGGATGACAGAAGATCAACAAATCCATTATCATTCCCAAGAAGACTCGTGGCTGTACAAGCTCAGACGGTGCTTCTACTAAATACTTCTACATTTCAGTTTTTTCTGTCAATCTGGGGGGCACAGTGCACGTTAATAATAACTCAATTTAATTTGTTCGATTTGAGAAAATGGCTGCAAGGAAAGAAAGAGACACATTTTAAAGGGGTCTGAATACTTTCTGTACCAACGGCTGAAACATTTCGGGCTGCAGACGATCAGATTTCAACCTAAATATTCGCCTCATTTGGCTTCCATCATCTGTGGACATGTGGCGAATAAAACGAATCATAATCAGCTTCATGAAAACACACAGAGGAGAACCGGTCGGTGCTGATCATCACTGGAGACGAAGCTGAGAGCAGAAACTCCAGAGGAAAATATAATCCCCATTATCGGAACTTTATCAACATTTCTATCAGAACTTTATCAACATTTCTTTTTTTTTTTCTTTTTCTAAAACATTTTTAATGGTCGCGGAGACAGCGCTGCTGTTCTTAACTTGAGAAAAAGAGGCACTCACCAGCAGGGGGCGCTCGAAGATCAGATATTAGAATTTTGTAGTACATATGCTTACTCATAAAAATCAACTCCTGGCAGTGTTTTAACGCACTGCTTTAATGAATGGAGGAAACACGTTTTAACCTAAAAAAAAGGTATTGTTAGAGAAAGACATTGTGTTTGTACATTATATTTATTGTTCCGATATCTTCCTTCTGACCAGTCATTTGGAGTTCACAGAGCAACCAGTAGATATCATCACTGGGATTACCCATCTCTGTGTATGAGTGGCCCAGAAGATGTTATCGTATCTAAACGTAAAGTTGTGGGTCCAATTACAGCTTTATTGTTGTTACTACGTGGGGTGGTCGGTATGATAAAAAAATAAAATAAAATAAAATAACATCTCTTCAGATATCCAGTCTTTTTATCAGTCATGTGATCTGCTGAAAGTTGTTTTCAGACAGGTTTTTTGTGTGAAAAATTATTAAAGATGTTGCTTTTTTCTGCCTGAAATTACTTTTTATTTTATTAAAGTAAAGGACTTAGCACAAAAACTGAATTATTTTAATGGCATAATTTTAAACAAATTAGATCAGATTTGCTGATCGAACTGCTATCTTACCTGTTTAGCCTTTTTAACAATTATTTTTTCACTCTTTTAGTTGAGTGAAATGTATTACAATTATGCTTTTCTTTTGACTACTCTGGACATGAACAAACATTTTAACTCATAAAGTGGTTTTTATGTGTCAGTTTTCTGAACGCCACCAGGTTAATCGAACAATTCAGCAGCTAGAAGCAAAGATCTGCAGGTAAAGTGTCACCTGGGCAGGACTGATGTGTAACAGTGATGATTTTACCTGAAGTAGACTCATCAGCAGCAGCAGGCAGGACGGGACAACCTGGAACAGAGAAATAATCAGATTTATTGGTGCACAAAGAAGCAGTTTGACTTCAGTCTCAAACTTGCACAGAGTAGAGACATTAAATGTACGGAAAATATATAAACAGGGATAAAAAAAGCATAAAAGAACATGAAGGAGCAGCGAGCCGTCCAGCGTGTCCCCCTCCTCCCACCAGATGACTAACGGAGACGGAGTCTAGATCCGGTTCTGAGTTCTCCTGCAGGTTCTTACCGGTTTCCCTGGAGATGAAGCCGTTTGGAGGATTCTCCAGATGCAGAGCCGCTCCAGCCGGCAGCTTATCACAGATCATGTAGACCTCCTCCTGGTGAAGACAGACCTCACAGTGGGAGGGACGGGGGGAGGAGGAGGAGGAGGAGCAGGGAGGAAGAGGAGCAGAGGAGGTTGAAGCTCTGGTCCACAGATCTCCCCAGTCGTCATGACTACCGTTGAGCTGCGTGGCGTTCACAGCCGCTGGATCCGAGGATTTGAAGCAGGTCAGGTTTTTCTGCAAAGACAGAGGAGACCCCAGAGTTCCTGTTGGTGAGGATGAGGAGAACATTTCATCCTGATCCTTCCTCCCTGGTATCAAAATCCACCAGAACATCTGGGACTGAATGGATCAGCTGAATTAGACTGAACATCTGAAGGTATCAGAGCATAACTTTTGGTTTCTACTCACCGTGTCCTGCAGCTTCTGGGTCTGTTCTGTTACTGGGATCTGACTGGAAACCATCACAGCTGCTGCTAGCAGGAGAAGCTGAGGCAACATGCCTGATGTCTGCAGACCAAAGACAAAAACAGAGTTAAATATTCAGTTTCTTCCTTTGAAGATCAGTAACTCAGGAAAATATCAAATTATTTTTTTATAGAAAAATTACAATAAAAATAATAATAGAAATAAATCTATATATATAGAATAAGAGTAAATGATGCAGATGATTGATGTGTGATGGCATAATGGAAATGGTTTGTTCAGCTTGTTCAGACTGAATATTAACAAAAATGAATTAAAATTAATACAGAATATTGCTTCAGATTTCCCCCCCTCAATTTAAAAACCAGTCAAAGATGGAAAATAATAACATAACTGATTTAATTTAGTAGACTACAGTTTGTCCCATTCCACTGGAATATCCCACAGCTGAAACTTATTTGATGCAGATGTTGCTGCAGAAGCAAAATATTGTCCACAGTCCCTGACTTTACACAATCTCCCATTTCAATGGCCATGGCGCCCTGATCATTTTACACAACATGCAGAGCACACAGCATATAAAAAGATATATGTGAATGTTGTATTGCTTGAAAAATTACAATTTTAATAAAGAGCGGCAGTTTACTCAGCTCACCAAGAATTTAATCTTGGGAAAATGGCCACAGTATGACAAACCAGGTGAGGGTGGATGTCATTAAAACACTGTTAAGAAGACCTATTTTCATTGTTTTATTAAATACACAGCATATAGCTACAAATACACAAATAAGCGTTTAGTATAGAGCATAGATTTATGCAGAATTATGATTTCTTCATAAAAGTAGCTCTGAGGGAGACAGAAAGCAGAAATGAGGTCAACACTAGATCGATCTTATAAATTATTGTTACATAAATCCCAAAACAATTCCATTATGAAAGACTGTGACCTACGGAGGAATACATGATAATAGTTTATATTATAAAGAAGACATATAGTTTAAAGTCCGCTTCTGGGTCTGTTCTGTTACTGGGATCTGACTGGAAACCATCACAGCTGCTGCTGCTGGTAGCAGGAGAACCTGAGGCAACATGGCTGATGTCTGCAGGGCAAAGACAGAGTTAAAGATTCAGTTTCTTCCTCTGAATATCAGAAAATCAGGAAGTTTTAAGGAGGAAACACGGTAATTAATTTATGTAATAATATTTAGAGTATCTATTGTGTTTCTGTCCCTTTGGTTTAGCACAGATGAGAGAAAATTGAATTATTTTCTGTCTAAATACTGCATCATTTCCCCGTCTGCATTTATTCCACTGTGTGCAATCAGAATCGCTTATCCTGAATATTAAAAAATATTTAAAGTCAAAACTACATCTGGTTAAACTTCATGTGTATTTTATCATAGCAGACAAACGGCCCCCGGGCCAGTCTGTTTCAGAATGAGTGGACAGCGATAACATTCCGCGCTCAAAGGCACCTCGGGAGATATTCTTGCATGTTTAATGTTTCCACCAACACAATATCAACATGATAATCTTTGGCCATCTTAAACAAAATGGCAGTTATAGTTTTTCACTAGCAATCTGCCTACATTAAAGACACTTCCCATGAAATTGAATTTATGTGTTTATGGTTTATCCCCCTGATTTGAGATAACACACCTGTTTGCTATCCCCAACAGGTGTGTTCATCTGCAGGTAGGCCTATACCCGCCCTATTGCAGGAATCTGTATAGCTGTATAAAGTTAGAGTGTGAGCCAAAGGCTGCAAAGGAAACACGTTTGTTTTGTCTGTTTGCGCATTCTACTTCCATTATTCACATATCCATCACTGTTCTTGTGCTACCATGTTGATTTTAATGATGCGGACACCATAATGCTGGTTTGTTTAAGATTAAAAAAACATTTAGGATTATGGCTTTTAACTTTTATTGATTGGATATAGATATGATTTTCAACACAAGTTTATAAACTGCCGTATATGAAAGGTGAAATAGATAAATACTTGCATAAGAATGAATAATAATTTCCCCCAGCAATTTAAAAAATCTAACGATGTAACGTCATCTTTGTGGATAGAAAACACTCCCTTGAGGAAGCCCTCAATATCTTTAAAAATATAGGTCTTCAGAGTGTGACTTCAGAATGCAGCCAAGTATCAGGTTTCACAGTGTTAAAAGCAGAGAAAAAAACCCATAAATAAAACCCGTTGTTGTGCTGATTTGTTGCAAAAAAAATGTTTAAAGGAGTCAAACTCGCATCCTCTACCCCTCATTTTATCTTGTGTTTCCAGACCGCATAATAATAAAATCACACACTACTCTCTCTCTCTCTCCATGCATCTGCAGAGTATTGTGGTTAGTGCCACAATTTGGGAGTCTTGTGTCTTTGCCGCGGGTTTTCTTGGAAATCGGGATTATCTAGGACACCTTCCATAGCCTGGGAACACAACCAGAGATCGGAAAGAAGAGCTGAAACGGTCTGGAGAAGACGCACCCAGCTAGAGCTGCAATCGGGCCTTAAAAGTTGGGCCCGACTGGAATAAGCCCGAATAGAATATTTTCATTGATAACTTGTTGAAGCCTGGATCCGATTACAGCCAGATGTTTAAAAGTCACACTAGGGTGTTATCTCCTACAAAAAAAAAAAGGCACCGCACAACATTGCCGGGAAGTTATTCAATTTACTGGACAAATGTTTGAAATTTCAAAATAGGGCTGTTCTCTGAAGCTTGAAAAGTGATAAATGAGGCCGTAGAAGAATAATTTCAAGGCATGTCGATTTACAATCTTTTATTTTATTTTTTTTTAGTCTGCAGCTATATGAAGCTTTAACCGCTTCTGTTGCGTATCTGACCGGCTGTTATCAGGGGGGGCTGCTATCAAAATGCTGGAGACTTCTGCAATTTGAGCCTTGGGATGTCTGGCAATAATGCGTTTACAGTTACGCTTCCAGTCAGAGCAGGTTTTCTGTTCTGATCTGACAGGAGTGGGCCTTTAGCGTCATGATGAATGCGGTGTGCCTGCGACACCTGTACAGGTGGATCAGAATAATGTTAGTGGCCCACTGCAGCGCTTTGTTATAAATGTTCGCGCTAATGACAGGATCAGCGGAATGCTGAGCCCCACCCGACCCCGTGGACAATAATATACATAAAGCCCGAGCTGTTGGGTCCCAAAACGGATTCGGGCAAAGATCTTCAGCTCTACAGCAGCTGTGCGCCTTTAACCTGTCAGGTCCCGATGCTTTATGGCTTCACTTTTCCAGATGGAGGTCGCTTGCTGTTCATCATAAGGTAATGATTGTTGATCTGAATGTTAAAATTAAAGCTCTTAAATGCTTTTTTATAATAATAAAATCCCGATGAGGGGTGCATTACAGTAGTCGAGCCTTGAGGAGACTCAAGTCAAGAACCAGCCTCTCTCACCCCGGGCGAAGTTTGCAGATGTTGCGGAGGTGAAAGAATGGCACAGATGTGTTAAATGTGAGTGTTAAGTGATAGGGGTCAAATCGAACTTCCAGATTTGTTACAGAGGATGTGAGAGGGATGTAATGGCCAGCAAACGAGTAAACAGTCAGGGTGGAGGATCGGAGTTGATGTGGGGTTCCGATGAGGAGGCCTTCTGTTTTGGAGAGCTGTTTACCTGGAAGAAGCTGTCAGTTGAATATAGGCCACTGAAGAAGGGATTCAGGTCTGCGAACGAGTCAGGGACGTTTCAATGAATGAACGGTTCATTGAAACCTCGGGTTTTACAGTTTTGCAGAAATCCTCGGTACGGTTTCCGCATATATATTGACCTGCAAGACAGAACACAAGCGAGACCTTGGAATATATATTTCCAGCCGCTGCGGCCTGGAGAGGCTGCTGGAGGCCTGCAGCGGGTCCGCTGGTAAGGCCGCTGGCCCTCACTGGCTTGTGCGGTTTTTTTCTTCTTCTTTCCAATCCAAACAGCTCATGGTCGATAGTTTTGGCGCAGCTAAACGCTAATCCCAATTTCAAAGGTGTATAGTCATAAACACTAAGAAAGGCATTTCTCCTCATTTTCCTACAGGTAACTCTGCCAAAGTACGTTTTAACATCCTCTTATTCAATTTGTTAAAGTTGTTTTATATATATATATATATATATCGTAATACTAGACCCTCACCGCCCACCCAAAAACACACGAACAAACCAACCCGATCTAAATGAAAGCATATGGAGTTTCGGGCCTCCATCAGATTCTATCCGTTCTATTTCATCACCAAGTGGAAAATCTATCAAGCCATTACAACCGAAACTCACCTGGTTTGATTGAGTTCCAATGGTCCTGCCGGTATTCAGAGTGGTGCGACATTTATTGCACAGATGGAGGCTCCTCCCATGGCGAAATTTCTTGGGGAGAGTGACGCGTCCCGAGAACAGGGAGGAGCGCTCCTCCTTTAATCCGAACCCTTTCCTCCGCCATGTTCAATCTTATATATATATATATAAATATCTCTCTTAGAATCAGAGAGGATCCATCCGGTGACTCAGAGCGAACACGGAGTCTGAAAAATATAAAATCGGTCAAAGATCTCTTCGTGTTGGTTTCTGCTGGGTTCACAGGGACATAAAGGCTCAAGGTCAACGATCCGATCCAAAAACGCCCCGAACTATCCAGAACAGAACCGATGGAGGCCAGTTAAGTTCCTCTCAGAGAGAAACTTCATTTTATGTTCAATAACAGAGGATAAATCCAGATCTGAAGGATCTTCTAGGCAGTTCATGGTAACAGCTGATGTCGGAGCGCTCCACAGGAAGTTTCTCTTTCTGTTGGAGCTGAGCTATAGTTGCCAGATCTGACAGAAATACACTGAAGGGACGCCACAGGAAAGACGCCCTGCAGGAATCCTTGTTGAACCCAGACATGACCATGTTTATTAGGACGCAGTTTGAGAATATAAGCTATAAGTGGGTCGGAACCATTTATGAAAACAGTTCATTATAAGAACCTCCTTCACTCAGTCTGATCTCTGATGCGCTCTAATCTGCCTTCAGTCCTTGTCGTGATTTATTCTCAGGTTACTGATGATCAGTTTTGTTCTTTAAAGCATTAAGCTGAGGTGGTTTTAATGAGCGCTAGAGAAAGATCAACAACACAGGCTGTTTGTTTCCTGGTAAAGCAGGCGGATCTGGCAACCCTCAATGGCAACATAGGAGTTGAGCTCGGAATCTGTTTCTGGTTCCATTTACCTCAGGTTGTAAATGTTTGAGTCAATTATAATCATGTTTATTATTGTTTCTATTATAGTGATTAGAGTTCAGAGCTGTTCCTCGTCACCTTAAACCTCAGATGTTATCCACAGCACTGTTAACCCCTTATTAATAACACATGACAGAAAATAGCTGACAGGTTAAATGTGTTAAAACATGAGAAACGTAAAGGAATAATAATGTAAAAAGGTTTATCAACTAAATAAGAACAGTTTCAAGTCTTCAAAATGTAAATTTACATTAATACAGTATTTATTTTACATTTGTAGGCTATTTTGTTAACAGTTGCAAGGTACTATAAGACTATTGTAACACATTAAGATTGGACAGTATGATGATGATTTATGGCTCAATCCGAGACGAAAAGTGATTTGTGTGTAATTCTTAATAATGCTTGGTGTCAGGAGTGACATTGGTGGAACAAACGGTTTCTGGCCATAATGAAAGATTAAATGCATTAATATTCCTCGAAATGTTCAAATGAAATCAAAGAACCTCGTTTTAAAAGATAAAACCTGCATTGCTTCACACAATTTAGTCACCAAACAGGAAGCTGCTGCTGCTGCTTTATATTGGAGGGTGAAGCAGAACACAATCATATTCATCAAGCAGCATGCGGTTTGCAGAATAAGTCGTCAGTGTGCAGCGGAGGGGGAACAAGCTGAATGTTTTCATGACGTCGCTTCCTGGAAGCCCATTGGTTTACATCTAGAGGCTGGGTGACAGGCAGACCAACCAGCAGCTTTAGTGGGTGTGTCACAGCTGGTTCTGCTGAGACCAAACCACACAAATCCACACCGTCAGTGTCGTTCCGCAGACGCACGAAGGATAGGCGTGGTTAAGGTGGGTAAACTTTGAGTTACACATACCGTCTAAAATTTTGATAATAAGCCATAACTTCCAAACAGAGAGACTGTATTCACGCATTCTCCTTCAGATCTGTTTCGGTTAAAGTTCACTTTTATTTTCTTCCGAGTTTCTCATCCGGCGGGATGATTGGTGCGGCTGCGTTTGCGCATTCAAACCTGGACGCAGACCGGTTTAGGGGTCAGAGTGCGGCTAAATTCCGGCATGGCCGTAAGAATCCGAGGGATAACCCGCTGAATCGCTTCCAGTCCGATGATGAGGAAGGTGTGTGCGGGCAGAGAACAGGTTGTGGAAGGTTAATTCGAGGAAAGTTGGGTGAGAGGCTCGGACCGACTGGTTTCGGGTTGGAAGAAGCGCAGAAAGACAGAGTGGAATAAAGACATTTTGGGGCGATTCATTTAAAGCGCAAACGGCTGAGGACGAGGGCCGTAAAGGACGAAGCCGCCTTCACGTGTCAATCATAAATAAGACTTCTGAATTATGGCGCGTTAGTCGTTCTACCACCTGAGTGTGCAGTTAGGCTGATGTGAGCGCACCGATCCATGCGGGCATTGGCCGGTCACCTGGTAATACCCGGTGGATCAATGCTGAGTTTTTGGGGCAGTCTGGGCTGTAATCATGGAACAGAGCTATATTATCGATTATAATGTCGACTGCAAAAGGCCCATTGGGTATTTTCTCAGCCTGAATTGGCTAATCCAATGAAAGTTCAGCCCTGTTTAGTCCCGGTTTTCCACGACGTCTCCTATGGGATTTACCCGCTGTCTTTTCTTTGCTCCTTTGGTCACACAGCAGCTTCCTTTAGTTGTTCCCGAAATGAGCGCCTGGAGACGCAACTGGTTTTTGTTTGTTTTTATAAAACAGCACTGAAGTTAGTTTCAGGTTGTACATTCTACATGCATCCCGGTTTGACAGAAACCTGTTTTCTTTTTCTTTTTTTGTGGCATTTCATACCAAATCCTGACAGTGGCATCTACTGGATCAGCTCTGTGTGTTCACTGCATTATAGTTTGGTTTGGAAACGGTCAAATTATCACAAATTTTCAGTTCATGAAACTCAGCCACAACAAACTAACACAGGATAATTAGACAATGCCGGTAACTTGTCATATTTAATATGGTTATTTTAATGGAAAAGAATGGATTTTTAAAAATTTTCTTTTAAATTATGCAACCTGGTCACAATTTCACCATGTTCACTGTGCTTCCTTTCTTTAAAAAACAAAAAAAACCCAAAACGCATCCTGGACCCCTCAGCCCTCTTTCAAAGCTTCCATTTCTTTCCACGGTGCCGCAGAAGATTGTTATCTTAATTGTAACCCAGTTGAAAAATAAATGCACTAAGTGTACTCAAGTACTTCAAGTCTGTTCCTGATTAGTTAAATTGAAGCATCCTATTTTGGAACAAGTAATTTTGTACTAAATATATTTTAGTAGTAATTATATTGTAGTAAAGCTCAACTTTAAGTGTATTTAGTATACTTTAAATATATGGTTTTACATGTACTAATATATACTTAATTTGTAAAATTAAAGCATACTTTGTATTGTAAGTATTTTATTAACGTACTAAGAATATATGAACTTTATACTACTTATGTATTCTTAATATGCTAAAATGTTTCAGTATAATATCTGCTTATTTCAAACTCTAAGAGAATATACTTTTGTACATGAAACACTTAATGGGTATGTTTCAGTCTGGTTTCATGTTGCACCACATGTGGTGCAGTACTGAGTCAGCATTACGTAGAATTTTTAACGATTTATCATTTTTAATGATTTATTCTTATTTGGTTCCTGCAGTTCAGACGGCCTTCTGTTGGACCTGACAGCAGCTTTTGATACTGTCGATATTATTTTGTCCCAGTTGGAGAGCTTTGTCGGGTTGAAGGGCACAATCCTCAAAATGACAGTAAAGTGAGAGCAGAGCTTTAACATATTTAACATAGCAATCTGCTGGGGATTCCTTACATAGGAAACTTTTTACTGATTGGAATGTTTGTATTATTGTATTGAAACGACTTTTTTGTAAAGTGCCTTGAGATGACATTTGTTGTGAATTGGCGCTATATAATTGAAAGTGAATTGAATAACAAGTTCTATTTTTACTGACGCAGAATTGAAAAGTTTCCATCCAAAGAATGACTAGTAAAAGGTTTTTCTAATACCATCTGATTTAATATTTTAAAATGAGAGCAGATAGACAAAAATATAAAGTTAGCTACAAATAAAATAACCTAATTACTAATTGCACAAACAGAAGAAGCAGATTTCTAGTCAATTATTCCCATAGGAAACGTTTTAAACTATTACATTAGGTAATTTATATGTATTTTGTAACAAAATAAAGAACTTCTAGTGAGAATATATACTGCTTATTTATTAATTTTAGTTTTTTTTTCTACTTTATATGTTGTATAAGTATGATAATAATTTAGTGATAATAGTAGTAGTAAAGTAATATTATATTTGAGCAAATGTCTGAGAAAATAATATAGCCTTCTTATTATTCAATTCAATTCAAACGTACTTTATACTTTATTGATCCGATCACTGAAGTGCTTGCAGCCGCCAGAGCAGCGCTCCCAGTCACATAATATTAGTAGTTGTAATAATAATAATAAAAAGTATTATCTTCTCCTGTTCTTGGTTTCTTCAGCAGACTCTGGAAGGCTTCTTAAAGAAGAAAAGTGGTCAGTTTAAGTGCTTCAGAGTAGAATTAGGATTCTGTATTCATCCTAAAAGGAACATTCATTGTTCTAATCGAAACATTTTCAGATTTTTTTATTTTAATGGTGGCATTTTAATGCATAACTACAAGTGTTATATTGTTGCTGCTGCAGTATTTTGAGTTGGGCATGGACTCTGATCCTGAATGGGAAGATAGCGACAACAGTGAAGTTGATTAAAGAGCAGAATGGAGAAATGAAACCATTAAGTTTATCATTTATGTTGGAAACGTCTTTTACTTAAGAGTATTTTTATTTTATTTGTATACATATTCTGTTGTTTACGACAAAGTTAATAAATGCACATGAATATCGTGCTGTTACTTACATTATATGGTCTGTCCCCCCCCAAGCTGGCTACTTTCATATTATTGCTGGCTAGTCTGTGTCTATGTGGAAAGCCCTGTACATGCGGGGTTATGTCTGCAGAAATTTGTCCAAAATTAAAATTTCAGGTGTTTCGTTTTGAGATATATATATATATAATAAATTAATATTCAGGATAAGCGATTCTGATTGCACACAGTGGAATAAATGCAGATGGGGAAAAGATGCAGTATTTAGACAGAAAATAATTGAATCTTCTCTCATCTGTGCTAAACTAAAGGGACAGAAACACAATAGATATTCTAAATATCACTAAATAAATTAATTACCGTGTTTCCTCCTTAAAACTTAAATGATATCTTCCTGATTTTCTGATATTCAGAGGAAGAAACTGAATCTTTAACTCTGTCTTTGCTCTGCAGACATCAGGCATGTTGCCTCAGCTTCTCCTGCTACCAGCAGCTGTGATGGTTTCCAGTCAGATCCCAGTAACAGAACAGACCCAGAAGCTGCAGGACACGGTGAGTAGAAACCAAAAGTTATGCTCTGATACCTTCAGATGTTCAGTTTAATTCAGCTGATCCATTCAGTCCCAGATGTTCTGGTGGATTTTGATACCAGGGAGGAAGGATCAGGATGAAATGTTCTCCTCATCCTCACCAACAGGAACTCTGGGGTCTCCTCTGTCTTTGCAGAAAAACCTGACCTGCTTCAAATCCTCGGATCCAGCGGCTGTGAACGCCACGCAGCTCAACGGTAGTCATGACGACGTGGGAGATCTGTGGACCAGAGCTTCAACCTCCTCTGCTCCTCTTCCTCCCTGCTCCTCCTCCTCCCCCCGTCCCTCCCACTGTGAGGTCTGTCTTCACCAGGAGGAGGTCTACATGATCTGTGATAAGCTGCCGGCTGGAGCGGCTCTGCATCTGGAGAATCCTCCAAACGGCTTCATCTCCAGGGAAACCGGTAAGAACCTGCAGGAGAACTCAGAACCGGATCTAGACTCCGTCTCCTTTAGTCATCAGGTGGGAGGAGGGGGACACGCTGGACGGCTCGCTGCTCCTTCATGTTCTTTTATGCTTTTTTTATCCCCGTTTATACACTACGGTTCAAAAGTTTGGGGTCACCCAAACAATTTTGTGTTTTCCATGAAAACTCACACTTATTCACCACCATACGTTGTGAAATGAATAAAAAATAGAGTAAAGACATTGATAAGGTTAGAAATAATGATTTTTATTTGAAATAGGATTGTTTTTACATCAAACTTTGCTTTCATCAAAGAATCCTCCATTTGCAGCAATTACAGCATTGCAGACCTTTGGCATTCTAGCTGTTAATTTGTTGAGGTAATCTGGAGAAATTGCACCCCACGCTTCTAGAAGCAGCTCCCACAATTTGGATTGGTTGGATGGGCACTTCTTGCGTACCATACGGTCAAGCTGCTCCCACAACAGCTCAACGGGGTTCAAATCTGGTGACTGCGCTGGCCACTCCATTACCGATAGAATACCAGCTGCCTGCTTCTTCTCTAAATAGTTCTTGCACAATTTCGAGGTGTGTTTTGGGTCATTGTCCTGTTGTAGGATGAAATTGGCTCCAATCAAGCGCTGTCCACTGGGTATGGCATGGCGTTGCAAAATGGAGTGATAGCCTTCCTTATTCAGAATCCCTTTTACCCTGTACAAATCTCCCACCTTACCAGCACCAAAGCAACCCCAGACCATCACATTACCTCCACCATGCTTAACAGATGGCGTCAGGCATTCTTCCAGCATCTTTTCAGTTGTTCTGCGTCTCACAAACGTTCTTCTTTGTGATCCAAACACCTCAAACTTGGATTCATCCGTCCACAGCACTTTTTTCCAGTCTTCCTCTGTCCAATGTCTGTGTTCTTTTGCCCATCTTAATCTTTTTCTTTTATTGGCCAGTCTCAGATATGGCTTTTTCTTTGCCACTCTGCCCTGAAGCCCAGAATCCCGCAGCCGCCTCTTCACTGTAGATGTTGACACTGGTGTTTTGCGGGTACTATTTAATGAAGATGCCAGTTGGGGACCTGTGAGGCGTCTGTTTCTCAAACTAGAGACTCTAATGTACTTATCTTCTTGCTCAGTTGTGCAACGCGGCCTCCCACTTCTTTTTCTACTCTGGTTAGAGCCTGTTTGTGCTGTCCTCTGAAGGGAGTAGTACACACCGTTGTAGGAAATCTTCAATTTCTTAGCAATTTCTCGCATGGAATAGCCTTCATTTCTAAGAACAAGAATAGACTGTCGAGTTTCAGATGAAAGTTCTCTTTTTCTGGCCATTTTGAGCGTTTAATTGACCCCACAAATGTGATGCTCCAGAAACTCAATCTGCTCAAAGGAAGGTCAGTTTTGTAGCTTCTGTACCGAGCTAAACTGTTTTCAGATGTGTGAACATGATTGCACAAGGGTTTTCTAATCATCAATTAGCCTTCTGAGCCAATGAGCAAACACATTGTACCATTAGAACACTGGAGTGATAGTTGCTGGAAATGGGCCTCTATACACCTATGTAGATATTGCACCAAAAACCAGACATTTGCAGCTAGAATAGTCATTTACCACATTAGCAATGTATAGCGTGTGTTTCTTTAAAGTTAAGACTAGTTTAAAGTTATCTTCATTGAAAAGTACAGTGCTTTTCCTTCAAAAATAAGGACATTTCAATGTGACCCCAAACTTTTGAACGGTAGTGTATGTTTTCCGTATATTTAATGTCTCTACTCTGTGTGAGCTTGAGACTGAAGTCAAACTGCTTCTTTGTGCACCAATAAATCTGATTATTTCTCTGTTCCAGGTTGTCCCGTCCTGCCTGCTGCTGCTGATGAGTCTACTTCAGGTAAAATCATCACTGTTACACATCAGTCCTGCCCAGGTGACACTTTACCTGCAGATCTTTGCTTCTAGCTGCTGAATTGTTCGATTAACCTGGTGGCGTTCAGAAAACTGACACATAAAAACCACTTTATGAGTTAAAATGTTCATTAATGTGACAGAAGAAAAGCAGAGCTGCAGGTTATTTCTACTCAACTAAGAGTGGAAAAAGTATTTGGTAACAGGTTAGCTACCAGTTTGATCGGAACTTTTGATTTAATTCGGATTAAATAATGTAATTAAAAAGTAAACAAGATTTTGCCCTATTCCAGGCAGAAAAAAATAACATATTTAATATTCTTTAATAATTTTTCACAACAAAAACCACTGATAACAATACTTCCATTAGATGATATATAGACTGATAAATGGACTGAATATGTAAATACTGATTTTTATCATACCGTAACACAACAATAAAGCTGTAATTGAACCCACAACTTTCCGTTTAGGTACGATAACATCTTCTGGGCCACTCATACACAGAGCTGGGTAATCCCAGTGATAATATCTACTGGTTGCTGTGTGAACTCCAAATGACTGGTCAGAAGGAAGATATCAGAACAATGAAGATAATATACAAACACGACGTCTCACAAATTAAATGAGATCTTATGCACATTCTAGTATTTAAAAAAAAAATAGATTTTTAAGATCAATTAACAAAATAATTTCAGTCAGATAAACTGACATCTTTCATACGTTTTCACAACCTAAACTTCTGAAAACAATACTTCCATCAGATAATATACAGACTGATGAATGGACTGCACATCTAAAGATAAAACATATCAGCTCAGAGTTACCTTTAAAAATGACATAAACTATATAAAGTTCTAATAAAAGCTTTTAGTTTCCTCTGGAGTTTCTGCTCTCAGCTTCGTCTCCAGTGATGATCAGCACCGACCGGTTCTCCTCTGTGTGTTTTCATGAAGCTGATTATGATTCGTTTTATTCGCCACATGTCCACAGATGATGGAAGCCAAATGAGGCGAATATTTAGGTTGAACTCTGATCATCTGCAGCCAGAAATGTTTCCATTTCTCTCCCCTCCCATCATCCTCCTGTTGATTCTCTGTCGTTGGTTCTGATCTGCTCCACAATCGTCTCTCAGACCGGTTTTCAGTCCATCTCTGTGTCTCTGTGCTCCTCTCTACACAGATGAGAACAGAAGGAGTCGTTTAACTGCTCTCGCCTCCGTCATCCTCCTGGTCATCATCATCATCATCATCCTTACTGTGATTGGTCTGCGTAGAGGTCGTCCATCACAGGTCGGTCTTTCTGTTGCTCTGACTGAATCTTCAGCAGAATCTTATTAAAGGTCCAATGAATGTTGCTCTTTTTAGAGATGAGAGATGGAAGGTTTTTCATTCATTCATTTTCTCTTTATTCCTTTCATGAAAATGCATTTTTTTTGTACAAGGCACATACAATTTTCCTGCTTACCTTTGCATTTCCATGATCAGAAAGGAGCAGATAGAAGAATAATATTCTTATATTTATCTGGCCCCTTTGTAAACATAAATAGTAGATGGGATTAGTATTTTTCCCTCCACCATCACCCAAACTCCAACATATCTGGTATTAAACATTTTACAATGATCACAGACAAACAAAATCAAAATTCAGTTGGATATAATTCAAGTTGTTTTCTTTTATAACTCCTTTTAAATTCCAAAATATTTTTGCAACTTTTTAGATCTTTCCTTAGAGAATTCCTTGCTTTTACTCCAGTAACAGAAAAACACATTTGTTTCAGGTTTGTTCTTCCTATTGGATGTTTAAAGTCGTACTGCCGTCTGTGATTTCCATCTTCAGAAGTAAAAACAAATAACTTTTGTAACTGGTTTTCTCTGTGAGTCCAATACAAAGTAAACTGTAGGTTTCCCCCTCCCCCACCTGTTTCTGTGACCACTCAGTCATGCCCAAAGAGAAGAACCCAACCAACCCTGTTGGGTTCTGGTCCTTTGCCGTCTCATCCTTCATCCCTGATAGTTTGGTTTAAAATTGAGTCAGTTTATTTCACGTTTCCACAAAAATGTTGTTAAATAATTTTCTGAAAGTAGGAGGTCTCTTTTTGTAAAAGTTTATTAATAGGCTATAGAGCCTTATAGATACAAATAGTCACAATCCGCTTCGCAACAGAGATGAAAACAAATGCAACAAAGAAATATAATAAACATAATTAACAACACTAATCAGAATCACTATTAGCGATAATAAATGGTCCATATAACAAAGGTTATGAATTCCCCAAAATGTTGTAGTGAAGCATCTTTAGAAAACCATAAATAAACAGATTAAAGTGTGAATGAATGAACACTTTATTGATCCCATCAGGGGTAATTCAGTTTACGTTACAAACCCGTCCAGGAACATTTAACAGACAATAAACAGAACAGGATGAGGTAGACTGATGGAGCCAGCCAGGTGCAGCGCTCCGTTTACAGGTAAGAAACGGTTCTGTTAGGTAGGAGGGGAAAAAACATTATTCATCCAAGATTTTTACCTCCTTAAATCATCTAAATGCTAAAAACCATCAAAAGAACTAAATGTTTGGGAACCACATGAAATGGTAGCACATCTGAGCACAAACTGACCCGGTACCAGGTAGGGTTGAATGTTAGTTTTTTTACCTTCAATGTCTGTCTGACTTTCTGTGTTTTTTGATGTTCTAAGACGGTTCTGACGGGACCACCAAACCTGGAACGGAGAACGGAGAGCTGAAGGTGTTAAATGGAGTCAAACCAGGTGAGTTCTGTAGTTATCAGCAACTGTTTTCACACCAGAACCCCAGCAGAACCTCAGACTGTGCCCAGCCTCAGTCTGAGGACCTGCTGGGGGTTTCTGGTTTAAAAAAAAAAAAAATCACGAGAAAATAAAACTCCAGCAGATCGTCTGCTGCTAACATGTTTGGATCAGGATGAATGTTCTCTGAACAGAATCAGCTTTAGTGGAGGAATCTGATTTCATTTTCAGCTGAAAACGTCGTACAGACATCGGATTCTTCCGGTTCTGCAGCAGCTTCACGAGTGCTGAGACACTGAGGCACAAAATGTGCACGTGTGTGTGTGTGTGTGTGTGTGTGTGTAGTTACACTTGATAATGCTGCTTATAAAAGTGCAAATATGCCGATTTAGTTTCACACAGAGACTTGAAAGTAAAAGTCTAGACAGTTGATACGTAGGATGAACCAAACCCCTCAGTGATGGAAGAATGATGGAGAAGAAACTCCTGGAGAAGGTTGAGGTTCTGTAGTTGCAGCAGGACGTTTAGTCTCTGCTGGACCGTCCCCTTTATGAGGGAGGACCATCTCAGGTCTAGAAAAAGAGGGTTCCTAGGAACCACACAGGATCCACAGTAGACACAGTGTGTTGAGGAGTGGCGTACCGGCTACCAAACATTGTTCTATAACGTCGGTGAACTCCTAGAACTGCCTTCTAGTTGAATATCTCTCGTTTATTGTCTGATTTAAAGATGAGCTGATTATCTCTGTGTTCACAGAACCAGAACCTGGAGCTGCAGATCTGAAAAGGAAATTTCATCAGTGGCGGATTCAGGATTGAAGTCAACAAAAAGGAGAAGGAAAAGAAAAATGATTTGGCCTCTCAACTCTCAGATTCTTACTCCCTTAGAACTGGAACTAAAGACTGGATTGGCATCCAAGGAGTGGCCTTGAGCTGCATGTTCCTCTTACTTTCACCAAAGGTCTTATAATGTTACGTTTGTGCTACGTGCTTCACATTCAACATCATGCGGCGTCCCCCACGGCTCTATCCCTGGGCCTCTACTTTTTAACCTTTCATATGCTGCCTCTTGCCGACTTTTTTAAGAAATACAGAGTGAAATACCGCCTTTATGCCGATGATTGTCAGCCGTATCTCTCCCTGAATTCTCGTGATTCTTTGCGGTCCCTTAGTGACTGTCTAAATAAGGCTGTAACATCCTGATAACGTTATTCCCTCATTAAAAACATGCCTGAAGTGTTTCGACTCATCCACTTATTACTTTTTGTATCGTTTTTGCGTCTCTGCTGTTATTGGGGGCGCTGAAACACCCGCTCCCACCTATCTCCTTTTTCCACACTTCTCCTCCCCCTACCTGTCTGCAGCACCACCCCTCCCTTTTTGATAGTGGATTAATAAGCAGATTGGCCCCAAGGGCGAGGCTGCTCCATCAGAACTTCGCAGGTAAGAACTGTGGCTCAGCATTACTAACTCTGCTTTTATGGTTGCAGTGCAAAAAAAGTAGCTTCCTAGTGATTAATATTTATAAAAGGGTGCCAAGTAGGTTAAATATTACAAAGCAGATTCTCTCTAGTTCTTCAAACTTTCAGGGTCGGATCATTTGCGTGTCTTACGATCTCCCGTGTTGCCATTCTTCACCAATTTGATTATTTTCCCCTGAAAACTAAAATGCAACACACTGAAAACTTCTGTAAACAATCCGAGTCCGAATCCATGCTCCGCTTTTCTTGTTCCGCCGCTCCGGTCCCATATAAGGACATTTCCTACATCATAAAAAAAACAATGCGTAAAACTAACGCGGACCCGTTTGTTTGGTAGTAGGCGGTCTAGTTTGCCAGATGACCAGGCAGTCCTGCACCGGAGAAAATTCCCTCAGTGGGCTGGATGAGCCCAGGAAGCGGTGAAGGTGGGTAACCTCTGGTTTATTTTACAATTATGATAATCAGAAAGCTTCCTCGGAGCGAGAGCGTCTTCTTTTCCCGACAATTTGCGCGCAATGAGATGAATTGCTGTTTTGGGGCGCAGATCCAGGAAAATGTTGGCTGACAGATTCAGAGGCTTTTTTTTTTTTTTTTTTTGGCTGAAAGGAGCGCAGAAAGAGAAACTGGAATAAAGAAACTAAAGGGAGACCCGTTTTAATTGCACAAAACAGCTGAGAAAGTGACGGAGGGGGGATTGATTGATTCTGTGTTCTGGTCTGTTTCAGTGGGTGTGTGAGATGGTGCAGCACCACTTGGTGGATGTGGCCATGAAATGAGCCGCATGTCAGATAAAACAAATGGTTTTATATTTGTTGTGTCGACAAACGACAAAATGCCGCCCTTTGCCGTAGAAATGACTGAACAAAACTGACAAACACCAAAAGGAACAGGGTTTGGTAGGCAGACAGAAAGTCACTAAGGTATGAGCAGCCGAACCCAAACATGCTTAACATAGAAACAGAAGGAAAAAGTAGCAGCTCAAGAAATTACTAAAGAGTAAAATATTTATTTACACACTGGGGCGAATATTAATATTAATATACAGGCAGCTGCAAACTTTTGTATTTTTTGAAAGGAACAGGCTATTGCAACATTTTTTAAACGCCTGTCATACATGTATTTTGTTCAGTTAAAAAACTTAATATCATAGAGTATGTAATATGCATTATTGAATTAAAAGTTATCAAATAATTCTGTGCATGTTCAAAACAGAGACAAGGAACCAATTTCCAGTTCTTAACATTTATTTTGAACAGATTAACAAATTGCAGTTTTACAGAGGAATTTTGCCCCCGTCAGTTCCTCTGTGGTCCAGATTTAAAGAAATCTGAACAATTAACTGATCTTCATTTCACAGCTTTATAGACAACCGGGCCTCTAGGCGTTTCTAATCTCTCCAATCAGAACATTTTCATACAGTGTGTGAGCCATGATTTGCTGTCAGAGAATCCTGGAGTCCGAAGATGGGTCGTCTCTTGTTCTGGGTCAAAGGTTCATTATAAAGATTTATGGTTAAATGGCTATCTGCTTCTCTAAAACTTTTTCTCCCAGTTTCTTATCTAAACATCCTGCTTTTACAGCTTGCAATAAACTTTAGCCAAAAGTTTTACGACTTAAAAGCTTAGCCCCATAAACCATACTGACAAACCCATCTTTACCATCATGCAAGCTAATTAAAACAGACTTTTACTTTCTGAATACTAACTACAGATTATATAAACATATTTAATACGAGACTGTTATATAAAGTAGCCCCAAAAAATATGAGTCACGACAGCATCCATATTAGAACTTCCAGTGAAAATGTCTATCGTTTGTTGGTTATTAATTTGACCTCCAAATGGGTCAGTAGATAGAAAAATAGGAACAAGAAAGCTTGTGTGTAAAGGTCTCACTCGAAGATAAACTGCTTGTTTCTCTGTTGCATTTGTGGCTAAAACATGTTTGTTCTTTAAGGGAAGTTACGCGGTGGGTAGAGGATTTAGACAAGTAGCAACACTTTAGAACATTATTAGTCACGTAAAACTAGTTACTTCCAACCTGTTTTTTGTTTGTTTTTTTACGCAGGATTGTTGGAGATAGACCCCAAAACATTTTTTAATCTATATTTAACAAAAAAAAAAAAAATCTGCCTGTCATCTTGCGTTCACGCCTCTAGGATCAAAAAGCCATCAATTAGATTTTTGGATGCTTCAACTGGTACTTTTGATGTTTAATCATTTGAGTCTCAGTTTAGAAGCAGATTGAACTCGGCTGTCTGTGTTCCAGCATGGATCCTCTGAGGTGCCTTCAAGCTGCAGATTCAAACCTGCACCAGGTGGAAGTGCTGTATCAGACCGAAGTAGATGATGGAAACCTGTGGGAGAGGACAGGTGTGACTCCTCCCTGCTCCTCCGTCTCTCCTCCTCCCTCCAGATGTCTGGTCTGTGTCCAGAAGACGGTTTACGCCGTTTGCAACAACCTGACCTCTGACCTGACCATGGAGGGAGAAGGCCGCCACATCCCAGTCAGAGAGAGCGGTGAGAGCTGAACAGAAACGACCTGAACTAAACTTCAACACAAACCGTCTGTAAAGATGTTCTTCGGACGCTAATCTCTGGTTTTAAACCCAGATTGATAATCCGTTTTTTCCTTCTTGCAGATTGTCCCGTCTTCATGGCAGCAGGTGAGTTTCCCTGCAGCCAATCAGGCTAAAAACCGGATTTTTCCGTCGTTTTCGTTTATATCTGAAGATGTGATGATGGTTGTTGATGCAGCTCCACCTGAACACAAACTCAACTGGTTCTCTGACAGATTCATCTGAGCACCTCTGGTGGCTGCTCATCATTCCCATTATCATCCTCATCATCGGTGCTGCGGTTTACCGTAAGAGGAAGGATCTCTGTGCAGCCCTGCAGAGATGCACAAAGAGGGGAACCTTCCATAGACGCAGGTTTGTGTCGTAATAAACTATAATTCTGCATCAGCACCTGTGTTCATTCATGAAATATAGAAATTTAAATACAGATAACATAAAATAGTTAATTATCCGTTAATAAAGTTCATCTGGATCTTTGGGTTCTTTGTTCCCAGCAGTTTGAGACAAATGTTTCCCGTTGATTCACATTTTTTGCTCTGATTAGATGCAAATTTCCGTTTTCGTGTCGTTGATAAAAGCAGCCGACCTTCTCATGTGTTCACAGAGCGGAGAATCCAGACGGAGAGGAGAACCTGTGAAAGTTTTGCCTCCAGGTTGCTGCTGCACCTCAGATTATGTTTTAAACGGAAAAATATCAAATTAATTAAAATCTTTTAAATCATTTTATGATTCCGTGTCATTTTTTAAGTCCTGCTTTTTGCTACGAAACTGATAGAAAATAAAAAGCAGTCTGTTCTCAAAGTGAGAAGAGTCTGAATCCTGCATCATTTAATGCATCTAAATATGTTCAAAAGGTCGGATGTTTTAAAATGTTAGAAAACAAAAATCTAAAGCTCTTTATATTCTGCTTAAAAACAATCAGGATGGATTTAAGTTTCTATAAAAGCTACAATAATAGTTCTTTGTTTAAGACATTAAAAGCCAGACGTAACGTTTTCTTCATAAAGGTTTTATTGCATACTTGAGACATAGAAAACTTTGATAAAACCAGAAACATCACAGAGTCTCCGAACATCTAAAACAAATAAAGCAGATGTTAATCTGAGACTAGCCTCCTCCTCCTCCTCCTCATCAGTCGGCCTTCAGGGCGAAGAGCACGTCGTCCTGGCTCACGTTGAGCCGGACCCTCTGCAGGACTCCCAGGCGGCTGGGCTCCAGCAGCAGCAGCCTGCAGGCCCCCAGACGCTGACACACGGCCAGGCCCTCCGACACGCTGATGGGCTGCAGACCCTCCACCCGACACAGAGCCTGGTGCTGCACGAACACCTGACAGACCAGACGCAGGGCAAAGCCAAAATGAAAACCTGCTGCTTTCACCGAACAGAAACCTCTGATTCTAAAAGCTGCATTCATGTGTGAACAGACCAGTAAATGAGTAGAGGTCAAAATAAAAGGTATAAATGATATAAATGTGCTAATGCATTAATTCACAGAGTATCGCCCAGTTTCTTATAATTTAGCCCTCACCACATCCGTTCTCCTTCCTACTCATTGTGTAGCAGGATGTGTGTGCGTGCGCATAAACGACGTGAGTAAATCTTAAATTAACGTGTTGGGTTTGAGTTGATATGATTAAGTTCATAGTATGTTTGTAGAAATTTTGCTACCATCCTCTTCAGATGTCAGCTCGGTCTCATTTGCGTGGGGGCAGAGTGACTGCACTGTATTTATGTTTGTTGGTTCACTGTACAGTTTCAGTACATTACACAATCAGATACCGCTGCGTTAAAATGCTAAATTATTCAGCTAATTTTGTGTTTTCGGACTTAAATAAATGCTAACTCATTAGCGCCAAGTGTAAAATTTTCGTTATTTAGTAGAAATGCACTTTTTTTGAACATTTAGCTTCATTTTTACACATTTAGCACACTTTCATACATTTAGGAAGAAAATGTTTCTAAAATTCAACATTTACCAGCATATTTACATTTTAAAAATCTGAATTCTAAATATTATTTTGAAATTTGACATGTTAAATCTACATGTTAAATCTAAATGTTAAATCTAAATGTTAAATCTAAATCTTAAATCTAAATGTTAAATCTAAATCTTAAATCTTAAATCTAAATGTTAAATCTAAATGTTAAATCTTAAATCTAAATGTTAAATCTAAATCTAATTGTTAAATCTAAATCTAAAATCTAAATCTAAATGTTAAATCTAAATGTTAAATCTAAATGTTAAATCTAAATGTTAAATAAATGTTAAATCTAAATGTTAAATCTAAATGTTAAATCTAAATGTTAAATCTAAATCTAAATGTTAAATATAAATCTTAATGTTAAATCTAAATGTTAAATCTAAATCTAAATGTTAAATCTAAATGTTAAATCTAAATCTAAATGTTAAATCTAAATGTTAAATCTAAATGTTAAAACTAAATGTTAAATCTAAATCTAAATGTTAAATCTAAATGTTAAATCTAAATGTTAAATCTAAATGTTAAATCTAAATGTTAAATCTAAATCTAAATGTTAAATCTAAATGTTAAATCTAAATCTAAATGTTAGGAACATTTATATGGGTCGCATTGGACATGTTCATTAGAACATTGGATTAAACATTTAGATTTAAAATTTAAGTTTAATATTTAGATTTAACATTTAGACTTAATGTTACATTTCAAAATATTTAGAATTTAGATTTTTAAAATGTAAATATGCTGGTAAATGTTGAATTTTAGAAACATTTTCTTCCTAAATGTACGAAAGTGTGCTAAATGTGGAAAAATGAAGCTAAATGTTCAAAAAAAGTGCATTTCTACTAAATAACGAAAATTTTACACTTGGCGCCCCATACGTGCACGCTCTTCACAATAAGAGCATGATGACGTCGGTGGAAGCCTGATGAATTGGAGATATTCATCTGCTGAGTGTTTAATTACGGAAAATGGTAAATTATGACATTTGATTACTAAGGCCCTGTCCATCTCACAAAACGCAGATATTTCTCTACGGTTTGGTCTGTTATCCACACGTAACCGGAGATTTTCGGCACCAAAAACGAATCTGTTTAAAAACTCCGACCAAAGTGGAGATTTGCGTTTTCTCCGTTTTCAGTATCTGCGCGTGGAAGGCCGAAAACGGAGTTTTATGAACCGTAACGTCGCTATCCGCGACAAAAAACGCTCAAACATCACACGTGCGAACTGCGTTAACTCTCAAAAACAGCATATATGCCCTCAGAGCTGCGCTGGTATCATCCATTGTTAAAGCGCGTCTTGTTTGTTGGCTTTTACAAGCTGCATGACTGCTGCGTGCCGAAGTTGGAGGAAAGAAAGTTACTGTGAGCGGATAGGATTTGGGAGAACTACTGCCCCCTACTGGTTTGCCACGTCTATGAACGTGCTGAAAAACATTTATCCGGTTACGTGTGGATGTAGTTTTTTTTTTTTTTAAGGAGCAGGGGAAAATCTTCGTTTTAAAAACCCCCGGCTACGTGTGGACATGGCCTCAGTCTATATTATGTTTGATTCATGTGATTTTTAACAAAGACTGGTGATATCCAAATGTTAATTTTTTTTCAAATATTTTTGGCTAGTTCTACAGGGGTGATAGTAAAACTTTGCTGAACTTTTTTTTTCTTTTTTTTTTCTGGGAGGCCCCTAACTCAAGATATATGCCCTGATCAACGCAGCTTTAAGCGAGATCCAGGAGTGTGCTCTCCTTTTGATAAATACTTCATTGCATCAAAGATTCGGATTACTTTTGTGGCTATAAATGGACATTATTCAGACATGAGATGAACAAAACCAATACAAGCCTATATTACAGAAGCATATATGTGTAGAGCAGCACACACTGGTAGGCCTGTTCAGGAATACATCCCTGCTTTTAGCTAGTCACTTACCTGCACAGGTATTGCCTGTATAGCCTACATTTAGTGTTTTAGTGCGTGGAGGATCGGTTCAAAACGGGACGCAACCGTTACCTGAGCCACCGAAACATCCATCAGGAACAACGTCCTCCGCTGCTCCTTTACTGTAACATCTGACCGCAGCGAAGTTACGGTGATGGTAAGATCGAAAAACCCGTTTCAGTTCAAATCATTTCATCCTTTTTGTGGTTTGTAAGGAGAGAGTGTGGCTAACAGAGCTGCGTGGGTCATTGTTAAGGATTCGTTTGGAGTAAGTAATGATTGTTGTATTAAGCTGCCTGATAGGATATAATGAAAAAATGAGGGGAAACGTATTTTTTTCCTATATAACTTTTGCATCGCACCACACGTCTATCGATGGATATAAACTGCTATCGAATTATCGTCCAGCCCTAGGACAGGGTGTGATCTACTGAGTTTCATTAGCTAGTCGACCTCACCTGTTGAAAGGTGGCCTCCTCCAATCCCAGCCTCCGAAACTCCGCGATGACGGCTCGCAGGAAGAGCTGCTCCTGCGTCGAGGCGCACCTGGAAAACACGTCAGTCTGTGAGCTGCTCCCATAAACCCCGCCCCCTCTAAGTGTCAGGAATGGTGGGCAGCTCACTTGATGGCGGTGATGTACGCCGAGGAGAACATCTCATCCAGCGCCTCCATCACGTGACTCATCCCCACCAACCCCGCGGCGGACGGGTCGGCGGCCGAGTGCTCGCAGATCTCCGTCGCTCGCCGACAGATGTCCAAACACCGGCGGGCGTCGCCCGACAGAGCCGCCACCTGCCGGAGGAGAGCGGACGAACGCTGAGAGGTCCGGTTCCGGCGGCGGGAAGGGATCAGAAACGGGTGGGGGAGGGGTTAGAGCGTTACCTTCCTGGACACCAGCTGCAGGGCGTCCTCCTCGAAGGCCTTCACCTTGTTCAGGCGAGACGTGATGATCTGCTGCAGCTGCTTGAAGGTGTACGGCTGGAAGGACATCCGGGTCAGACCCTGGGGGAAAAAAAACGGTTCAGCGATGCAGCGACAAAAAAGGCTAAAACTTTATTTAACACATGAACAAATCCATACATGCTGGACTTTTTATCTAGTATGAAGAGGTTTGAATCTGAAGAGAAAGCAAAAACTTCAGTCGTTCTTTGGAGTGATGGAAAAAAACCACAAACATCAAAGAAAGTTTCTACTTCCTTAACAACAGAAGCAGAGTACAGAAAGGGGATTTAAAGAGTTTCCTCCAATTTATAGCCCACTCCTTAAAGCCGTGGAAACATTTTAAAAACACGGTTGATAAATGAGTGTGCTATAGATGAAACCAAAATTAGAATACTACAATTTAAATCGGAAGAGGCCCTGTGGCGGGAAACGACAAGCACATTCTAATAACCTACAGAGTGCTTTTCTTTTTCTAAATTGAAAAAAAACGACAATTATTTCATGAATTTTACATGTTCCTCAAAGAAACATAAAATATTTTTCATAAAAACACTCTGAGTCTTGTAGAAAAGAGATAAAAACTATCAGGTTTGTTTGAAAAATATATGAAGTTTCCTAATTTTTCCACTTCCATTTTTTCTGCTTATATTCACAATCTTTCTGAAGACTTCTTTAAAAAAGTTGATATATGAATTTCAATTAATTTATGCATCAAAGTATTTATATTGCACATCCACAATCTGTGGATATTTCTAAATATTTGTCATTATTTTTGCATTTTACAAGTATCCTCCTCTGTTGCACAAAACAACCTGGGTGTGCCGCTTTATTTTTAGTTTTATCTTTAATAACCACACAGTAATCTGGTTTTTGTAACTCTGTCCGTAATACTTTCCTTGAATACTTAAATTCTGTTCCGTTTTTCTCATTTACCTTTCCACTTCTGGGTCTTAATTAGTGTTTTATAATTCACTTTGCTGCTGTTGAAAGTTAATTTCCCCTTGTGGGACAATAAAGTATTATTCTATTCAAGAAAACCTCTCTGGATGATTTGATCTTTTTTTTACTTGAAAAACAGCAAAAACCCCCCAAAAATTTAGCCAATAGAAGACATGAAAGACATATTTTCAAATTCAAGATTTATAAAATGAATCCCTACTGAATGCTTTTAAGGGCCACACTATGTACTTCTTTTATTACCTGTTAAGTGTTTCTACTGGACGTCCTGTCATGACCTTTAACCTGCTAATAACTGAGGCCTGTAGATGGAGCTCTTTGGGTTTCTATCCCCTCACCAGTTACGTCTGAACCAGAACCAGAATCGTCTTCTTCGTCGACGGAGAGTTAAATATCCTCACCAGCCGGCTGGCCACTCTGTTGATCATGATCCTCTCCGGCAGGTCCATGGTGTTGGCGATGGTCAGCACCACCAGGCGGGCGTGGCGACGCGTCGGCCAGTCGAACAGGTTGTACATCACGTTCTGCTTCCTCGTCCACAGCAGGTCCAACTGCAGAGACAAGACAAGTCTGAGGACGCCGGGGGAAGGAAGCAGCCAATCAGGCTGTAGATTCAGCCGTCTTTGCCATCACAGCTGACCTCTGAGGTCAACTTCCAGCTGCTTTAAAACAAATAAAGACGTGCTTTTTTTAAACAAATTAACGTCTGGAACGTGCTCTACAGTCGTGGCCAAAAGTTTTGAGAATTATACAAATATTGGAAATTGGAAAAGTTGCTGCTTAATGCAGAATGTTATGAACAGTGATCAGATGAATTGCGTAATCCTTCTTTGCCATTAAAATTCCTCTGCATTTCCTTGCTGTCATTAAAGGAGCTGCTGAGATCATTTCAGTAATCATCTCGTTAACTCAGGTGGGAATGTTGACGAGCACAAGGCTGGAGATCATTATGTCAGGCTGATTGGGTTAGAATGGCAGACTTAACACGTTAAAAGGAGGCTGATGCTTGAAATCATTGTTCTTCCATTGGTAACCATGGTGACCTGCAAAGAAACGCGTGCAGCCATCATTGCGTTGCATAAAAATGGCTTCACAGGCCAGGATATTGTGGCTACTAAGATTGCACCTAAATCAACAATTTATAGGATTATCAAGAACTTCAAGGAAAGAGGTTCAGTTCTTGTTAAGAAGTCTTCAGGGCGTCCAAGAAAGTCCAGCAAGCGGCAGGATCGTCTCCTAAAGAGGATTCAGCTGCAGGATTGGAGTGCCACCAGTGCAGAGCTTGCTCAGGAATGGCAGCAGGCAGGTGTGAGCGCATCTGCACGCACAGTGAGGCGAAGACATTTGGAAGATGGCCTGGTGTCAAGAAGGGCAGCAAAGAAGCCACTTCTCTCCAAAAAAACCCATCAGGGACAGATTGATCCTCTGCACAAAGTTATGGTGAATGGACTGCTGAGGACTGGGGCAAAGTCAGATTTTCCCATGATGCATCTGTCTGAGTGTTTGGGGAATCTGGAAAAAGGCTTTTCTGGAGAAGAAAAGGTGAGCGCTACCATCAGTCCTGTGTCATGCCAACAGTAAAGCATCCTGAGACCATTCATGTGTGGGGTTGGTTCTCATCCAAGGGAGTGGGCTCACTTACAATTTAGCCCAAAAACAGCCATGAATAAAGAATGGTACCAAAACACCCTCCATCAGCAACTTCTCCCAACAATCCAACAACAGTTTGGTGAAGAACAAAGCGTTTTCCAGCACCATTGAGCACCGTGCAATAAGGCAAAAGTGATAACTAAGTGGCTCGGGGACCAAAATGTAAAATTTTTGGGTCCATGGCCTGGAAACTCCCCAGATCTTAATCCCATTGAGAACTTGTGGTCAATCCTAAACAAAAACCCACTAATTCTGACAAACTCCAAGAAGTGATTATGAAAGAATGGGTTGCTATCAGTCAGGATTTGGCCCAGAAGTTTATTGAGAGCATGCCCAGTAGAACTGCAGAGGTCCTGAAAAAGAAGGACCAACACTGCAAATACTGACTCTTTGCATAAATGTCATGTAATTGTCGATAAAAGCCTTTGAGACGTATGAAGTGCTCGTAATTATATTTCAGTACATCACAGAAACAACTGAAGCAAAGATCTAAAAGCAGTTTAGCAGCAAACTTTGCGAAAACTAATATATGTGTCATTCTCAAAATGTTTGGCCACAACTGTAGTTTACAGTGATTCATAGCTGCAAACATACGCCCTGGGTAGACCTAAAGATGCTAAGTCATGTTTTATTTTCATCAACTTTTGCTCCCAGATGTAGTTTCCTATCTGAGTCAGAGCAGTACGAAAACTAAAGAGGTGCTTCAGAAATGCTTTTAACAAAGACACCGTAGCGGAGGATCCTCGTCTTGCTGTGTGACTCGGTCTTTACATTAAAACCAGGGAAAAAAAAGAAAGAAAACTTATTGCATCAATAGCTAACTAAAAATGATTCATATCCCAGGATTTTTTTAAGTATCAGTAAACAACATTCAATAAAAAACTGCATATCAGAAGTTATTTATACCCTTCAATAATCAGTGGAGATGTTTTTATTTGCATTAGATCATATCTTATATGCCTCATAACGTCTTTTGCCGGTTTCCACCAGTAGTTTGGTGATTTCTACACTAAACATTGTATTGTAATAACTCTTTTTGTAAAGTGCCTTGAGATGACATCTGTTGTGAAATGGCGCTATATAAATAAACTGAATTGAAATTGAATTGAATTGAATTTATGGCCTCTAATCTATATTGCAATATAATTTAAAAGTATACGGTATCCATATGCATTGCGGTATATATATATATATGTTTTATTTTATTTTATATGTTTGTCAAATGAC
Source organism: Apricaphanius iberus (assembly GCA_028564705.1). Taxonomy (NCBI): domain Eukaryota; kingdom Metazoa; phylum Chordata; class Actinopteri; order Cyprinodontiformes; family Aphaniidae; genus Apricaphanius; species Apricaphanius iberus. Next base: position 924,710 of record JAPXFQ010001917.1, read on the forward strand.
TGCTTATGAATATAAAGATTTAGAATGCCACTTAAAGAACGTTTATTGTGCAAAATGGGTTCAGAAAATATTCAATTCTTTTTCCACAATAATGCAACACAAAAATTCTCATAACATAAATAAAGATGAAGAAATTTAAAAATACAACTAAAGCTAAATAATACTAAAATAAAGTTCAAAATGTTCTGCTTTCCTGGTTACTTATTTAAACATTTAATATCACACAAAAAGAAACCTGCATATATCTGAATTAATCATTCTTCTTTTTCCATTCAATTAAAACAAGAAATTTTAACCTAACAATTTCTAATGTGAAGGCAATGACTGAACATCAGTTTTTTTGGCGTATCTGGTACAAAGTATGTAGGCACAGCTTGATGACATCATCAAAACGCATAGCAGCGGTACGCCGATCTAGTTAAAATCTCCACCTTTGGCTAAATTTGATCATTTCTACCTTCTACCTTTATATATCTTTCCCGTCTTTACACCGTGTCATTTTCCATTTCCCCGCCCGACCCAACCACACACTGACGAGATGCTGTATGATGGTCGTTTCATGTTGCTAGAATCCAAACCCTACTGCCGAATATGCAGGGCTGAAGTTTCTAGAGGTGTTACAACTGAAGCTGAATTAACACCAGCACACTTATAAAGCATTTGTCTCAGCATCATGTTTGAAGGAGCGCAAGGAGTTTGTTTCCTTAAGTGCACAAGCAGCGACCAAAGATCAGTACTTGGTATCGGCAGATACCCAAACCTCTGTCGAGTACCGTATCGACTCAGCGAGTGCACGCCTCACGCACGCCTCATGCACGAGCTTAAAAATATGGCTGCAGTTACACGTTTGGCCTGATGGCGCAACTTCAAGTGAGATGAGAGAAAGATATAAGAAACATCTGATACTGAGATAAAGATACTTATTAATGTTGTTCTGAAACACAAATAAAAAAAATCATATTCCTTAAGAATAAAACAGTCTAACAGATGAAATAAAAAAGTAAAAAGCCAATTCAAACGAAATTCGAAGCACCAACTTTTTATTCATGAATTAAGAGATTGTTAAACTGTTCCCTTTATTGGAGAAATACATTTTTTTAATTGAATTTAAATCAGACATCTTACCAGATATTCATATTTGAGCATCTCTTAGTGAAAGGCCTCCCTTCCATTCCCCTAATCTTTAGTCAGGACTCAGTCTGGGTGGCTCCAAAGCATTTATATTACTTTCAGTCAGAAAACCAAACAAACATGTTTTTGATCAGACCTAAACCTGCCAGGGGTGTGAATAATTTGCACCATCAGAAGATATTCTGTTATACGGACGAGGTCATGGCGTCATCATTCCTCCGCCGCCGTGCTTCACAGTTAAGACGAGACCCTTTTCTGTAACCTTTCCACCCCGGCTCATAGATTTAGGCATTTCCACAGACCCTGGAACCGATCACTGGACTGGAAATCTAATCTCCCTCAACTAAAACTACCCTACAAAAACCCCATCAGCGTTACAGTAAGAGGGAACCGCAAAGTGACTAATAACAGGGGCTTTCTACAAACTCGCCTCTGCTCAAACAGGAAACCCGCTCAGGTTTTAGATAACAATCAGAAGATTGGGGTTTAAATCACAGAATATTTTTTCCGGGCAGTAAACGCCAACGTCGTGCTCGTACCTCGTCCACCAGCAGCACGGTGGTCTCCTTCCTCGGCGCCGGATTGCTGAACCTCTTCTCCAGCAGCGATGCGGCGTGGTCGGCCGTGGCTTTCTGACCCGTCAGCTTCTGCAGACAGAACCACCGACGGAAACATTTTACTCTCTAATTCTGCTCTCCAGCAGTAAGAACGTCCTTCAGTCATCAGCAGCATGGAAGGCAATTATGTTAGGGTTATTTGAACAGATTAATGATGATCGTTTATATATTCACGGTAATATGGGGTAAAATATGTTTCTATTTGACTGAATAATCTAAGAAAGTCTTTTAACTGTAAACAGTAACAGTATGACAGCAGGAGATTTCTTTAATCTGCAGCAAACTGATTTTTAATTGAATTAATGCCTGAGAATTAAAGGTTTTCTGCATTATTGTTACTTTAAAGAGGCTCAGACTGCACCAGGATGTTTAAGGCCTACACATAATATATGATATAAATGTTCAATCACACATTTTACAGAATATATGTGTGGTTCATCTGCTCTAAAAAATTATATTCGGAAAAAGTTGAGTGGAAGGAAAAAGTGCATAGAGGTCAGGGATAACCACAGGCTTGATGGGATTTATTGGCCAATAAACGGGCCAGACCAGAACCCCATAAAGTATCTAAGGAGTACGGTGAGGAGGAAGATGAGACCATCAGAACTACACGGAATACTTGACTTTATGTGTGAAAGATTTATTCAATATATGAGGTTAATTTTCTGAAATTAGGAAAAAGAAAAATTTGGAAATCTTAATATTACATTTTTTTTCAGCCAAACATATATTTTTTAACCATTTTACACACAAGTTCACATTATTTTAGGTAATAAATAGGGATGGGTATTTAACGCGTTAATTGTGATTAAATAATTACAGAAGAATTAGCTTAGTAAAAAAGAAAATTAACACGTTTAATCGTAGTTTACATTCCTATCAATGCAGAACATTTGTTGGAGCATGATTTCCTGCTACACCGATTACAATGATGCACACGTCAGAGCTAGGCTAAGGGTGAACATCCACTTTTCCAAGCGCTCGCCGTTCCGACAAAAATTTGCAAAGATCCACAGCTCACATGGACACAGAAACTTTAATAATGCTGTGAAAAATCAGAGTTCATTCATAAAGTGACTGAGGATAAATTTGAAAACTGAGTTTAAAAAGTTTATTGTCTTTTTGAGACTGCTGCTTTTTACTTTTATTATACTGAATAGAAAGTAGTTCTCAGGATATTTAAGATTTTTGTTAAGTTGTTGTTAAAATTAAAAAGTAAACTATCATTGGTACTGATAAATTCAGGAAAGTAATCGTTTCTATCTTTATTTTAAAGAATTTTTGTACTCATAAAAGCCTTATAGAAGTTTGTTATTTAACTATTCTTTCTAGGCACAGAGAATTCACGCTTTAAAATTATAAAATTAAAAGTCTAGGCTGGGAAAAGTGTTCGCTGAAAAAGCCAAGTGTCTTTTAAAAACCACATTATGGTCGCCCTAAATTAAGCACTTTTTTTTTGCCATTATTCTTTTTGAAGAGAACATTCTGAAAATATACTTAAAATGACGCTTCGGTTTTTAGGTCTGTTCAGTTTATGCAAATTCTTTTTTTTTGTTGCTTTTATTACTTTTCTGAATTTATAAATATTTAACTGCATTATTCAAACATTAAAAGTCCTTAATTTTACAGAATTCCCACCTGTGATGTTTATTTGATTCTTCTCTTCCAAAATCCGTTCATATCTAATTAATTCTGGGCAAAATTTTTGGTACTTTTGAAATGCGATTAATTAGATTAAGCTTTCTAATCGTTTCTCACCCCTAGTAATAAATTAAATTAAGGATTCTCTATTTCCCGAAACGTTGCAGGTGAACGTCGCATAATCAGAACTAACAATCTGATCAATTAGAAAACAACAAAAAGCAGGTAAAAAAAAAAAAAAGCGTATTTTTCACCTGCAGGATCTGAACGTAGGTCTGATGAGGGTCGGTCATCTTCATCCCGTTGATCTCGACGAAGCGGAACGCCGGGATCTCGTCCACGTCGGCGGCGTGCTGCAGGCAGCGCATCACCTCGTGGACCGTGGCCGTCTTCCCCGTGCCCGGCACGCCGGAGATGTACATGCATCTGACAGAGCAACGGGAAGACAAGGTCAGTCTGGAAGTCTTAGAGCTCCCCCTGCTGGCCGAAGGAGAGGGCAGCACACTGAAACCAGACGGCCAAACAACAAAAACAAGTTAATAAATGTTACAGTAAACTAAAGTGTGGTTTAAAACAGCAACTAGAGACTAAATATGTAAAAAGAACTTTAACAATTTTACGATGTAAGACAGAAATACTTTAGATTTCAGACTAAAAGCTGCTATTTCCCCCCCAATCTTTGGACCCTGCGTCCTATTCAACAATGCAGCATATTTATAGATTTTCCGTCAGAGTAAAAAGACGACCAAAGCTTTCAGAGGACATAAAACCACTGAAGAAGACAACTTCTGTGGCTTTAGTGCATGATAACGACCAACGACTTTTCTGGTAGGCCGAAGTATATTCTATTTTCTAACCAGACATGTTACTGTTGCGTTGGTTTCGTACTGCTCATTTTCAGACAGTTTGAGAAAAAAAAGCACGTTTTAAATTAAAACTAACAAAGCACTCAGACCTCCGACGTCCCCATGTCGTTCTCTAATTCCACTTCTCTGTAAATTTCCCAATTGGACAACCTTTTCAATGTTTACATTTCCTCTCATTGAATCACGGGTTTGGGTGGCAAGAAACAGCATATTTTACATATAATTCGATTGTTTTGCATGTTCGGAGAAGGATTTAGCAAAGCAGATTGAAATTCCCTTCAAAAAAAGAACGGAAAAAACGTGAGAGATTGAGGGAAATCAGGAAATGGAACCACCTTGATGAAAAACCTGGATTCCTGCAGCAACTGACAGGATTTGAGGTTCAATTTGTTCATGATAAGTCCCTGTGACAATGTAGTTATTTAGAGAATATGTTTTTAAAAAATTAAGGTTTGCATCTTTTAAAATAATGCTTTTTGCGTTCTAAATCAAGTGTCCCAAACACAGCAGCTGTAAGTCAGATCCTGACAGCTGCTTCTACGCCAGACTTCTGAAACATAAATGTTTTAACCAGTGAAGGGTCCAGGGCTTTCTATCAAATAGGACTAAATGTGTTCCCAGTGAATTTGTGGCCTGGACACCGGCGAACCGTTTTCCACAGATCTTATAAGGTCTTTGAATAACTCGTATTTTGCCGTCAAAGATTTGAAGCTTTTCTCTAAAACTCTTCATGTCTTTAGACGTCAAAGTGCTGATATATGTGAGATTTTGCCCGCTGACTCTCTTGGAAGCGTTTATAGCGTCTTCATAGTCGTTTATTTTGTTGGGTTTTCTTGCCACCCATCCACTCGCGCACACAGAAAGACGTCAGCGAAGATCCTCCTATAAAATGTCTCCCAACGAGACGCACGGCCATTTTCTTGCTGCGCTCCTCCAGCGGAGATCAAGGTTAGCGTCACCGATCACTGCGTGGATACGCGCTTCATGTCGGACAAACCCCAAAATGTATTCACTTGTTCCTGGTCCCATTGCTGACATTTCCTGAACATTTCATTAAAATCCGTAGATACGTTTTTAAAGTATGTTGCAAACAGACGGGCATGAAAACGTTACCTCCTGATGAAGGTAACAAAAAACAAAATCAAGAGTCCGTATACCTTTTCTCAGTGTAAATATGTCATGTTACAATATAAAAATTTGCCGCTTATATTCAGGTGTTCTCTATAAATTTACTACATTTTTATTATTTTAAATACTAGCTTGTGCAGCCTATATTCAGCTGTATTAAACAGTCAGAAAATGGCGGTAATTAAGACGTCTGGAGCTTCTGTCAGCTGCATGTTTGAGCCGGGACGGCGCTCACCCTCCCGTGCCGTCTGTGATCTTGCTCTCCACGAAGTTGTAGATGTCCTGAAACTCCTGCTCCCTGCAGGGCAGAGACTCCGGCACCGAGGAGACGTGGAGCCTGGTGACGAGCACAGAGAGACGGGTTACAGACCGCCGACTGGACGCCTGGCGGAAAATATTAGTTTTAATTCAGCTCAGGGTTAAAATGAGACAAGAAAACCCACGAAAGGAGCACACAGACGATCTGCTGACGACGTAACATTAATTTCTACCATGTATCTGGTTTCAGTGATAGCAGGAAATCTATATATTCGTTTATTTTGGTCTGAATCGGTTGATACGTTTCTCAACTTGCATATTTTTTTCTGTTGGTTCGGTTGTTTTCAACACTCCAAGCGAAACAGAAACGGTCAGTATCAACCAGGAGACAACGTTCAGCCTGCTGATTGGTCAGATACGTCCAGGAGGCGGGAGAACCAGAGGTAAATACAGGAAGTAGACGATGTGTTCTGACCCGGACGAAAACATGGAGAATTTAATCAGATCCTCACCGTTTCCGTTTTTTTTTAGTTAAAGTTAAATCATCCGAGACTAACTCTTTTTTTTAAACTAATATAATCAAATATTTGTCAGTAGGAGGCAGAACCATTTAACGGAATCAAATCCGTCGCTAAAAATACGGTATAAACTGGCGTAGAGAGAAATCAGGGATCATCTTCCTGCTATTAAAGCGAAGCAAAACAGCTAAAGGAACATGAGAGTCATTTTCTTATTACTGAGCCCGGTTCTGGTTCTGGTGCAGTTTTTTTTTTTTTTACACCGTTAGCCTCATGGAGTCAACTCCTTAAATTAAGACCAGCACTGTGTCCTATGAAAGAGCAGAATAAAACTGAATCATTACTGGATTCAATTACATTTAGCGAATTTTCAATAAATTTCAATTAAAAAAAATTATTAGTAAATTATTTCTATTTAAGATCAATTAAAATAAAAGCTGATTTCATTTTCCTCTTAATGATCCCACTTTAAAGGTTGGAGTTTATTAAACGTTTCAGAGGGAACTGATGCTGCTCCACAGTAAAAGTTTTTTTAAGAGATATGAAAAAATTACATCTAAAAGCATCAGAAAGCAGGAAAATTAAACTTTAGAGATGCAGAGAGGGATCGCTGAGAGTCACCAGGTCTCCATAGCAACCATCAGGGACCGTAACGGGCGAAGCGAGATTGCTGTCTAACAAGATGGATGAACTCTGAGCCCTTACAAGGTCCCAGGCAGAGCATCGGGAATGCAATATGACGCGTCTTACTGAGACGCGGCTGCAACATCTACTCCAACATCCATCTGATCTTCTCCTAGCTCACGGTTAAACCCTGGTGAAAACGGACCGCAGTGAGAGCTCCAAACAGACAAGCGACCTGCGGTTCTGGTTCTCACCGGGTTCTGGCCTCCTCCAGAACGTTGGCGGGTCGCCGGGCCGGCTGCGACCTGCTGGGGATGCTGGGCGTAGCCCGGCGCGGCGTCCGCGGCGTGCCGGGCGTCGTCTGCGGGGACGGGACAGACGAGCAGGTGAGACGCTTTCGTTCAGGGGCCTGCCGTCGTCTCCGTGGCGACACTCACCTTCCTCGGAGTCTTCCTCGGCTTCAGACGGGGGGCTCTAGAAGCCGCTGAGGATGAGGAGCGGCTCTTCTTCGCCACCGCCTCTTCATCGCTTTCCAGCCCAGCCTCTTCATCATCCTCCTCCTCCTCGCTGCTGCTCTGCAGCTCCTTCCTGGACGGGACAAACTCGTCCTCCTCGTCTTCATCAGAGCTCAGCTCCCTCTGGACCTTCAGGAGATCCCTGGAAGGAGAAACATCAGAACCTCCCTGAGTCCAAAAGTCCGATCAAACATCTGGTCTCACTTCCTGAACTGAAACCCCAAAGATTTTAACTTCTTCATCCCGGAAAACCTGTAAAATAACTTCATCCAACTGCGGTTCTGACAGATAACAGATTGACGAGCACCAGAGTTCTGGACGGGTTCTACACTCACAGCTGCTTCTTGATCCGAGACGACACCTTCAGAGCCGACCTCCTCCTGGAGCTCCTCGGCGTGGCGCCGACGGGCAGCGTCGGTAACTCTTCGCTCTCCTCCTCGGCCCTGTGGGGACGAAACGACCCGACGGGTCGCAGCAGCTTTTAGAAACCCAACAGAACCAGAAGCAGTTCAATGCAATAACGTCATGAATGAGGATGCACCGATACCTTACCGGTTCTTTAATCGGTATCCTGAACCAATACTAAAAATGTGAAAACTCAGAAAAAAAATTCACAGAAAATTGCATTGTTTTTCTTAAAGTTTGAGATCATTTTTATTAATAATATTATATTTTATTAATATAATATTAATATAATAATCTGTCATTTTTATTAATTTTTTGTATCTAACAACATGGTTGTAACAAGCAGGGACAAAAATAAAACCCGTCTTCCAATTTATTGCATTTTTTTTTCCCTGTGGCATCAGTTTTGGCAAATACTCAGATCCATGTATCTGTATTGTATCGGTTTGAAAGTGGTATTGTTGCATCCCCAATACTAAAAATGTATTTACTACAGTAATCAAAAGAAAAAGTGATTGATTTTAAAGAATTTATTGTTATTTTTAGGGATGCAATGATACCACTTTTTTCAAACTCGATACATTTACGATAGTTGGATTGCCGATACAAAGTACTAATGCAAATTCTTCTCTGCTTATTACAACAAATGACGACAAAATTGCTAAAAAAAATAAAATATCAACAAAAATCACCACAAAACTAACATTTCAAAGGAAAAACAAAACATTTCTGTGAAATTACTGCAGAGTTTCCACATTTTAAGTACCGTTTAACGGCATCGGTTATCTAACAGATACAGATATTAGCCCAATAGAACAGTATCGGATTCTTATCAAGTGCAAAAGAAAAAGGGGCCTGAAATCATCTGCCTTTATGTAATGACTCCCCATGAAAGGTTCCTGGTTTGTTCAAATGCCTTGGAAGATAAAACTGATTATTGATAAAGCAGCGGGACAATTTCTATCTTCAAATAAGCTAAAATATCAAGAAATAAAGGTAATTTTTTACTACGCTGCAGGTCAACTGTCCGTCAGCAGGGGGCATAATTGTACCATTTAACAGGAATTAACCCTGATCCAAAAATAGTCGAAAATGTGTGAGAAATTTTGGCTATTTTTTTCTGCAAACAGTGATGCTATTAAAGCGAAGCAGAGCAGCTACAGGAGCCTGAGGGTCCAGTTTCTATTACCGAGCCCAGTTCTGGTTCTGCTGAAGGTTTATTATAGTTTAACTATTAAAAGATCGACACCGTATGAGACGGAGCAGAATGAAACTGAACCATTACTGGAATTAAACTGAGACTTTTTTCCACAAGTTTCTTTGTAAATTGTTTCCTTTGAAGATAAATTCGACTAAAACACGATTTTCTTTAAAACGATCCCAAATTAAAAGCGGCGCTACCTTAAGGTTTCAGAACTACATGGCGGCTAGAACTGAACTACAACCCTGAATCAAAGAGGCGGAGGCATAGATGCAGAGCAGAAGCAAAGAGCAGAGCGAGAAGGAGGAAGTTTAAAGCATTTCTTCCATCCAGCATGACGGGCCACGTGAGATCGCTGGCTAACAAGATGGATGAACTCCAGGAGCTTACAATGTCTCAGCCAGAGTATCGGGAATGCAGCAGGAAGTGTTTTACTGAGACATGGCTGCAGCGTCTACTCCAAAGTCTCTCTGCTCCGCTATCTGAGACCACCTGAGATTTATAGAGCGGTAAAAGCAAGAGAGGTGGATCAGCAGGGCCTATCAAAGACTGATAAAGTCATCCAGGACATGTTAATGTGGGATATCACCTCTGCTACCTGGATATTAAGCAGTTATAGCACGTCACAACAGTCAGCCCGGTGTTCAGCCAGAAAACTCCTCTGATTCGTTGGAAGACTGAGTGGATGATGAGTTATGACAAAATTGAACTTCAGTTCAGTTTTCGTATTAAAAAGAGAAAACATTTTTGATTTAAGTCACAAAGACAGAAATATAAGAACATCTTAAATTAAAATGTGGTCGTTTCTGACACAAAACTGAACATGTGGTCACCCCCAAATCTCCATAAAACCCACCTTTTTCCGAGGCGTTCTAGGTAGGGATGGGTATCGTTTAGGTTTTATCCGATACCGGTGCTAAACCGGTACTTTTGAAACTGATTATTCACAGGGTATCAATAAATTAATCACCATTCTTACTGTGTGTAAATAAAAGGACAAATAAAAGATGCAGTTGCTTTTAAAAAAAATTAAATATAGGAGAAATCAATTACATTTTCGTTTTGAACTCCAATAACAAATAGAGGCAGAACTAAGCCAAATATATGAATAAAGTTAACCGTGGTATAAAAGTAGTCTGTGATAAATATCACATAAATAAAATGTAATACAGACTTTGTAATAAAATGTCACCATTGATCATTTTTCAAAACTAAACAGCAGATTCTCCAGTTCACCACAGCAGGAAATAAACGCTCATTGTGAGGATAACCAGAGCTAGGCTACTTCCGCTAGCATTTAGCACTAATTTAAGTCCGAAAACTTCACCTCAACTGAACAATTTCGTATTTTTAAACGCAGCGGTAACTCACTATGAAATGTACTGAAGCTATACGGTGAGGCAGAACGCATAAATATACAAAAATACGGAACATTTAAACTTTAAGGACCGCCCCAAACTCTGACTTCGCTGCACACACAGCAAACACTGAAACGCACACCACGAAGCGGACGGATAATTCCCACAGACAACTTATGAATTTATCTTATCACCACAACGGCAATACGCCATTAATGATATACTCACATGTCATTTAGGACCACAAACACCTGCTGCTGCGCAAAAATCGTAGTTTGGCTGGTTAGGAAGGGCCGAAATAAAGCACCGAAATGTGCACTGCTTTTCGGTCTGGTTACTACCGTTCATGTCGTGCCGTGATGGCACCGGATATCGGTACCCATCCCTAGTTCTAGGTAGAGATGAGGATATTGGAGAAGATACAGTTCTAATGTCCTGTAATGGTATTGGTTAATTAACTGATACCATTCAACGATACTTAAAATGTTCAAACTGCAATAATTTTCCAGAAAATATTTATTTTTCACTTGAGATTTTGGTTTTGTGGTCATTTTTATTTATTTTTATTTATTTATCCAATTCACCATAATTTGTTGTTACAAGTAAAGAAGAAAATAAAACCCGTCTTCCGTTTCATTTCATTTCATTTTTTTTTTATCTAGTAGAAATATCGGCATTGTCTCGGCAGACGCTGAGACATAAATCCTGTAGAAATCGGAGCAGGACGACAAACACGCAAAGTATTAACAGCAGGGATGCGAATAATTACGCAAAGATAGAAAGATGCTTCTGAACCAAACGAGATGATGAGTTATTTGGGTCAACACGAGGCGAAGATGGTTTAAAATAATTTATTTTCCCATCTGTTGGTTGAGAAGCTTTTTAGCTTACTTTGAATAGGCCATTTGGGCTGGTTGATAAAGAGCTGAAGGCTCCAGTGGCCTTTTTCTGGTTTCTGGAGCGGTAGACGGTTCCGGTTCCCGACGCTCCCGCTCTACTCATCTGAACAGAACCCCGAGGGCTCCGGAACCTTCAGAAAGCGTTTGTACTCACAGAGCGGCCAGAGCCGGTTCCTTCGCAGTCTGGGCTTCTTTCTTCCTGGAGGGAGTGGTGGTTCTGTCGGCGGTTCTGTTGGTAAAAAAAAAAAACACACAGAGGATCAAACATCAGGCTGAGGTTACAGGTCCGGGTTCAGAACCACAAACCCCAGAACCCTGGAGTGACAGGAAAACCCTCAGCAGCCTCGGCGTGAACATCCCAACCACAACCAACTGAAGTCCTCAGCTCTACTCCTGCATTTTCCCACCGTCACCGGGTGACCCAAACACAACCCAGTGAGGCGTTCAGGCGTTCCGACTCACGTCTCCCTCCGTGTGGCGCAGCTTCTCCTCGGAGTCGCTGTCCTACCAATTCTCCTCGGAGTTTCAGCCGCTCTGCTCGGCGGGTCGGGCTCCTCGCCGGGCTGAGGGCTGGAGACGGACCAGTTTGTCTTCCTTACTGGTTTCACACCAGTTAAGTTTCAAACAAACCAGAAAAAAGCAACAACCCCAAACCCAATCTAAACTTTGCTCATCCCTGGAGGCTTGGCTGCTTCTCCTTTAGATTTCTGCTGACTTATTTGATCCATAATCAGCAACAGAAACATGAAATCATTAAATATCAGCGATTTGTACAGGCAGGAATCTGGTGATTCATTCTAACAACCTTTTTAATGCTTAAAACATTAGGGGCGCAAGGAAATATCGATACGCTGATATATCACGATATTGTATGTCATGGTTTGTATAAATATTCAAAAGAAATTATCGATTTTTGCTTTATTTTTTAGAATTTTAATGGCATAATTAATGAGTCATTTTCGTAGTAAAATTTTAAGTTTGACCGGCTGGTGGCCGTTTTCACCGGAGGATCAACTGGATCTAGTAATAGAACTGGATGTGTTGCGTATGAAAAAGGTTAGAATGCTAAACTATTGTGCCAAATTATTGCGATAATAGCGACTAGGAATGGGTTATGATGCAATTTTCAAGAATAGATTCGATTCTGATTGTCAAGAGTCAGAATCGATTTGATTAAATCTGATCCGGTGCGATATAGATATGGGTCGGTGCTACTAAAATAGGGCTGAACGATTTTGGAAAATAATCTAATTGCGATTTCTTTTCTTCAATATTGCAACTGTGATTTAATTTGCAATTATTTTTATGGGGCTTTTCTCATGCATTTTTTTAACTAATGTAAGCAAAAAATAATGTGTATTATAAACAATATCAGATTTTTCATACACAATTTTTCTATTCCATAGGCTAGACTTATTTTAAGACGAAGGCAGATGAAGCATGGCTGAATATAAACAACTTTATCTACTTAAATCTTCACATTAGATGGTGATCGCCGTCGTTATGCAATCAAGCTTTTCTTCCTTTTGATGTGGCTAAAATGTGTTTGAGAGATTAAATCCTATCTTATTCATCATGCTTATCAAAGCAAACCCTTGGCTATAAAACCCGTTATAGTAGAAACAGCTCGGTCAGCAATCCCCGTCGGCTGGAAGTTTGTTTACTGGAAATTTAAAAACGGGTGGCGGTTATTTTAGCCGTGCAACTTTCATATACGGTGGTGTGATGTTTTTAGGTGTTAATAAAGTTTCGAAGTGTACCTCGTGAGGCAGCAAGGCGGGTTCTGCATAATACCTGGCGTTGTGCAGCATCAACGTTTTCATAGCCCATATAATTTTCCACAACTGATGTTCTGTTCCTCTTTGGTACCAAATATTGTGCAGCGTTGGATTCTGTTAAGCTTTAGACGATTTTATAACAGTTTAAAGTGCAACGTTTCCTTCTCTCTCTGCATTGTTTGAGCTGTTTGCAACGTGACTTTACCAGATACGTTTCCTAGGGATGGGAATCTTACAACGTCTCAAGATTCAATTCGATTCCGATTCTTGGGGCGACGATTCGATTCAGAAACGATTCTCGATTCAAATCCTTTTTTTTTCTTAATAAATACTCTTTCATTCATCATTTGTGTTTGTAATACACACAACTTGATCTGCCAAGTGTCTGTGATGAAGTGAGCCATGAATGTAATAGGGCATGAACACAAAATGGATTTTACAATATATGTTGAGAGAAGGGAACTGGTTCAAAAGTAACAAGACATGAAATTGCAACTGGACATCCAAGACCTTTTAAACAAAAATTCTAGTCTTGAAAAAAAAAATGCTGATATAATTTAAGAAGAAAAAAAATATAATAATATTTATTTTTGTCTGTTCTTTGGTACGTAGTAGAAAATACATTGAAAATATTTAGTATGCACCAAATGTTGCTTATCAAACATCATTAAACAGAAATTTATGGCTTATGTTATTATTTTCATTGTTTTAGTTAGAAAATTTAAAAGTCCTACCGTTATTGAACTCAGCATATATTTCGGACTTCCTTGAAAGCGCCACAGGTGTGCAGCGCTGCTGGATGTTTATGTTTAGCTTATAAAGAAAGATCGCTCTTATATACCTGCAGATTTATAAAAAATAAAAACTTTAGCCAAGGGTGTCATTAGCATGGAGAAGACATTTTAGACGGCCTAAACATTTACCTTCAGGAAAGACGGGGCGGGCTGGATTTCTCTTTCGTCTTTCATGCTGAAGCTTTAGCCTAGCAGCTAGCGGCTAGCAGCTAACGCTAGCTGCTAGCCGCTAGCTGGCCAACGGCGCATCAGACCTGTCAATGCGACGGTGGCCGTTGCGTGACAAACACTACGCGAAGCGAAAATGTAAAAAGGTTCAGAAAACCTATTTTTTGAGAATCGATTCTCAAACGTTTCGGATCGATTCCGAATCTTGTTAAATAGGAATCGAGATTCAGACGTGAATCGATTTTTCCTCACACCCCTAATGTTTACGTCAAGTCAAATCGCAGCCTTTGCGATTAGGAAATCTCATTTTGTCACACTGCGACTTAATTGCATATGCAATTAATCGTTCGGCCTTATAGTAAAACAATTTTTTTGCAGTGTTATGTTTGTTGTATGCCTGAAATTCAATGACTTAACACTGGATGAGTAACAGTTCACCAGGGGAAACTGTATCAACCCTTTCAGACACAAAACTTAAAACGGCTGTCTGGACTTTTTCTTCCTATTTCACCTGTAAAATGAGCATACTACTCTAACAAATAAAATTGATTTTAGACCTTGCAAATCGATTCGATTTTTACAACAATAAATTCAGAATCGATTTTCTTCGATTTATTATCAACACGGCAATAATTGCGAACGATTGCAGCCATACTTACCACAATGTTTTTTTTAAATCGCATTAATCTAATTTTTAATCTATAACTTTATTGATTCTGCACGTGAGCTGCTTTTAAATAAAACCCATTTTATGCACTTTATACTTTTTGTAAGAGGACTATCTTCTATTGTAGTGGGGGCCGTGAGCTGCAGACAGTTTCCAAATGTTCAGGCCCCTCTAGCGATTCTTTATTATTTTTTAAATAAGCAACAAATCTAGAAACTTTTGATGCCGTTATTGGAGACCTTTGCATGAAACCTGTAATGTTGTTACTCTTCAGCGGGGTTGCACCGTAAACTGCAGCTCAATCTGTATGGCAAGCCATTGTTATCAAAAATTATGCATATATTACGTGTTATAACCCAACTGTTCAAGACCGTTAAATACAAGAAACTACTTCATTAAGATAGTTTTTTTTAAATAATATATCAAACATTTGTTTGTCTGCAATAATGTAGCGAATTTTAAAGAAAATAGTTCAAGATTGATATTTTCTTGTCTTCTTCTTAAATATGTTGTTGGATTTAAACGTGTAGTTTGTGTCAAACGCGGTTCTGGAGGTGAGGACTTCTCTCTGACCTGCTGGAATCGTCTCCAGGACTGTCCGCCTCGCTCTGGGATCCTCTGCGGCGGCGGCGGCGGCCGACGGAGGGCGGCTTCAGCGGGACGTCGTCGTGGGCGGCCGGCTTCCTGTTGGTCCTCCTGAGAGGCGTGAGGTTGTGGCTGAGGGCCGGGGAGGACGGCGGCGAGGAGGACAGCCTCTGAGCCGACTCCAGCTCCTCCTCCAGCAGCCGGTTCAGGACGTCCTCTCTGAGCCCCGTCGCTGCCGGCGCCGCCTCGTCTGGACCTGTAGGGGGCGGCAGTCAGCTGCTTCTACTTACTGATTGATGAAGATAAACGGCGACGAAGACTCACCGCAGAGCTGCAGCTTCTTGCGAACCCCCGGCGTCCTCTCGGTGGAGCCCCGCCTCTTGGCGCTGAGGCATTTCGACGCCGACAGTT
The DNA here is from genome assembly GCA_028564705.1 of Apricaphanius iberus. NCBI lineage: Eukaryota > Metazoa > Chordata > Actinopteri > Cyprinodontiformes > Aphaniidae > Apricaphanius > Apricaphanius iberus. Next base: position 940,274 of record JAPXFQ010001917.1, read on the forward strand.
TGGTGACGGAGTGGAGCGACTCTGCCTCGGTGGCGGCGGGCTTCCCGGCGCTCGCCGTGGCTCCGACGAGTCTGGCGTCCCCCGACGCCGCCCTGCGCATCACCGCGGCGTCCGGGGTGGGGAGGGCGCGCCGCCGGGGGCCCCTGGAGGTGGGGGTGGCCGCCGGGGGGGAGCGCGGAGGAGACGGAGGGAGGGAGGGGCGAGGAGGCTCCATGACCCTGAAGGTCCTGGAGTCCCAGGAGAGCTTCACGTAGAGAGTTTCTCCATCATCAGAGTCCGGGAACGGAGCGGCGGCGTCCAGGTGCTTCACCTGCAGGAGGGGGAGGGGCTTCAGGGGTCAGCAGGTCAATGACAGAACAACTTCCTGCTCCTCCTTAAAGACGCAAAACACCGTTAATCCCGACTGAACAAAACCAAAAACAGCAAAAATAAATGTAAAAATGGTTTTAAATCTGGAGGGAGGATGGGAATGGAGCATCTATGGGGTAAATAGGGATCCACTCATACCGACACTGTTCTTATGTACCATATCGGTATATGTTAAAGAGAACCGATACTTTAAATGTGGAAACTGCAATAATTTGACAAAAAAATGTTTATTTTTCACTTGAAATGTGACTGTCGTTTTTTTTAACAGTATTTTCTCCTTTTTTTCTAATTCACCATCATTTGTTGTATATAATTCAGTTCTGTTTGTTACGGTGTTACATCGTTATCGGCAGAGTACGAACCTCGGATATCTGTATCGAAAACAGTGGATCGGTGCATTCCCTATCTGTGAAGCATTTTGAGTTACAATCTTCATTTATGAAGCGGTTTTCAAACAAAGTTTGTACAATGGATTGAATATGAAAAAGTTTGTATATTATGAAAACTATCATAAAAATAATTTAAAAGGAAAAAAAGACAAGATACAATAAAAAATTAACAACTAAAAGAACTAGAAAAATACCTTTTTTAAGACATTTTATTTAAAAAAAAAATGTATACCCCTTTCACAGAACTACGGGTAGAGAAATACAAAAATCCTTGAACTTGTTTTAATTTATTTTTTAGAGAAATGCGGAAAAGACGATAATCCAAACAGAAATGTAAAAAAGACAAGTTTGCCTAAAAATGCAAAGTTTTATAACATTGGTTAGTTGTTTTTTTTAACGTTAAGCTTCATTTACCGAATACGTACCTCTGTTGCGTTCTCGATTATCGGTTTCACCACGTTTAATTTACGCTACATTACTTAGCCAAAAATAAATCGTGGTTGAAACGTTAAACTTTTGAGAAAATACGCAATACGAAGTAGTTAAATGCCGAACAAATTTAAAGATCCAGATCAAAAAAATTCACGACTTTTTAAAGGTATTTTTTTCCAAAATCATAAATTGAATGCTTTCAAGGCTTTTAAAGACCTTGTAGGAACCTTGTATCTGAAACAAAATCCAAACTAAAGACTTCATTAATATCCACTATTTAAAGGAGAACATATTAAAAACAAAGCTTTATTTATTGATTATGCTAATATTGATTATTTTCAAATATTACGTCAGACTAGAGATGCACAGATGTCGTTCTAATTTACTCGTATCGGTATATCACATTAAAACTCTGCAATAATTTCACATAAAATATTTTTCCCCTTGAAATTTTAGTTTTGTGGTCATTTTAATCAATACTTTATCTTTTTATATAATTCACGATGACTTCTTGTAACAAGCAGAGGAGAAAATAAAACCCGTCTTACAATTCATTGCATTTTTTTGTATGGTGGAAGTATCGACATTGCTACTCGGATCAAAGTATCGGCATCGTATCGATTTAAGAACAGTGGTATCGTTGCATCCCTACATCGGATCCATAAAACTGGATTATTATAAAGTCGCTGAACCTTTCCACAGGGAGATCATTGATCAACAGTTTGATATTTTTATGTATATTAACGGAAAGTTGAGTGGAAGGATAACTGCTCCACTGACGTCAAACCCGATTCGTCTGTGAATACAGAAACTAAACACTAAAAGCTGAGACTAAATTGTTGCTTACAAATTCTGATTTAACCGCTTTGATCATTTGTAGAACGTAATTTGAGCGAAGCGTCGAATTATCGTGTCTCTCTCGTTAAAAGCCGAAGTTTGAAACCTTCTGCTGTGAGGTGGTCTCACCTGGACGGGCCTGAGGATGGACTCGGCGTCGACCTCGTCGTCGCAGTTGCGTCCCTCGTAGAAGAAGATCTCCTGGCGGTGGGGGTCTCTGCCCAGCAGCTTCAGCTTGCCCGGAGGCACTTCGGCAACCCGGACGAACCACTGCACCACGGCCTTCTTCTGCTCGCCGCTCTCTGGAACGGCAGCGGATTCTGGGTCAGCTCATCCCGACAGCTTTTTTAATCCCGCTCAGCCTTAAATCCGACCCAGAGTGGGCCGGTTTCGTGTAAAATGTCCCCAACGGGCCACCGTCATTTATCCCCGCCGCTGGAACTCACCGTCTGCAAACAGCCGCACCACTCTGGCTACGTACGGGTTGTCGTCGTCCTCGCCCTCGATCAGGATGTGCTGACCCGTCTTGATGACGGTGGTCTGAGGGAGACCCTCCGCCCTGATGGCCAACGAGCTGCAACAATTAATACGGGGAAAAAATGTTTTTTTAAATCAGAAACGTTACGACCTGCCGACATGAAAGTTGTCTCAGCAGACCGTCACCGACACAAGCAGCGTCATCGCTAAACAAGCTGGTCATTTAAACGGCGCCGTGTTCAGATATATTCATGGAAAGATGAGTGGAAGGAAAAAAAAATTATGGTACATTTGTCTGAACTCAAATTCTGGAAGAGTATGGAAGATTTTCAGCGATGATTCGGGGTAACCAAGTTATCTGCTGCTATCGTGATAATATGTATCGTATCAGCCGATACCGATATGTATAACGATGCAAAACGAATCACTTTTTGTTAATATTCAACATTCTCTGGTAATATTTGAAGACATCAGAAGTTTATCTTGTTTTTCCAATATCGTATTTGTAGGGATGCACCGATGCTGATACTGGTATTGGGTATCTGTGCCGACACTGTCCTTATGTACAATATCGGTATCTGTTAAAGTTAACCGATACCATGAACCGATACTAAAAATGTGGAAACTCTGCAATAATTTCATTTTTTTCTTTTTTTTAAATGGTCATTATTATCAATATTTTAATTTTATCTAATTCAACATCATTTGTTGTAACAAACAGAAGAAAATAAAACCTGTCTTCCAATTTATTGATTTTTTTGTGTGTGTAATAGAAGTATCGGTATTGGTACTTAAATCCAAGTATCGGTATTGTATCGGTTTGAAAAATGGGGTATCGTTGCATCCCTACGTATTTTAGTTTATTTCACCTACATGTTCTATGCAGGTTTGCCATATTTTGGCACCATTTGGATAGAGAAAGGGGAGAAGCAGATGTCCTAGTAATGCTGATACATATTTTTGCCAATAATTTTGTTCGATATTTTGCTTAACGGATCCTCAATATTCATGAAGTTCCCGATTGAACAGAATTCAGGGTCTAGAGGTATAAAAATGTCGGTCATGTTGGTTAGGGTGAGGCATAAGTCCTTAGAAAAATGTTTGACTTTAGCAGAAGACCAAGTGCAGCGTAAGAATCGGAAGGTTTTCCTAAATTTTAAGATTTATTTTTTAAAGATTAACCTTTCGTCTAATATTATACAACTGTTTATATATGGATTGAAAGTTTTTGATTTTATTCCATGCCAAATTTGATTTTTTATATATATATATATATAAATCGTTTTTCCCTTCTTTTTTGTTCTTAAAAAGAAATTAAAAGCGGCATTTATTTTAAAAACTTGCATCTATTTCAATCATCCATTCTCAGAGTTGACCCGAATTCAAACGACCAAATACATAAAATCTGTAAAAGAAGACGGTGGGCCTTGGGACGTGTTGACAGCACTTTAAACTATGGAAACCCAAGAGATGCAGTGCAATATTACAATAATTTAGTATTCATAAACAGAAAATGTCAATACTTTGCTCAGGCCGACTACCAGGTACATGTCCATAACTTTCCGCTCTGGTAACAAACTTTATAGAGGTCTGGTTTCATCCTCCAGCAGGACTTTGTTCGTTAACTGACCAATCATAATCCTCTCAGGGCAGCAGTTATCCTTCCACACAACTTTCCACTAATATACAGTAAACATCTTGCTTCCTGAGCCATGACCTTTAGAGCCTCGCCCTGGCTTTGTGTGTCATGTTTCATTGGTCTCATGTCACATTTAGCAATTGAAATTATATTCAGTTAAACTAGCAGGTTGCATCTATAATTAAGGACAATAATTTCATCTTTTTAGTTTGATAACAGAAATAAATCCTTTGACATGATCCCGATCTACTGTATATTTATATACAGTAGATTATATATTATATCTAATGAAAACGTAAGCAGCCTTTTAGTGTCAGTAACATCAAAGTGGCAGAAAAGGCAGATAAATGTGGAATAAATCGATCTGATCGGTTCTTACCCATATTCTAGAGTTTGGAGCTTCCTGTTGAAGGCCAGAGGATCCCCACGCCACTCATAGAAGCGTTTCACTCTCAGTCTGGTGAAATACTTCATCCCGGAGGTTCTGCTGGCGGCTCGGAACCCGGAGCTGGATGATTAGAAGGAAGGTTCTTCGGGTCGGTTCCGGAGGAGCTCTTGAGCTTTCCTCTAAGTCTGTAAAAACACAGAACCAGTGAGTCAGTCAGAGGGGGGAAGCGTGTCGATTCGCGGGAAAATACTTCATCTCCTTCCGACGAACAGCCAATGGCAGCGCAGCTCAGTGTTAAAACGGAAACACGTCATATCACTACTGGCTGCAGCTGCAGCTTTAGCGTCCGGTAGGGGGCGCTCAACACCGCTTTATCATCCAGAATCCTTCCGCCACAGTAAGAAATTAAGTTTACTCTTTTTTTTTGGTCTATTTTGTTGATTAATTTCCTTCTTTCCTTTGCGTTTTTCTTATTAATCACCTTCACTGATTTGCTCGTTAACATTTATTCATTCAAATTGTAAAATTGTCTCATTTTCGGGGATGAGTAAAGTACCCAAAATGTGTACTCGGGTAAGAGTAGTTAGAGTAGTTACTACTAGTTCAACAACATAACTTTACTCAAGTAAAGAACAAAAAGGTAACTGATGAAAAAGACCTGATATTTAAAATTATGTTATAATGTTATGAAGAAATATGTTTTTTAAGGACTATATATATATATATATATATATATATATATATATATGCGTGTGTAGGCCTAAGTTTAAAAGTATCTGCGCATTTTCACCAAGTTGTCAGCAGTTAAATGTAAGAAAATATCAGCATGCCAATATATTGCAATATTTTATAACCCTTTTTTTTGTAAGAATTTCAATTGAAGCTTTAATGATGAGAGTAATTTTTGTGATAAAATTAAAAGTATGACCGGTAGTATATATATATGAATTCCCCTCTCGACCTCTGCCACGTGTTTCCCAAGCTTGGTTCCTCTACCAGAGGCCTGGGAGCTTGACGGTCCTCCTCAGTATCTTTGTTGTTCCATGTTCTGCACATTTCTGGACGTCTGAGGTTCTTCCAGGGATCTGCTGGAGACACTCCTCCAGTTTGGGGGTCACTGACCCAAATGCTCCGATTACCACGGGTTCTACTGTCACCTTCACCTTCCAAACCTTCTCCAGCTCCTCTTTAAGCCTTTGGTATTTATCAAGTTTCTCATGTTCCTTCTTCTTGATGTTACCATCACTTGGTGTTGCCACATCCACCACAACGGCTTTCCTCTGCTCTTTATCAGCCACCACGATGTCTGGTTGGTTCCCTATCTGTCTGTCTGGATCATTTATAATTTATTAATTCACTCATATAAGCTAAACTTTATTTGTGGCTTTTATGTCGTAAACAAGGAACTGTGATTACGGCTTCTCTGGAACCCTTAAATCTAACATCTAACAAACCTTTTAAAACGTGTTTAGATGCAATAAATGATGCAGGATTCAGACTCTTCTGTCAGAAAATAATAAAAATCAGGGGGTTTTTTTCTCCCTCTGCAGCTTCATCACAACATTGATTGAGACAGGAAATAAAGACACAATATCATGATTGAAAATGTTTAATTTGATAAAATATTTTCTATTTAAAAACATAATCTGAGGTGCAGCTCTTTCGCCTGAATTACAAATCTTTTATTTAGTTTCAATATTTCATCAGTTTGCTAAGTTTAATATATTTTTAAAAAATGTATTTGCTTAATTCAGTATTTCTATGGTGGAGAGTTTTCTTGAAGCAAGCAGCAGGAGGAGTGTTTGGGGAGGATTGCTGGCTTGATAGCGGGCTTTCAGGGATCCTCCTCCAGTGACGCTAGTCCACTATGAGGCAATACAACCTCCACATAATGTTGAACAGACTGTTGTAGTGAGGACTGTAGCTGATTCTAAAGGGATTAACAATCACTCCAGAGCGTCGGGTCAGGACAGCGATTATATGTTCAGGTGAGTGGGAATAAGAAAGGAATTTCCAGATCCGGAGGTTATCCTTAACTTCTTCTTTAATTAGGCGCCAACATCATTCATACAGCTTTCATTTCTGACTGGATTTATTGAAACTGCAGATGGTATCTAGTGTGTGGTTTCCTATAGAAAACAAATACCGGATTCTCAATAAGGATTATGAGTAATTCTCTCATCAACTAAACATGTCCATAAATGAACTAAACATAATTTAATCTTATATAAAACTGAAGAGCTGACTAACTACTTATGAAGTGGACGGCTACCAATAATAGCATTAAGAATGCACACAACAATTGAAATTTGACATTAAACAGATAATGAGCATATACAACAATAACAGGAGTAAATTGAAGTACTCAGAACTTAAAAGGGTAATGCTAACTGGCTAGCACTTTCTAATAGATAGTAGTTAGCTCCCTAATGCCAGCAGAAAACAACCTCAAACAGCCTTAAAACATTATTATACAGAGTATAAACACTGCTCACAGGCATTTAAGAAGATAAGATGCAACAAATATCAGTACTCACTTCTAATGGACGCACAATGTTAAAGGCTTGAATAAACAACGTGTCATGCCGATATCTCTGAGCCACATGAAGCTGAGAACCGAGGATTAATGCACCATGATTGCCATCTAGTGGCAAGAATAAAAATTACATGAACAACCTCAATGAAATTAATAACACTCAAAGGAACTAAAAATGAGTTAAATAATAGTCTTTTTTACAGCCGCCCCCAAATTTCGCAAGCAAATTTGCCTGCTAGGTAGCTTTACTGTCCTGGGGTAAGGCTGGCAGCTTGATGAGGCGAGCAACTGGACGAGTGTAAGTCCTGTCCTTTACCTGAACCACAGCAGTCCTCACGCGTCCATCTGCTCCAGGTATGACAATCTTCAAAGTTCCCACTTGCCACAGGGCTCTCGGTGTCTGCTGATCGACGATGAGCACTACAGTTCCCACAGCGATGTCATCTTTCTCAGTCTGCCATTTCTGCCTGGCTTGTAAAGTAGGAAGAAAGTGACGGATGTAGTGCTTCCAGAAGTGATCCGCTAAAACTTGAGAATGTCTCCACCTTTTCTTGCTTAACAGCTCAGTCTCAGGATAGACTACCTGTGGAAGGGATGAATCCAGCCGCCCCATCAGCAAGCAGTTGGGCGTAACAGGATCTGGGTCAGCGAGGTCAGAGGAGACGTAACCCAGGGGCCTAGAGTTCAGAATGGCCTCAACCTCGATGAGTACTGTCCTCAATACTTCCTCTGGCACTGTATGAACTCCAAGAGTAGTGCGAAGAGCAGTCTTAACTGATCTCACCTCTCGTTCCCAGGACCCACCAAAATGTGGTGCAGTGGGGGGGTTAAAACGGAAGTGAATCTGTTGAGCAGAAAGTTGAGCTTTAACAGTTGGTTCCATGGCACAGAAGGCATCATGAAGCTCCTTATTTCCTCCTTTGAAATTAGTGCCCTGATCTGAAAGGATCTCATAAGGCTTTCCTCTTCGAGCTATAAAACGTCTGAGGGACATTAAGAATGAATCTGTGTCCATGTTTGGCAGAAGGTCAAGATAAATAGCTCGTGTGGTAAGGCACTTGAATAGGATGCCCCACCTCTTTTCAATGCGTCGTCCCACCTTCACAAATATAGGGCCAAAGCAGTCAACTCCTGTTGAATAGAAGGCGGGGCAAAACAGTCGCAAACTTGAAGGGGGCAAATCTGCCATCTTTGGAACTTGTGGGCTACTTCTCCACTTCCTGCATTCCACACAGTTATGCTGGTGTTTCCTAACAGCTTCTCTGCCTCTCAGTAGCCAGTATTTCCTACGGAGCTCTGCAAAAACACGCTCTACTCCCGGGTGGTTTAGCTGCTGATCATAATGCTGGATAAGGAGCTTAGAGATTGTATGAGAGGCTGAAAGGAGGATGGGATGCAACACATCTGAACTTATAATTTCACATCGACGCAGCCTGCCTCCCACACGGATTAGACCAGAAATCTGATCATATTCAGGGGCGAGTGTTAGCAATCGGCTGGTAGATGGCAGGGGTTTGCCAGATTTAAGTAACGTCATTTCTTCAGGGAAGTTCTCCATCTGTGCATGTCTAAGGAGGACCAGCTCAGCATTGTGATAGTCATCAGCAGTTGGAGATTTATCATCGGCCGCCCCGTGAAGCACTCTGGCAGTAGCTTCCAGTAGCTCTTGGAAGGTATTAAACCGCTGAATGTCAGGTAGAGCTGGATCGGGCAAACTAGCTGTTAGTCCACAGAACACTGTGCTCCTCAGTTCTTCTGTAACCTCAGTGATGTGATCAGCTGGTATATCAGGCCACTGGTCAGGTGACTGCAGGAGAAAAGAGGGGCCTTGAGTCCAACGATTCTTTCCATTGAGTTGGGCTAGCGTTTTACCTCTGGTGATATCATCTGCTGGGTTAGTCGCTGAGTCAACATATCGCCAGGTTCTGATATCTGATAGGTCCTGTATTTCGGCAACCCTGGTGCCCACAAACACTTTATATCTGCAGGAATCGGATTGGAGCCAGGTGAGCACTGTGGTGGAATCGGTCCAGTATACCACCTCTTGGATCCTGATGGTAAGCTCTTTCAGCAACATCGAAGCTAACTGTGCCCCTGTTAAAGCGCCACACAGCTCCAGTCGGGGTATCGATAGTTGCTTCTTTGGAGCAACTCTGGATCTTGCAGCTAAGAATGCCACTTGAATATGTCCATCACTAGTGACAATGCGCAAATAGGCCACAGATCCATAAGCACGTTCCGATGCATCACAAAACACATGGATGCTCTGAATGGTGGTACCACAGTCTGTGTTGCGATCAGTGAAGCATCTGGGTAAGGTGATCTGGTACAACTGAGTAAGCTCTTCTACCCATGAATTCCAAGCTCGGAGCAGATCTTCAGGGAGATTAGGGTCATCCCAACCCCTCTTCTTGTCCCAAAGACGTTGTACAATAATCTTAGCTCGGGTAGTATATGGAATTAAATATCCCAGGGGATCATACTGTTGGGCAAGAAGGCGGTAAATGTTGCGCAGTGTTGGTTCAGGACATTCATTATTGTGTTGTTTATAACAGAGTGTATCTGACTTACATTGCCACAACAGTCCAAGAGTACGCTCTTGAGGATCGTCCCTTTGCTGGGTGAACCAGAGTGTGATGTTCTCTGACCTCGATTCGTCAGGCAAGTGTTCAATGACAGCTGGAACGTTGCTGGCCCATTCTCTGAGCTCAAATCCACCATCCAGAAGTAACGCATGTAGTCGGTTCACTAGTTGCTTGGCCTGGTTCTCTGACTGGAGACTCTGAAGGCAGTTATCAACGTAAAAACAGCGTTCCACCGAAAGCCTAGCGTCCTCTTCTAATGCAGTGTGTCTCTGAACATGAGTTTGTAGTGCGAAGGTGGCGCAACATGGACTACATGTTGTGCCAAAGGGGAGTACTTGCCATTCGTAGATGGTAGGTTCTTGGTCCACTTTAACGTCTCGCCACAGAAAACGAAGGAAAGATTTATCCTCCTCCAGCAAGCGGACTTGGTGAAACATCCCCTTCACATCGCTGCTGATGGCCACTGGATGTTCTCGAAACCTGAGGAGGACCCCCATTAGACTGGCTCCAAGTGTGGGCCCAGGAAGGAGGTGGTCATTGAGGCTCTGTCCATTGAAACTGAAGGAGCAGTTAAAGACTATTCGATACTTCCCATTGTGTTGAACAATGTGGTGGGGAATGAACCAGGAACCTTTACTCTGATCAGCGTCAGCTTGGGATATAGATTTGATGTAACCAGCATCAATGAGCTTATGGATTTCTTTGGAGTAAATGGCAGCTTTCTCTGGGTCTTTAACTAACCTTTTCTCTGTCCTACGTAGCTGGGGCAGGACTGATTCTTTCGGTGCATGTAGAAGAGGAAGTTTCCCTTTCCACAGCAGAGGTGTTGCATACCTGTTCACACCTTTGACCAGTATTCTGGTGGTTTTCTCCTCCAATATGTGGACTGCCTCCATATCTTGTCTTGATCTGCTGATCAACTTCTCACTCCTATATGGCAATGTATCAAGCTGCCATAGCTTCTCCACATGACTGAGGAGCTCTGTTTCTGAAGGGTCACATTTGGTAAAGAGGCACTGTTTTGGGGACAGCTGATGGCGTAACAGGCTTGTAGGACCCTGCAACGTCCATCCCAGCCTAGTGTGAACTGCTGCGGGTCCACCCGGTGGACCAAGACGTACTGGTTCCACTGGCGTAACAAGATGTGGGTAATCTGACCCAATCAGGAGCAAAGGCTGGGCACCCTTAATGGTTGGCAGTGGAATACCTCTGAGATGGCAATATTTCTCCATTAGAGCTTCAACTGGATAGGTATGGCAAGCTAAATTTAGTTCTTTAGCAGTGAAGGCTTTATTAATCTGGTATGATTTACCAGGTTGTAACAAGGGAGCTACGGAGAAGGAGACAGTAGCACCATGAATTGTGCAGACTTCTTGTCGGACTGTGCGGAGGGTGAGATCTTCAGGACTCCCTTTAAGGTCCAAACTAATGGCAGCATCATGTAGGAGTATTGTACGTTCCGACCCGTCATCCAATATTGCATAGGTCTCCAGTACCTTTGGACCATTCTGGAGGATGACACGGCACAACTTAAGTAGCACTTGGTTGCTTCTGGCAGGCCGATCTATATACAACGTCTCTGAAACAGAACTCACAAGGCATGTGCTGGGTTTAGGAGTTTGAGGTTCACCAGCTGCCTTTGTATTTTGGCCGGAATTAACATCATGCAGGACATCCAAATGCTTTCTCTCACACTGTTTGCACTTAGCCTTGAGGTTGCACCTGGAGGCATGATGTTCACGACCACAACGCCAGCAGCGACGGTTAGCTTTAATCCACTCTGCCTTCTGTTCTACTGACAGGAACTTGAAATTGTTGCACTGATTCAGATAATGTTGCTCAGTATTGCAGAAGGGACAGTATTTTTTTGGCTTGTCCTGTGTGGTCTCTCTTACAGCTGAAACCCTTTCTGAATTCACCTGTGACTGTGCTGACTCACTGCCGAGTAGAATAGCTGTCGAACTTTGTGACCTGTAGTCAGGACGTCGGCCTTTGGGCGGAGCCTGTCTCTCTCTGGGGAGACTGCTTTGTGGATCACCACTGACTTGGACTCGTACCTCGTACTCAAGCCAATCAGCCAGATCAAGCAGGGCTGGTATTGGGGTATGAATAGGATTCACAAATCTATGAAAGTTGGCTCTTAGGTCATGTGGTAACTTAGCTAAGAGGCGAGAGACATGTGATCCACATCTGAGTTCAGTCCATCCTTGGGTTCCAAACTGCTGCAGCATTCCCACTAGGGCACGAACTTGAAGGGCAAATGACTTAAATGCTTTAATGTCTCCAGTTCTGATATTAGGTCCATCCATCAGATCACAAATCCTCTTCAGCACCAGCTTCTGCGGTTGATCATACATCTCTGTAAGTGCTCTCATGGTATCCGTAAAAGGAAATGGACTGTTACTGTAGGAGTCAGCTATAAGTAGCGCCTCTTCACACTTAAGATGATCTGTGAGTATTTGAAACTTAAAGTGCTCTGGAGCATCATATGGCAGTAAGTTATCTAGAGCTAGCTTCAGCCTAGCAAACTCACGAGGGTCCTCCGACTTGAAGTAAGGGATAGTCGGCTTAGGACCATGGTAGGAGTTCAAAACTGGAGGTTTGCCATAGAGAAAATCACGGCATGGGGAATATTGGCGTTCACATGGGTAGCTTCTCCCCTTAAGTTCCTCTTTTTCGTATTCATAACGTGGTACAGGAAAACCACCACGGTCATCTCTGTAGTCAACAGAGTGTCCCTTATCATATCCATAGTGGTGGCTGTCATGAAGAGATCTTGAACTCCTCTGGTAAGGCTTTGAACCATCATATCCATCACCATGATCTGGGTGGCTTGATTTAAGTGGAGGGAGATCATAAGAGTTGTGATATCTGTCATCACTGTGATATGGCTTGTTATAGCGATCGTAATCTGGTCCATGATCGGAACGATACCTGACATCAGGACTAGATGCTGCTTCAGGACGTAGCCGCTTGCTATCACTTGACTTATCACGAGCTTCACTATGTGGCTTACCATCTCTATGATGGGACAACAACGTTGTTGGACGATATTCAATATCTAGATCCATAGGTTTGGCTTGAGAGCATGGAGATGAACTTCGAGAGGTTGCTGGAGAAATGTCATCTTTGTTGAGCAGTCCTACTTCCTGTAAACAGCGATCAAGATCCTCAATAGAGTCATCTCTGCATGGTCGTGGAGATGGAGGAGCATCGCACTTCACCAATGGGGCACTTACTGCCTGACATGGGCCCATATAACCACTAGATAGTGTCGGCTTGTCTGTAGGTGCTGGTGTCATAAGTGTGTCCTTGTCTCTGCCCTGGGACTGTGACTGAGGCTGTGACGCCTGTTCAGGAGATAGCTGGACCATCTCTGCAAGACGCTGGACCTCTCTGCGTAATTGTTTACTTTCCTCTCTCATGGTAATGAGATATTTGAGCACTTCAGAAGAAGATACCTGCTTACTCTCAGGAACGTGGTGCCCAGGAGTATAGGTAACCTCATATTCCTCTAGATATGTAGGCCGCTGTCTTGCTCTTTGTGGCCGGTCTGAATCTCTGGGATCCCTGTCATGTGACCTGGACATATTGGCTGTAGTGGTTGCTGATCCGGCTCGAAGGACCAAAAATTGTAGTGAGGACTGTAGCTGATTCTAAAGGGATTAACAATCACTCCAGAGCGTCGGGTCAGGACAGCGATTATATGTTCAGGTGAGTGGGAATAAGAAAGGAATTTCCAGATCCGGAGGTTATCCTTAACTTCTTCTTTAATTAGGCGCCAACATCATTCATACAGCTTTCATTTCTGACTGGATTTATTGAAACTGCAGATGGTATCTAGTGTGTGGTTTCCTATAGAAAACAAATACCGGATTCTCAATAAGGATTATGAGTAATTCTCTCATCAACTAAACATGTCCATAAATGAACTAAACATAATTTAATCTTATATAAAACTGAAGAGCTGACTAACTACTTATGAAGTGGACGGCTACCAATAATAGCATTAAGAATGCACCACAACAATGAAATAAGACATTTAAACAGATAATGAGCGCTACAACAATAACAGGAGTAAATGAAGTCACTCAGAACTTAAAAGGGTAATGCTAACTGGCTAGCACTTTCTAATAGATAGTAGTTAGCTCCCTAATGCCAGCAGAAAACAACCTCAAACAGCCTTAAAACATTATTATACAGAGTATAAACACTGCTCACAGGCATTTAAGAAGATAAGATGCAACAAATATCAGTACTCACTTCTAATGGACGCACAATGTTAAAGGCTTGAATAAACAACGTGTCATGCCGATATCTCTGAGCCACATGAAGCTGAGAACCGAGGATTAATGCACCATGATTGCCATCTAGTGGCAAGAATAAAAATTACATGAACAACCTCAATGAAATTAATAACACTCAAAGGAACCAAAAATGAGTTAAATAATAGTCTTTTTTACAGCCTGTAGAGAGGCATCTCCAACTGAACTCCTCCTGGAAGCTGCAAAGCGAGCATCAGTCTGGGGTGATGCGGTTCGTAGCGGAAGGATATCCGAAACCAAGAGCCGGTGTAGGTCCAGAGTTGATTGCGTGCGCTGTCTCTGTCCATGGTTTCCGGAGCTTCAGGTACACAGGCGGTTCCGTGGGGTTGTTTGTAGTTAGAGCTTCGATGAGGTTGTGCTGCTGCATGGTTGTGGGTTAGTATTTATGTACTTTTTTTTTACGGTGGAATGTGTGTACTGAATAATCGGCGAACTGCGGAAAAGAAAGCGCCGGAGGCCGGCCTCGAACAAACTATCATGGAATCTTAGTGGCGAAGGATGAAACCACTGGCTACGATTCATTTCTCTAGCCGCCAACAACTGCTGCTCGGCGTGGACACCTCGTTGCCTGTGGATCTCCACCGGTCTTTTTTTAATAGGCTACAACTATGAACAATGTCAGTCACAAGCACAGCTAAATCCAAACAAGTATGTTTCAAACAAGAATTCACCAGACAAGTTAACAAACCTACAGCTTGATTCTCATGACCCATGAGTCCAGACGCTACTCTGTTTCTAGCAGGCTGTAGAGAGGGATCTCAACCTGGACCTGTCCTAGAAGGAGCAGCTTAAGCACCAGTTTGCGACTCTGCAGCTCAAAGTTCAACCACAGCTGAATCCAAGAGCCGGTGTAGGACCAGAGTTCAGTGCTCTGTTCTGAAGCAGCAGGGCTCGTTGCTCTTTCTGCGTCCATGGTTTGCTGAGCTTGACTTCCACAGCAGTTCCCGATGCGTTCTCTTTAATAGTTGTAGTTCCCGATGCGTTCTCTTTAATAGTTGTAGTTCCCGATGCGTTCTCTTTAATAGTTGTAGTTGGAAGGGTTCGACTGAAAGTTGCTGCGCGTTAGTATTTATGTTCACCTTAAATTGTTGCCTCCCACGAAGAATGTCGGTAAAAACTTTTCCCTTCACGTACAGAACAGACAGCCGGCGACAGGACTCGAACCATGGATCTGGGAGTCGAGCGTCGAAGATGGAAACCACTGTGCCAACGAGTCGCTAACATTACACACTCACCCCACGGCTGTTACAACTTGGAGAACCGGGAAACGAGGGCCGCGGCGCTCCTTCCTGACTGTTTTCACTCAACTTTTCCTCTCCGCACCTCCCCTTTCTCTCTCTCCCTATCCGATACACCACGGCCGGAGGGACGCTTCGTCACACAGCTACAACCTCCGTTGCTTGCTGTCCTCCACCTGCTCACTCACTCCACACTTTACGGATACGGAGCTCACAGCGGAGCCCTCCCAGCCGGATCAGGCCGTACTAAGGCCGGCTACGCCTCATTTCTCTAGCCGCCAACAACTGCTGCTCGGCTGCTTGGCGTGGAGACCGTTGCTTGTGGATCTCCACCGGCCGGCTTTTTAAAACAATTTGTGGACTGTAGTAGCTGTGTGACGTACCGTCCCTCCGAGAGAAAAATATACCGTTTTCAACTGTTGACTGTATAGGCGACCAGCAGCGTGAGCTGCGGACACCTTTCGAACGGAAGAGAAGGAGCCAGAGGCCGGCCTCGAACCCACTATCAAGGAGTAGAGTGGCGAAAGACGGATCCACTGGCTCCACCTGCTCACTCACTCCACACATTCGGATACGGAGCTCACAGCGGAGCCCTCCCACCCGGCCAGCCGGATCAGGCTGTACTAAGGCCGGCTACGCCTCATTTCTCTAGCCGCCAACAACTGCTGCTCGGCGGCTGGGCGTGGAGACCTTTGCTTGTGGATCTCCACCGGCACGGGCTTTTTAAAACATATGGAACGATGTCAGTCGTGTGCAAACTGGCTAAGAACTACTTACACTGACTTCGCTCAATTTTAGACAGTAAGAGAAAAGAATTCAATCAAATAAAGGATATTTTTAGGATCATTTCTACTGCACCCAAGAGCGGTGGGTAGGAACCATTTAATTACTTACATTTACTTGGGTAGCCAACTTTTTCGTAGGTGAAAAATGTACTTTTAGGAGTACTTTTACTCCACCATCGTTTTTATTGTTACCAAACTTATATTGTTATGAAGTATCACTATTCTTACTCTGGTGACATTTCTGGGTCTGTTATTTACTGTGAGTGATTTCACTAAATAGAAACAAGCATGTTTTAACTCAAAATGCATCAGAAAAGTTCACAAACCTACAGCTTGTCTTTGAGTTTAGACCTTTTTGTTTCTGCCAAGCTTTTGACTGATAATATTTCCAACCTGCTGAGCCATTTGGAGTACATATACTCTGAATATATACATGGTAAACACTATGTAGTGTCACTGGAAGCACTTTTCCCTGTTCTGATTGACATTAACTGTTGTATCAGTTTGTTAAGTTTTATTTTAAAAATCATATGATAAAGTTTCCTGAGCTTCAGATGTGTTCTTTTGTATTTTTATGTATGATTATTGTTTTTATTGTACTCTTTATGATCAGCACTAAGCTACTGATGCTCTTGGATGGGTTTCAGCGTGTGGAAATAACAAAGGACGACTGAGACTTTTCTTCATCCACATCACTTTTATTTCTATGGGGCCAGTTTACAACACCTTGTCATGATCACAAGCTTCTTTGTACAAGTCCTAAATTCATTCCAGTTGGTCCTACGTATCAGGCAGTGCATTAAGCTCAGTTCATTATTACAGTGAGAAATGAAAGTTTTCTATCCAAGGAAACCCAGCAGATTTCATGGGCTCGCTGACAGAAGAGTTTCCAGTGTTGACCAAGGAGCGGGTTCATCTTGTGCCGGTCAACACGTAACCCAGCAGGTCTCCATGAGTCCAGACGGCGCTGACGCTACTGTGCTCTGAGGCGACACCATCTCCACAGTGTTTCTAGCAGGCTGTAGAGAGGGATCTCAACCTGGACCTGTCCTAGAAGGAGCAGCTTAAGCACCAGTTTGCGACTCTGCAGCTCAAAGTTCAACCACAGCTGAATCCAAGAGCCGGTGTAGGACCAGAGTTCAGTGCTCTGTTCTGAAGCAGCAGGGCTCGTTGCTCTTTCTGCGTCCATGGTTTGCTGAGCTTGACTTCCACAGCAGTTCCCGATGCGTTCTCTTTAATAGTTGTAGTTCCCGATGCGTTCTCTTTAATAGTTTTAGTTGGAAGGGTTCGACTGAAAGTTGCTGCGCGTTAGTATTTATGTTCATCATAAATTGTTGCCTCCCACGAAGAATGTCGGTAAAAGCTTTTACTTTCAGGTACAGAACGGACAGCCGGCGACAGGACTCGAACCAGCGATCTGGGAGTCGAGCGTCGAAGATCGAAACCACTGTGCCAACGAGTCGCTAACATTACACACTCACCCCACGGCTGTTACAACTTGGAGAACCGGGAAACGAGGGCCGCGGCGCTCCTTCCTGACTGTTTTTACTCAACTTTTCCTCTCCGCACCTCCCCTTTCTCTCTCTCCCTATCCGATACACCACGGCCGGAGGGACGCTTCGTCACACAGCTACAACCTCCGTTGCTTGCTGTCCTCCACCTGCTCACTCACTCCACACTTTACGGATACGGAGCTCACAGCGGAGCCCTCCCAGCCGGATCAGGCCGTACTAAGGCCGGCTACGCCTCATTTCTCTAGCCGCCAACAACTGCTGCTCGGCTGCTTGGCGTGGAGACCGTTGCTTGTGGATCTCCACGGCCGGGCTTTTTAAACAATTTGTGGACTGTAGTAGCTGTGTGACGTACCGTCCCTCCGAAGATTTTGTTATAGTTTTCTAACTGTTGACTGTGCCTAATACTGTAAATATAATGTGAGCTGCGGACACCTTTCGAAGGAAGAGAAGGAGCCAGAGGCCGGCCTCGAACCCACTATCAAGGAGTAGAGTGGCGAAAGACGGATCCACTGGCTCCACCTGCTCACTCACTCCACACATTCGGATACGGAGCTCACAGCGGAGCCCTCCCACCCGGCCAGCCGGATCAGGCTGTACTAAGGCCGGCTACGACTCATTTCTCTAGCCGCCAACAACTGCTGCTCGGCGGCTGGGCGTGGAGACCTTTGCTTGTGGATCTCCACCGGCCGGCTTTTTAAAACAACTATGAACGATGTCAGTCAGTAGCACAACTGGCTAAGAACTACTTACACTGACTTCGCTCAATTTTAGACAGTAAGAGAAAAGAATTCAATCAAATAAAGGATATTTTTAGGATCATTTCTACTGCACCCAAGAGCGGTGGGTAGTAACCATTTAATTACTTACATTTACTTGGGTAGCCAACTTTTTCGTAGGTGAAAAATGTACTTTTAGGAGTACTTTTACTCCACCATCGTTTTTATTGTTACCAAACTTATATTGTTATGAAGTATCACTATTCTTACTCTGGTGACATTTCTGGGTCTGTTATTTACTGTGAGTGATTTCCACTAAATAGAAACAAGCATGTTTAAACTCAAAATGCATCAGAAAAGTTCACAAATCCTTTACAGCTTTGTCTTTGCGTTTAGACCTTTTTGTTTCTGCCAAGCTTTTGACTGATAATATTCCAACATGTGAGCCATTTGGTGTACTTTATCTGAATATTTACATTGGTAAACCTATGTAGTGTACTAGGAAGCACTTTTCCCTGTTCTGATTGACATTAACTGTTGTATCAGTTTGTTAAGTTTTATTTTAAAAATCATATGATAAAGTTTCCTGAGCTTCAGATGTGTTCTTTTGTATTTTTATGTATGATTATTGTTTTTATTGTACTCTTTATGATCAGCACTAAGCTACTGATGCTCTTGGATGGGTTTCAGCGTGTGGAAATAACAAAGGACGACTGAGACTTTTCTTCATCCACATCACTTTTATTTCTATGGGGCCAGTTTACAACACCTTGTCATGATCACAAGCTTCTTTGTACAAGTCCTAAATTCATTCCAGTTGGTCCTACGTATCAGGCAGTGCATTAAGCTCAGTTCATTATTACAGAGAGAAATGAAAGTTTTCTATCCAAGGAAACCCAGCAGATTTCATGGGCTCGCTGACAGAAGAGTTTCCAGTGTTGACCAAGGAGCGGGTTCATCTTGTGCCGGTCAACACGTAACCCAGCAGGTCTCCATGAGTCCAGACGGCGCTGACGCTACTGTGCTCTGAGGCGACACCATCTCCACAGTGTTTCTAGCAGGCTGTAGAGAGGGATCTCAACCTGGACCTGTCCTAGAAGGAGCAGCTTAAGCACCAGTTTGCGACTCTGCAGCTCAAAGTTCAACACAGCTGAATCACAAGAAGCCGGTCGTAGGACCTCAGAGTTCAGTGCTCTGTTCTGTAGCAGCAGGGCTCATGCTTTTTCCGTCCATGGTTGCTGAGCATGAGTTCCACAGCAGTTCCGATGCGTTCCTCTTTATTAGTTGTAGTTCCCGATGCGTTCTCTTTAATGTTGTAGTTTCCCGATGCGTTCTCTTTAATAGTTGTAGTTCCCGATGCGTTCTCTTATTAGTTGTAGTTGGGAAGGGTTCGACTGAAAGTTGCTGCGCGTCGTTAGTATTTATGTTCATCATAAATTGTTGCCTCTCCCACGAGGAATGTCGGTTATAAAGCTTTTACTTTCAGGTACAGAACGGAGCCGGGATAGGACTTGAACCTGCGATCTGGGAGGTCGAAAGTCGAAGATCGAAACAACTGTGCCAACGGTCGCACTACATTACAACACTCCCCCACGGCTGTTACAACTTGGAGAACCGGGAAACGAGGGCCGCGGCGCTCCTTCCTGACTGTTTTTACTCAACTTTTCCTCTCCGCACCTCCCCTTTCTCTCTCTCCCTATCCGATACACCACGGCCGGAGGGACGCTTCGTCACACAGCTACAACCTCCGTTGCTTGCTGTCCTCCACCTGCTCACTCACCCCACACTTTACGGATACGGAGCTCACAGCGGAGCCCTCCCAGCCGGATCAGGCCGTACTAAGGCCGGCTACGCCTCATTTCTCTAGCCGCCAACAACTGCTGCTCGGCTGCTTGGCGTGGAGACCGTTGCTTGTGGATCTCCACCGGCCGGCTTTTTAAAACAATTTGTGGACTGTAGTAGCTGTGTGACGTACCGTCCCTCCGAGAGAAAAATATACCGTTTTCAACTGTTGACTGTATAGGCGACCAGCAGCGTGAGCTGCGGACACCTTTCGAACGGAAGAGAAGGAGCCAGAGGCCGGCCTCGAACCCACTATCAAGGAGTAGAGTGGCGAAAGACGGATCCACTGGCTCCACCTGCTCACTCACTCCACACATTCGGATACGGAGCTCACAGCGGAGCCCTCCCACCCGGCCAGCCGGATCAGGCTGTACTAAGGCCGGCTACGACTCATTTCTCTAGCCGCCAACAACTGCTGCTCGGCGGCTGGGCGTGGAGACCTTTGCTTGTGGATCTCCACCGGCCGGCTTTTTAAAACAACTATGAACGATGTCAGTCAGTAGCACAACTGGCTAAGAACTACTTACACTGACTTCGCTCAATTTTAGACGTAAGAGGAAAGAATTCAATCAAATAAAGGATATTTTTCTCCTCGTCTCCTCCCCCCGCCCCCCCCGGCACCCTCCTCCCCGTCATTTTACTGGCCCCAAGAGCGGTGGGTAGTAACCATTTAATTACTTACTTTACTTGGGTAGCACTTTTTCGTAGGTGAAAAATGTACTTTTAGGAGTACTTTTACACCACCATCGTTTTTATTGTTACCATACTTATATTGTTATGAAGTATCTCTATTCTTACGCTGGTGGACATTTCTGGGTCTGTTATTTACTGTGAGTGATTTCACTTAATAGAAACTAAGCATGTTTTTAATGTTTTAACTCAATATGCAGCAGAAAAGTTCACATACATACAGCTTGTCTTGAGTTTAGACCTTTTTGTTTTCTGCCAAGCTCTTTTGATGATACATATTTCCACCTGCTGAGCCATTATTCCTTGGACAGTTCATTACTCTGAATATATACATGGTAAACACTATGTAGTGTCACTGGAAGCACTTTTCCCTGTTCTGATTGACATTAACTGTTGTATCAGTTTGTTAAGTTTTATTTTAAAAATCATATGATAAAGTTTCCTGAGCTTCAGATGTGTTCTTTTGTATTTTTATGTATGATTATTGTTTTTATTGTACTCTTTATGATCAGCACTAAGCTACTGATGCTCTTGGATGGGTTTCAGCGTGTGGAAATAACAAAGGACGACTGAGACTTTTCTTCATCCACATCACTTTTATTTCTATGGGGCCAGTTTACAACACCTTGTCATGATCACAAGCTTCTTTGTACAAGTCCTAAATTCATTCCAGTTGGTCCTACGTATCAGGCAGTGCATTAAGCTCAGTTCATTATTACAGTGAGAAATGAAAGTTTTCTATCCAAGGAAACCCAGCAGATTTCATGGGCTCGCTGACAGAAGAGTTTCCAGTGTTGACCAAGGAGCGGGTTCATCTTGTGCCGGTCAACACGTAACCCAGCAGGTCTCCATGAGTCCAGACGGCGCTGACGCTACTGTGCTCTGAGGCGACACCATCTCCACAGTGTTTCTAGCAAGGTGTAGAGAGGGATCTCAACTGGACCTGTCCTAGAAGGAGCAGCTTAAGCACCAAGTTTGCGAACTCTGCAGCTCAAAGTTCAACACAGCTGAATCCAAGTGCCACACGGTCAGTAGAGGGCTGTGCTCTGTTCTGAAGAAGCCTACTCGTTGATCTTTCTGCGTCCATGGTTTGCTGAGCTTGAGTTCCACAGCAGTTCCCGATGCGTTCTCTTTAATAGTTGTAGTTCCCGATGCGTTCTCTGTAATAGTTGTAGTTCCCGATGCGTTCTCTTTAATAGTTGTAGTTCCCGATGCGTTCTCTGTAATAGTTGTAGTTCCCGATGCGTTCTCTGTAATAGTTGTAGTTCCCGATGCGTTCTCTTTAATAGTTGTAGTTGGAAGGGTTCGACTGAAAGTTGCTGCGCGTTTATGTATTTATGTTCATCTATAATGTTGCCTCCCTCGAAGAATGTCGGGTAAAAGATTTTACTTTCAGGTACAGAAACGGACAGGCCGGCGACAGGTCTCGAACACAGCGATCTGGGAGTCGAACGTCGAAGATCGAAACCACACTGTGACCAACGAGTCGCTAAATTTACACACTCACCCCCGGCTGTTACATTGGAGAACGGGAAACGGGGCCGCGGCGATCTCCTTCATGACTGTTTTTACTCAACTTTTCCCTCTCGCTACCTCACCCTTTCTCTCTCTCCCTATCGATACACCACGGCCGGGGGACGCTTCGTCACACAGCTACAACCTCCGTTGCTTGCTGTCCTCCACCTGCTCACTCACTCCACACTTTACGGATACGGAGCTCACAGCGGAGCCCTCCCAGCCGGATCAGGCCGTACTAAGGCCGGCTACGCCTCATTTCTCTAGCCGCCAACAACTGCTGCTCGGCTGCTTGGCGTGGAGACCGTTGCTTGTGGATCTCCACCGGCCGGCTTTTTAAAACAATTTGTGGACTGTAGTAGCTGTGTGACGTACCGTCCCTCCGAGAGAAAAATATACCGTTTTCAACTGTTGACTGTATAGGCGACCAGCAGTGTGAGCTGCGGACACCTTTCGAACGGAAGAGAAGGAGCCAGAGGCCGGCCTCGAACCCACTATCAAGGAGTAGAGTGGCGAAAGACGGATCCACTGGCTCCACCTGCTCACTCACTCCACACATTCGGATACGGAGCTCACAGCGGAGCCCTCCCACCCGGCCAGCCGGATCAGGCTGTACTAAGGCCGGCTACGCCTCATTTCTCTAGCCGCCAACAACTGCTGCTCGGCGGCTGGGCGTGGAGACCTTTGCTTGTGGATCTCCACCGGCCGGCTTTTTAAAACAACTATGAACGATGTCAGTCAGTAGCACAACTGGCTAAGAACTACTTACACTGACTTCGCTCAATTTTAGACAGTAAGAGAAAAGAATTCAATCAAATAAAAGGATAATTTTTAGTATCTTTTCTACATGCCACCCAAGAGCGAAATGTAGTTAACATTTAATTACTGACTTTTTCCTTGGGTAGCCAACGTTTTCGTAGGTTGAAAATGTACTTTTAGGTGTACTTTTAATTGAGAAACCACCATCGTTTTTATTGTTACCAAACTTATATTGTTATGAAGTATCACTATTCTTACTCTGGTGACATTTCTGGGTCTGTTATTTACTGTGAGTGATTTCACTAAATAGAAACAAGCATGTTTTAACTCAAAATGCATCAGAAAAGTTCACAAACCTACAGCTTGTCTTTGAGTTTAGACCTTTTTGTTTCTGCCAAGCTTTTGACTGATAATATTTCCAACCTGCTGAGCCATTTGGAGTACATTTACTCTGAATATATACATGGTAAACACTATGTAGTGTCACTGGAAGCACTTTTCCCTGTTCTGATTGACATTAACTGTTGTATCAGTTTGTTAAGTTTTATTTTAAAAATCATATGATAAAGTTTCCTGAGCTTCAGATGTGTTCTTTTGTATTTTTATGTATGATTATTGTTTTTATTGTACTCTTTATGATCAGCACTAAGCTACTGATGCTCTTGGATGGGTTTCAGCGTGTGGAAATAACAAAGGACGACTGAGACTTTTCTTCATCCACATCACTTTTATTTCTATGGGGCCAGTTTACAACACCTTGTCATGATCACAAGCTTCTTTGTACAA
>JAPXFQ010001918.1:0-93974 GCA_028564705.1 Apricaphanius iberus
CAGAAAGAGTTGATGAATTAATAAAAGCAGTTCCGCCTCCCCTCTGGCTACTCCTCGATGAATAAGAAAAGTGAATTTCCATTGTCTCCGTTAAAAAATAAACAATGAAGATTATTGTTTAAAATCAAATCATTTATTATAAAAGTTTTAATCAGCACTTCTCACTTTTTGACAACAATGTTGAATTATTGAAACATTTTTTTAAGAACTTAATTTATTTTTATATAGCAATATTTTCAAGGATTTTTAGTTTTGTAACTTATTTGAAAGGGTTTAATTGTATTAATTCATTAAAAGTAACTGAAATAAATATTTTTCAACAGAACTCTAAGCATTGTCACCTTATAAAATGAGTTAAACCCTAGTATTACAGTAGGCTAAATAATTTGTAAAAAATATAAAAATTGCACTTTAGAAATTTAAGGAGTCATTTAATGTAAGGTGTTGGCCAGTAATATTACAGTGATCTGGGGCCGTATACACAAAGACTCTTATCTTACCGCCAGGTGTTACTCCTAACTCACGCTAAAAGGTTTTACATAGGAGTTGTCGTCTAAAACCTATTCACAAACGCACTAAGAGCTACTTTTACGTAGGACAAATTCCTAAACGTAAGATAAGAGTGACGTCTCGTTGCTATGGAAAACGTAATTTCCTGTGTATAAGTAAATAGACGGACTGCAGTGTGATTGGTTGTTGAATGACACGTGTGAAACCAGGAAATTGAAAACTCCAATGATTATGAACAGCGCAAATAGCAGAAATAATGCACAATGACATCTTTGTGTCGGCCATGAGACTGACACTTCATGCAACTTACACACACTAGCCTACTTACAGAGAGGGTAGAGTGTAAAAACGAAAAAACGTGAAATGCATCATATTATGTGACAGACTGCCGTCCTAACTGGGATAAGCTCTTGGATGGAAGCGGTATAGATAATCGATGGATGGATGCATCATATTAAGGGAGTGATTGCAAGTAGTCTGTAAACAGTTGTGAAGATGAGCACATCAGCCAAATCTTAAATAGACCCCCCCACTACAGTGAAAAGCACCTCGTGAACTGAAAATGAGTGGCGAGAAAAAAGCAAGGAAATCTAACTGGTCGCAGGACCAATTATTACTACTGGCACAATTTGTACTGGAGAGGAGGACGGTCCTCAAAGGGCGATTCGGAGCCGGAATTATGAATAAGAAGAAAAGGGATGCATGGGTGGAAATTAGCAGAAACGTAATTGCATCTTATCCAGCGGTGTCTCGAACGGCAGAAGACTGTGAGAAGAGATGGTATTCTCTACAGTCCCAGTGTCGGGTAGAGATCGCCACTTATAAAAAGGATGCTGCTGCAACAGGTAGGCAATGTCCGTCATATAGGCATCCCTACATATGTTGTATAAATTGGAAGACGTGTACGTTTTCTTCTTTGTGCAGGGGGAACAACACGTAGCCGGTATTTCACAAAATGGACATATTTTTCTACGGTTTGGCCTGTTATCCACACGTAACCGCAGATTTTCGGCACCAGAAACGAAGCTTTTTAAAAACTCCGGCCAAAGTGGAGATTTGTGTTTTCTCCGTTTTCAGTATCTGCGTGTGGACGGTTGAAAACGGAGTTTTAACTACCGTAATGTCACTATCCGCAACAAAAGAATGCTCCAACATCACTTGTGCGACGTGTGTACTCTAAAAAAAAGAAAAAACATTCATGCCCTCAGAGCTGTGTTGGTATCATCCATTGTTAAAGCACGTTTTGTTAGTTTGCTTTTATAAGCTCTATCACTGCTGCGTATAAGATAGAAGAAAGTAATTCTTAGCAGATAGGATTTGGGAGAACTACTGCCCCGTACTGCTTTGTCACGTCTATGAATGTGCTGAAAAACGCATTTATCCGGTTACGTGTGGATGGAGATTTTTTTTTTTCAACGAGCGGAGGAAAATCTTCATTAAAAAAAAAATCCGGCTACTTGTCGACATTGTTGGTATTGTTGGGTCAATACAGAACCATCCAGAGTGTCCACCACATTGCGTCTGGCTGCAGCCATTTTGGGAGTCTTTGTGAATAGGTCTTAGGGAGTTAGGAGTCCTCTTGACTTCTTTTAAGGACTCCCAGACTTAGGGGCTACTTTTAGGCCTAAAAGTGGTTGTGAATTACTTTTATCTTAAGAAACTAGGAGTCCTAAATTTAAGAGTGACACGCCCACATTTTTTAGGAGTTACTCCTAAATTCGGCAGTTAGGA
Organism: Apricaphanius iberus; assembly: GCA_028564705.1. Classification (NCBI taxonomy): domain Eukaryota; kingdom Metazoa; phylum Chordata; class Actinopteri; order Cyprinodontiformes; family Aphaniidae; genus Apricaphanius; species Apricaphanius iberus. The sequence continues at coordinate 2,242 of JAPXFQ010001918.1, forward strand.
CCTACTTTTAGCCCCAAGATTCTTTGTGAATACGGCCCCTGATCTGTAAAAGAATGGTATTTTTCTGTAAAAATATAAACATTTTTATAACCTCGCCCACTGCAAGACCGGCAGTGTGTGAGGTGCATTGTGGGTAGCCATGCTTTTAGTCATTTTGTTCTATTTTGGGCTGTTTGCTGTAATTTTATTGTGAGGTTTGACATGGTTTTTGTTATTGCTTTGTTCAGTTTTGCAAATGTGATGTTTGTTTATGTGTTTAGGGGAGACCGGGGTTGGTTGTCTCATTGTGTCAGATTGTCTTTAAAGGTTAATTACTTCCTGGTACAATACATTCTAAAATTAAAAAGCATACACATTTAAAGCCAAGACCCTAATTTTTAATTTCATGTAGGGATTACTGGTGAAAGATTTTTTGAAGATGAGCAATGCATGCATGAGAAAAAATTGTGATAACCAACCCCGGTCTGCCCTATTTATTTGTTGTTTTCATGGTTGGCACCGTGAGGGAAGAAGTCATTCAAGGAAATTACATCACTGCCATTATGTTGTACAAGTATATGACTCATGCTGATGTTTTTTGTAACTTCTCTCAGATGTTTTTTTCTTTGGTAAGATAATGTCATTAAGTGTGAGGCAGCAGAAAGTCCTTCCACCACTATTGCAATCATCTACAGACCTGCTGCAAAACCTTGCACTGAATCTAAGAAGTACTTACAGATTTTAAAATGTCGTAAGCCATTACTAACAATTTTTTATAAAAACAATACGCAAATTTATGGTAATTTTCTGTAGAAATATAAACATAGGCACTATTTCTAAGGTGTTAGACAATAATTTTACAGTAAACAATCAGTAAAATTATAGTATTTTAGAGTAGATTTTTTTACATTCTTCTTATACAATACAAGCCAAAAGTCTGGACACACCTTCTCATTCAATTAGTTGCCTTTATTTTAATGACTATTGACATTGTAGATTCACACTGAAGGCATCAAAACTATGAATGAACACATATGGAATTATGTAGCACTTTTACAAAAAATTGTGAAATAACCTGGCCTCTAAAGTCACCGGACCTGAACCCAATGGAGATTAATTGGGGTGAGCTGAACCGCAGAGTGAAGACAAAAGGTCCAACAAGTACTAAGCATCTGTTGGAACTCCTTCAAGACTTTTGGAAAACCATTTCTGGTGAATACCTCTGGAAGCTCAAGAGAATGCAAAGAAGTAATCAGTGCAAAGGGTGGCTACTTTGAGGAATCTAAAATATAACAAATGTATTCAGTTATTTCACCCTTTTTGTTTAAGTGCATACAGTAATTCCATACATCATGTGTTCATTCATAGTTTTGATGTCCTTAATTCAGCATTTACGATGTAGTCATGAAAATAAAGAAAATGCATTGAATGAGAAGGCGTGTCCAACCTTTTGGTCTGTACTGTATTTACGGAGTTTGACCATAATAACATGGAGTAAAACTAAAATAAGAGTATTTCCCTTGAAAAAAAATCTACAGGAATTTACTTTAATATAACTGATTTTGCATGTTATTTTGATTCAAGTATTTTACCTTCATTTTATGGTATTTGGTCGGCAGCTGTAGCTCCCAGTAATTTAAAGTTTTTTTTAAACTATCTTTTTACAGTATAGTCACTGGGGCTGTAGGGATAAAATGATGGTATTAAAGATTCTATATGTATGTATATGTATATATATATATATATATATATATATATATATATATATATATATATATATTGGGACATTCAGTTCAGATATTTGTTAGGGTCCCAAGTAAGTCTTTGTTAAATGTTCTGAAAAAGAGATCAGCTCAAAACCTAGTCACTGAATCTTAATATGTTTAAACTGCTAGATTTATCAAGCAGTAGAATTGCTTCTTCTTTAAGTTTCGTCCACACAACTGGAGCATCGTTGAAGATATTGTAGGCCAGAATTTCAATGAGTCCTATCAAAACACAGCAAAAACCATGCTAATATTAGCCTAGCTCATGTTTATTGAGGACTGTAGCTGTATGTGTGTCCAGTCTGTAAAAGGTTCCATTAGAACAACCTATTAAATATCCAGTTCTTTAAAAGAAGAATTATTATTATTATTTATATCTAGAAAAAAAAGACGACAGTCAAGATTGCATATATAGTCCCTCCTGGGAGTTTTGGTTCTTCCCTGTGAAACATGCCTAGAAAACCTCCAAAGGCAAAGGGGGGCACCCAGGGGGACATTATGATAAGATTTTGAAACCACTTCAGCTGATTCCTTCTGATGCAGAAGCCAATCAAGCCACTCTCCAGAAGTTCATTTTCACTTGTGCACAAGATCTTGTTCTTTTGGTCATGGGGAAGCAGTAACTCAGGAGATAAGGATTTGTCCTGTAGCTGCTGGGTTCGGGTTTGAACCTGTGCTTGGTTAGATTGAATGGCAATCCAACTTTTTCTAGTCAAGGACTGCTCTGGTTCAGAGATCAGTAGAGTAGCCCAAACACATTGTCAAGTTCGAGAAGCATTACTTTAATAACAGCAAAAATATGGGGTAGTAAAACAATTCTTTTTCATTCCTACCTACTCCTGACTTCAATCTCGTAGAACTGTGAGGGATTTTATACATGAACAGGTGCTGGTCATAAAAGTAAAATAATGTGAAAAACTTGATTTATTTCATTCCATTCCAAAAAGTGAAACCTGTAAATTATATTCATGTCGCCATACTTCCCACTGTTTTTCTTGGAATGCCTGTCTGCGCGGCCTCATCTCCACAGGTTTGTGCGATGCGCATGCACATTGATTGACAGTTGACACGGCAGAAACTTTAATTCTATTGGATAAAAAAAACTGCCATTCAGTCTGAATTGCATAGGGGTCTATGGGAGGAAGGCGGGACTTAAGAAAAAATACATATGTTGTGGAGCACTAGCCTTTTGTCATAGTACTGAACCCCACATAATTTTAAGGATGTATAAAACTTTAATACTTTAAACTTTAATACTAAAACATACAATTTTTTTGATAAAGCACATTTAAAAACAGCATGAGAGCCTACCAAAGTGCTGTACAGAGGTAGCACATAAAGTTAATAAAAAGGATAAGACAGAAGATAAAGCAACAGAAACATAGCAGATAGAACAATCAAGAGAAGTCAATAAAAAGTATAAAAATAAAAACCCTAGATATAATAGCTAGGCACTAAAAGTGAGGGGGTAAAAGTAAGTCTTTAAACAAGACTTAAAGACCACTATGGAGGAGGAGAGTCTGATATCCAACCAGAGTTCATTCCAGAGTTTAGGAGCACAGAGTGAAAAAGTTAGTTCACCTCGGGTTTTGCAGTGTAGACAGGGAATCTGAAGTAGATGCAGGTCACCCGAACAGAGAGTCCTGCCTGGCACATATGGAGTGAGTAGCCCTGTAGATAAGTTGGAGCTAAGTCATTAAAGGCCTTAAAAACAAAGAATACGTTTTTTTAAACGTCCCCAATTGTGCACAGGAAGCCAGTGAAGTCTTGCTAAAATTGGGGTAATGTGCTGCAAAGTTTTTGTCAAAAATCTTGCGGCTGCATTCTGTATCAACTGAAGGCAGGATAAGACGGCTTTTGAAATACCAAAGAGAATGGCATTGGAGTAATCCAGCCTTGAGGTAATAAAAGGGTTAATGGTTGTCTCAAGGTGCCGCTGTTTCAGAATGGGTTTTAGTTTTGAGAGACGTCTCAACTGATAAAAACAGGATTTACCCATGTGATTAACATCAGAGTCCATTTTTAAAGCCAAATCCATTTTAATATTAAGATTAAGAATTGTTTTACTAATTTAAAAAGGAAGTGCAGAAAAATCAAGAGCAGAGGAGGATGAGCTATTGGGAAAACAATAAACTCAGTCTTTGTGTCATTTAACAGCAAGAAATAGGCTGCAAGCCAGTCCTTAACTTCACTCAGGCAATAAAGGAGTGGTTGGACCGAGGTAAAAGTCTTCAACGGAACATGTATCTGGCAGTCGTCCGCATAAAGGTGATAATTAATATTACATTACGTAAAAATCAGTCCCAGTGGAAAGATGTAGATACTACATAAAAGGGGGCCTAGAACAGACCCCTGCGGCACACCCCAAGAAAGAGCAGAAGAGGGAGATGAACAATCGTCCATCCACACTCTAAAAAGTAAATCAAAAGTAAAAGTACGAACGGAACCAGTCAAGTACTCATTCCCTAATGCCGACCAAATCCTCAAGACGGGACAATAAAATGTCATGGTCAACCGTATCAAACACAGCTGAGAGGTCCAAAATCACCAGAGCAACATGGGAACCGGAGTCACTGGCTAAAAAAATATTAAAATCCCTGACATGGGCGGATTCTGTACTGTGATATTGTCTAAAACCAGACTGGAATTTATCTAAAACACCAAGATTGTTTAGATAAGGCAGAACTTGATTATAAGCAGCCTTTTCCAACACTTTTGACATGAAAGGGAGTTTTGAAATCGGGCAAAAATTCCCGAGGACAGTTGGGTCTAGTGGGTCAATAGTGATTGAAGCACAGCATGTTTAAAAAGGGATGATACAATTCCAGAATAAAAGGCTGGAGTTTACAATGTTAAGCACATAAGAGGCTACCGCTTGAAGAACCTCCCAGAAAAGTCTGTCTGGTACAATGTTATCCAGACATCCTGATGGCTTCATGAATGATATTAATCTCTCCAGGGTAGGCAGTGTAATCGGATCAAAATGGTCAAAACATTCTTTACAAAGGAATACAGGTAGCAGGACATCGCCAGGGGAAATAATTTGACTCCTAATATTGGAGACTTTATCCAGAAAAGAATTTAAGACTGTGAGCAAAGTTCATCAGTGATTGCGAGAGTAGGAGAGTTATCAGATGACAAAACTACATTTAGGGTATTATACAAAACCCTCTGTTTACCGAGTGGGCAGTAATAATGCTGGCGAAGTATTTATTTGTAGAGATCCTGACAGCTCTCTGATATTCATCTAGTGCATTTCTGAAAAGGTCATTGGGCATAGATAATTTATCCTTCTTCCATCTGTTTCATACCTTCTGCATAATCTTCAGAGTCCATGTGTGTAAGAATGTAGCCAAGGGTCTGATTTTGGTTAAGGAGATCTAACTTTTAAAGGAGCAACAGTGTCCTTTACCATGAGGCAGGCTGACTGAAATACACCACGGGCCTCTTCCCAAAGGTCAGCGGACAATAAAAATCAAATAAAACTGGAAAAAGATCATAAATAAATAAATCCTCCGCAATGCAGCCTTAACTGGCAGAAACCTCCAGCAGAACCAGAACCTGGCTCAGTACAAGCGGTCATCTGCCACAACCGTCTGGAGGTTGAGAAGACAGAGAAGAGACACAGAAAGAACAAAAGAACTGAAAGAGTACTGTAAGAGAACTGTAAGAGTACTTTCTATATTAAAGAAAGTAAAAAGTTGACAAGAGGACATGGAGGATGTTCAAACACTCGGAGCATCATCTGAACCGATGCTCTCCCTCCAGCAGGGGGCATTGTAGCTGAGCAGGATACCAAATCAGGTGAAGCTTCTATGGAGAGAGAAACACTGAGAGAAAATAAGGTAATCGCAGTAACAGCAGTAAAAAAAGAAATCTGGAGAGTAGTAGGAGAGAAAAGAAGGTAAAAAATGGGCAATAACAGCAAAACATGGTCAGTCTGTCCTCCAGCCTATAAACCTATAGCAGCACAACTACAGAGATAACTCAGGATAACTTAAGCCATTCTAACTGTATACTTTATCAAAAAGGAAGGTTTTAAAGGGACTATAAGGAAGTTAAACAGCAAATAAATGTATAAAACTGTAAAATTTCCAGCAATGTCCCGGTCAGTAAAACGAGCCCTGGCCTTTTCCCTGTGGTTGCCTCTATATGCCGGTAAAATCATTTTATTAGTTGTTATTAGTTATTGTTCGGGTCGAACAAGCAGCGCTCCCTGAGCGCCTCCTAGAGGCAGCCTAGTGTGTGATGACTTCATACGAGTTCACTCTCTACCGCAGCCTTTGCTATCTGTAGCAAGAGCTGCATAGCGAGGGGTAGCATTGGAAGCATGGATTCTGCCAAGAACAAGAAGAGAGCTGCTTCAAGCACCACCAACGCTCCAGACCAATATACCAAGAAACCAAGAGTTTATTCCAGCGCTATAAAAAGGGCAACACTTGAGTAGGATTGACGTAGGCAAAGAACCGGAATAAACATCAGTGTGGCGTTTGAGAGTGGAAAATGCTGAGAGAATCTCTTGTTATGAAAAAAGACCCGAAGTTGGCAAAAATGTTCATTATTCTTTTCTTTATGAATTTTCTCACATTTCTAACATGGAATGTTCATGGATCTGGTAATAAAAATAAAAGAGTTCATTGTCTCAACCAGCTTAAAAGATTGAAGGCAGATCTTGTCTTATTGAAGGAGACTCATAAATCCAGCTCAGCTGCAGATTTTCGTACTGTATTTTCTTCATGCTTTAACTCTAGACAATGGGAAGTAGCAATACTGATAAATAAAAATATACATTTTAAAGTAATAGACACAGTTACAGATCCAGAGGGTAGATTTATCATATTAAAAGTATTTATACATAACCAGAAGTTATGTATAGTTACTGTATATGGCCCAAATGTTGACAACCCCTAATTTTTTCATACCTTTATCTTGGTTTTGGTTGAACACATGGATTGCTTACTTCTTCTATTGGGCGACCTCAACTTTGGTATGAATAAAGAAATAGACAGGCTCAGTACAACAGGAACTCAGCGTACCTGGTAATCCATAGATATAGTTAAACAGTACATGAGCGATTATGGACTTTACGATGCATGGCAATCTCTTCATCCCAACGTCAGAAAATACACTTTTTTTCTCAAATGTCCGCCATTGTTATTCTAGATTGGACTATTTATTAGTCAGCAGCTCACTGTTGAATGAAATTTCAGACAGATCTTATAGCTATCAGTGATCACACTCCTGTCTCTATAAATCTAGTAAATAAAATAAAAAACATTCAATGCAAAAAATTGGAGATTTAATATATAATTACTTAAGGAGAGAAAATGTATTAACTATATTGAAAAAGAATGGGCTTCATACGCAGAACTTAATGATCTCCTTATTAAAACCAGGAAAAGACCCTATGTCTCCTACCAGTTATCGTCCCATTTCTCTGATCAATGTTGATCTTAAAATAATCTGCAAAACTCTTGCAAGAAGAATAGAGAAAATAACACATCTTATAATCCATCCTGACCAAACAGGTTTTATAAAAGGGAGATTTTCCACCACAAATTCACATAGATTAATAGATTTAATAAATTATTTGTACTGTATAAACATCCAAACTTACATAGTGGGGAGAATCTGATACACTGCTGTTTTTTGAAGTTTTCCCACTTACAAAGCATATAGAGGTCTGTAATTTGTATCAAAGGTACTCTTCAACTGTGAGGGACAGAATCTAAAACACAAATGCAGAAAATCAGAGTGGGTACTTTTTAAATAAATACTTTCCATTTTATTGCATGAGATAAGTATTTGATCACCTATCAACCAGTAAGAAGGTAGGCTCCCAGAGACCTGTTAGTTCTTCTTTAAGAAGCCTTCCTGTTCTCCACTAATTACCTGTATTAACTGAACCTGTTTGAACTTGTTACCCTTATAAAATACACCTAAACACACACTTAAACAAACTCCAACATCTCCACAATGGCCAAGACCAGAGAGATGTGCAAGGACATGAGGGATAAAATTGTAGAGCTGCAAAAGGATGGGATGGACTAACCGACGATAGGCAAACAGCTTGGTGAGAGGGCAGCAACTGTTGGTGCAATAATTAGAAAATGGAAGAAGTTCAAGATGAAGGTCAATCTCCCTCTGTCTGGAGCGCCATGCAAGATCTCTCCTCATGGGGCATCAGTGATCATGAGTACAGTGAGGGATGAGCCCAGAACTAAACAGAAGGACCTGGTTAATGACCTGAATAGAGCTGGGACCACAGTCTCAAAGAAAACCATCAGGACCACATTCCGCCGTCATGGATTAAAATCCTGCAGTGCATGCAACATACCCCTGCTCAAGCCAGCGAATGTCAAGGCCCGTTTTTCGATGACCATCTGAATGATCCTGAGGAGGAATGGGAGAAAGTCATGTGGTCTGATGAGACAAAAGTAGAGTTTCTTTGGTCTAAACTCCACTTGTCGTGCTTGGAGAAAGAAGGAGGAGTACAACCCCAAGAACACCATCCCAACTGTGAAGCACGGAGTTGGAAGCATCATTCTTTGGGGATGCTTTTGTGCAAAGGGGATGAAACGCAGCACCATATTAAGGGGAGGATGGATGGGGCCATGTATGGTGAGATTTTGGCCAACAATCTCCTTCCATCAGTCAGAGCATTGAAGATGGGTTGTGCTTGGTCTTCCAGCATGACAACAACCCAAAACAGACAGCCAGGGCAACTAAGGAGTGGCTCCATATGAAGTATCTCAAGGTCCTGGAGTGGCTTAGCCAGTCTCCAGATCTGAATCCAATAGACAAAATTTTCTCTGTGTTGCCCAGCAACAGCCCTGAAACCTGAACGCTCTGGAGAAGATCTGTATGGAGGAGTGGGCCAAAATCCCTGCTACAGTGTGTGCAAACCTGGTGAAGACCAACAGAAAATGTCTGTAACTGCAAATAAAAGTTTCTGTACCAAATATTGAGTTCTGCTTGTCTGACGTATCAAATACTTATGCATGTAATAAAATGGAAATTAATTATTTAAAAGTTATCCTCTGTGATTTTCTGCTTTTTTTGTTTTAGATTCTGTCCCCCACAGTTGAAACTTTATAGACCTCTACATTGTACAGTGTATCAAATACTTGTTCTCCCCACTGTATGTTATCTTTGGATGCAGAAAAAGCATTTGATAGATACTTAAGTTGAATTTTTTTATTTGCAACCTTAGATAAATTTGGCTTCTGAAATTCTTCAAACATCCTCCCTGTTTGCTATTTTTATTGAACCATTAGCAGCAGCAATCAGGCAAACTAATAATATTAAAGGTATACAATGCAACAAACTAGAACATAAAAGTTAGTCTGTATGCAGATGATATATTACTTTTACAGCATTCACAAACCTTTTTCTCTCAGGTAATCAAGTTGATAAAATCTTATTCAAAAGTTACAGATTATTCCATAAACTGGTTAAAATCTACAGTCATTCCAATCAATTATTCTTTCCAGAGTCCTTGTAATACAACTCCATCCATCCATCCTTCCATCTTCTTCCGCTTATCCTGGGTGGGGTCGTGGGGGCAGTAGCTTAAGCAGGGAGACCCAGACTTCCCTCTCCCCAGCCACTTGGGCCAGCTCCTCGGGAGGAATCCTGAGGCGTTCCTCAGAGACATAGTCCCTCCAGCGAGTCCTGGGTCTTCTTCTGGGCCTCCTCCCTGTGGGACGTGCCTGGAACACCTCACCAGGGAGGTGTCCAGGACGCATCCTGACCAGATCCCCGAGCCACCTCAACTGGCTCCTCTCGATGTGGAGGAGCAGCGGCTCTACCCTGAGCCCCCTCCGGATGACAGAGCTCCTCACCATATCTCTAAGGGAGAACCCAGCCACATACAACTTTCAGACCTATCATTTATTAGGTCAAACATAAAACATAATGAATGCTTTAAAAGTATCAGTATCAGCTCCTCTCTGACAGCTTGGTGGGGATTCTTAAAAATGACAGAGTCCTTACTAGTCCCATGCAGATGTACACCCATCTGGAATAACACGAATATCTTACAAAAAAATGTATGATACATTTTCCAGAGTGGAGTTGTAAAAGGGAATACCTGGAACAAACATTTGATGGAACAGACTTTATCCCATTTAATACCTTAGTTGCACAATAGGGAATTAAAAAGGATAAATTCTTAGAATATCAACAAATTAAATTGATTATAAAAGATACATTTAAGCTCAGTACAGTTCAATTAAAAATTCCAGTAAAAATTGTAATTAATTTCAATCCCGCCAAAGTGCTTTCTAAAATGTACAAAACATTAAATACATTAGATAAATTGATAGCCCTTCCTATTTCAAAATGGAAGGTGGACTTGTCCATCACCTTCGACCAAAACCTTTGGTCTCAGATGTCTTTAAGAACTTTTAAAATAATAAAAAATAGCAACTTATAATTAAAACAATATAAATTCATTCATAGAGTACATTATACGCCATATGATACCTTTTTACAGTGTACAAGCAATACAACGGACCACTAAAAAAATAAAAATGCTCTTAATATTAATCAGTATAGAGATCTCCTTCTGGATTACATTGAAGTTGATTGAGAGCATGCCTAGTCGAACTGCAGAGGTCCTGAAAAAGAAGGGCCAACACTGCAAATACTGACTCTTTGCATAAATGTCATGTTATTGTCGATAAAAGCCTTTGGAACTTATCAAGTGCTTGTAATTATATTTCAGTACATCACAGAAACAACTGAAACAAGGATTTAAAAGCAGTTCAGCAGCAATTTTTTGAAAACTAATATTTGTCATTCTCAAAATTTTGGCCACAACTGTATGTTTATGACTATGATAAGCTCTAAAACCTTCTTTCTATTCTTCAAATAGGTTGTTGCTGTTTAGATGCTCAAATACTTGATTAGCAACTATTTTCTCAAGAATTTTGGATAAGAAAGGAAGGTTAGATATAGGTCTGTAGTTAGCTAAATCATCTTGATCCAGGGAGGGTTTCTTAAGTATTGGGTTTATTTAAAGCACCTTAGAGTGCCATTTTCTCTCCAGTTTCCTAGTATTCTGCTTTAAATTACGCGACTCTGCATTAAACCAGGGAGACAACCTCCTATGGCTGATTACTTTCTTTTTTAAGGGGGCTACACTTTCTAGTGCCAAACGCAGTGAGGAAGTAATACTTTGAACCAGACCGTCAATTACTGAAGGGTAAAGCCTAGTTTATGTTTCTCTGACCGCAAATATGCACTCAGACGCAGACGTATTAACAGAGACGTTTTTCGTTTATAGTAGTCCGTTTTTTGGTCTCGGCTCTGCATTGTTTTTTCAGTGTTGCTTGACCAGGACAGCAGGGGGTTCTAACTTTTCATGGCGTCTCTGCCTACTATCACAGCATCACTTCATATTTCCTCTAGGCTTGTGAACGTATTTCCTCCTCAAGGAGCCATTGATGACAGAAACTAAGTTTTGATAGAGCTGTAATTCAATTCAATTCAATTCAATTCAATTCAGTTTATTTATATAGCGCCATTTCACAACAGATGTCATCTCAAGGCACTTTACAAAAAGAGTTATTACAATACAATGTTAAGTGTAGAAATTACAGAACCACAGAAGATTGCGTCGTGGAATTCTCAGCAATCCCTCATACTGAGCAAGCATGCAGCGACAGTGGGAAGGAAAAACTCCCTTTTAACAGGAAGAAACCTCCGGCAGAACCAGGCTCAGCACAAGCGGTTATCTGCCGCGACCGTCTGTGGCTTGGAGAATACATAACAGAGACACAGAAAGAGCAATAGAACTGATGCAGAAGTTTGTTGCAGGACGTGGAGAATTTTCCGTCACTGCAATGCCATCTTAGTCAGGGTCGTCAAGCAGGGCTAATCCGGAGCACCTACTATAATAGAAAACAGGTTAGTGCTTGAATTGACAGCACATCATGCAGTTGGGGAGAAGTAGGAGAGAAAGTAGGAACAGACCCTAATAATGTCCTCCAACAGCCTAGCCTAAAGCAGCATAGCTACTAACATTAACCTGTCTCCTAGCTACTAGGAGACCTGGCTACCAACACTCTGTCTGAGTCCTCCTGACCCGTGGACGGTGTAGGGCCGGTAACGGCCCCCGTCATGCCGGGGTCTTCTCGGAGTCGGGTTGTTTGAGAATGCAGCCCAAAGTGGGTGGTAAACTCCATCTAAGGCTAAATACCGGCACGAGACCGATAGTCGACAACTATCTTAAGGAAAAATAGACAGAACTGAGAGGACAGAGTTGAAGAGGGCGAGAAACGTTTAAGAGATAAACGGGTGGGGTCCGCACAGTCTGCCCGGGGGATTCAACCCGGCAGGTAATGGGCGGCCGCACTGTGCGGGAGGATCCCATTGAGGGACCTCTCTCCGGCGCTGGCTGGCCCCTGTGGGGCACATTTCTTCCGCGGCGGTAAGCCGCGACCGGCTCCGGATCTTTACCTGGCTTACATTAATCTATCTCTACCTAGCTACTCTACCTCTTCCTATCTCTTCCTAACTTTTGACACTCTGCCTGACTACTAACATTAACCTGTCTCTTCCTATCTACCTGTCTGACCTGACTCTAACTACCTATAAACATATCTCTAACTGTAAGCTTTGTCAAAGAGGAAAGTTTTTAGCCTAGTTTTAAAGATAGACAAATTGTCTGCTTCACGAACCAACCCTGGGAGCCGGTTCCATAGGAGGGGAGCCTGATAGCTGAAAGATCTGCCACCCATTCTACTTTTAGAAATCCTAGGAACTACCAGTAAACCTGCAGTCTGAGAGCGAAGGGCCCTGTTAGGAACATATGGAACAATCAGGTCTCTTATGTATGATGGAGCTAGATTATTAAGGGCTTTATATGTCAGAAGGAGGATCTTGAATTCTATTCTAGATTTTACTGGGAGCCAGTGAAGAGAAGCTAAAACAGGGGAAATGTGATCTCTTCTTTTAATATTCATCAGAATCCTAGCAGCAGCATTTTGAACTAACTGTAGACTTTTAATTGTATTCTGTGGACTACCTGATAATAGACAGTTACAGTAATCCAGCCTTGAAGTAACAAATGCATGGACTAGTTTTTCAGCATCAGTCCTGGACAGGATGGTTCTAATTTTTGCAATATTCCTAAGGTGAAAAAAGGAAATCCTACAGACTTCTTTAATGTGAGTTCTAAATGACATATCTTGGTCAAAAATGACACCGAGGTTTTTTGCTTTATTACTGGAGGCTAATTTAATGCCGTCCAGGTGAAGGGGCTGACTAAGTAGTTTCTTTTTCAGAGCTTCTGGTCCAAAGACGACAACTTCTGTTTTATCAGAATTTAGAAGCAAGAAGTTTAGAGTCATCCAAGTTTTTATGTCTTCCAGACATGCCTGTAGTCTACCTAACTGATTGGATTCATCAGGATTAATGGATAGATATAGCTGTGTATCATCTGCGTAACTATGGAATTTTATCCCATGCTGCCTAATTATTTTACCAATAGGAAGCATATATATAGTAAAGAGAATCGGCCCAAGCACTGAACCCTGTGGTACTCCGCAAGTAACTATTGAGGTTGAGGAAGATCTATTGTTTACCTGAACAAACTGAAATCTGTTAGACAAATAAGATTTAAACCAACCTAGTGCTGTTCCTATTATACCGACACTTTGAAGCCTTTCTATGAGAATATTGTGGTCAACAGTGTCAAAGGCAGCACTGAGATCTAACAGGACCAGAATGGTCACCAGTCCATTGTCTGAGGCTATGAGAATATCATTAGTAACCTTCACCAGAGCTGTTTCAGTGCTGTGATGAGCTCTAAAGCCTGACTGAAACTTCTCAAACAGCTCATTATTGTTTAAATGCTCACATATCTGGTGTGCAACTATTTTCTCAAGAATTTTAGATAAGAAGGGAAGATTAGATATCGGTCTATAGTTAATTAAGTCGTTTTGATCAAGAGAGGGTTTCTTAAGTAGAGGTTTAATTACAGCAATCTTAAACTCCTGTGGTACATATCCATTGACTAAGGATAGATTCATTATATTTAAAATTGGAGCAGCGATCAGAGGGAAAACTTCTTTTAAGAGTTTAGTTGGGATTGGGTCTAAAACGCAAGTTGAAGGTTTAGATGAAGCTAATAATTTTAGTACATCACAAAGTTCGGCTGCATTAAAGCAGTTTAAGCATATATTAGGTTCCACCATTTTTGAGGCTGCCTCATTAACTAAGGAGGAAGCAAGCATATTGGGAAGGTTCCCAATTATCTTATTCTTTATGGAGTCTATTTTATTTATAAAGAATTGCATGAAGTCGTCACTGCTTAGAGCTTGGGGAATGGTTGGCTCGATAGAGCTATGATCCTGTGTGAGTTTGGCAACTGTATTAAAAAGAAACCTAGGATTATTTTTATTCTCCTCGATTAAAGATGAATAATATGCTGTTCTAGCTGTGTGAAGGCTCTTTTTATATAGCAATAAACTATTTTTCCATATTAAAAAGGAATCATGTAAATGCGTGGAGCGCCATTTTCTCTCTAGTTTTCTAACATTCTGCTTTAGGGTACGTAGCTCTAAATTAAACCAGGGAGTTAATCTTCTATGGCTAGCCACCTTCCTTTTCAAGGGGGCAACTTTGTCTATTGCCCGACGCAGGGAGGAATTAACGCTATGAACTAAAATGTCAAGTTGTGAGGGGTCACGAGTTAAATCACTGTTTTCTGTTCTGCATTTATAAACTGAGGAAATTAAAGTTGGAAGAGCTTCTTTAAAATTTGCTACAGCGTTGTCTGATAACGTTCTGGTATAATGAAGTTTTCTTTCAGGTTTGATATGATCCATTAGAGTAAGTTTAAAAGTGATAAGGAAATGATCAGACAGGATAGGGTTATGTGGAAAGACTGTTATTTCTTCACAGTCAATGCCATAAGTCAGCACAAGATCTAAAGTGTGGTGACAAGAATGTGTTGGTCCCTGCACATTTTGAGTAAAGCCTATTGAGTCTAGGATAGTGTTAAAAGCTGTATTTAGACTATCACTTTCATTATCAACATGAATATTGAAGTCTCCGACTATAATGACTTTATCAGTGTTTAAAACTAAGTCAGATAGAAAATCTGAAATCTGATCTAAAAATTGAGAATAAGGTCCTGGTGGACGATATAAGACCACAAACAAAAGTGGCTTTACTGCTTTGTTATGTGTATGAGGAAAGCTAAAAACTAGATGCTCAAAGGAACTGTAACTATTATTTTTTTGGAGATTAATTAGTAAATCGGAATGAAAGATAGTTGCTACTCCACCTCCTCGACCAGTACTTCGAGGGACACTAAAGTTTAAGTAGCTAGGGGGAGTTGACTCATTTATTGTGACATGGTCCTCTTCCTGCAACCATGTCTCTGCAAGACAAAACAAATCAATATTATTTTCACAAATTAAGTCATTTACCAAGAGTGTTTTTGAGGGGAGAGATCTTATGTTTAGTAAACCACATTTAATTGATTTGTTTTTATGTTCAGTCCGAGTTTTATTTATCTTTATGAGATTTTTATACTTTGCTCTAGTAGCATTAACTTTTAATTCATTAGTTTTGGGTAGTGGACGGGAAACTATCTCTATAGGGTAGTGGGTGGGTGGCAGTCCCTGTTCCTTGACCTGGACTCTGGGTTCCCTGAGCTGGACTCTGGGTTGTCACGGCTTTGGGGAACTAGAGATAACCCTATCAATGTTCCTGGAAAGAAGCGAAGCTCCGTCCTCGGTGGGATGGATGCCGTCTCTACGTAACAGTCCAGGTTTTCCCCAGAAGGCCCCCCAGTTATCAATGTAGCCCACATCGTTTTCTGGACACCACCTTGACAACCAAAGGTGGAACGAAAGCATACGGCTGTACATGTCATCGCTAGTACGATCAGGCAGGGGACCAGAAAAAATTACAGAGTCAGACATCTTTTTGGCAGCCCTACACACCGAAGCTACGCTAATTTTAGTGACCTCCGACTGCCGTCGCCGGGTGTCATTGCCACCAGCATGGATAACGATCCTGCTATACCGCCGTTTGTCCTTGGCCAAAAGCTTCAGATGGGACCTAATGTCCGCAGCCCTGGCCCCTGGAAGGCATTTGACGGTGGTCTTTCGTGTCTCTGGAGCCACATTCCTAACTATGGAGCTGCCAATTACAAGAATCGGCCTCTCCTGCTCGGCGGGTGCGTCGCTGAGCGGGGCGAACCTATTGTTCAGAGAAAGGGGCTGGAGGTTGGCCGCGGACTGGGGTCTGGCGCTAATCTTCCTACGAACCGTCACCCAGCTCGCCTGAGGTCCCGGCTGCACGGGAGCTGTTGAAGGACGGCTAGGTCCTGTCCTAGTTGACTCCGCGCTAGCTACTGCTGGGCCTGGCTGTTCTACAGCGCGGAGCCGGGCCTCTAGCTCAGAAACCCTCGCCTCCAAAGCTACAAAAATGCTGCACTTATTACACCTACCAACTTCACTAAATGAGGCGGAGGAGTAACTAAACATCTGACAGAGAGAGCAGGAAAGAGGAGGAGGTGTAGAGAGAGATGGAGGGACAAGAGAGAAAGCTGCCGAAGCCATGCTAGCCGTAAAGCTAAGCTAACCAAGCGGTACCTTACCTTACCTAAGAACAAAGTAATTAACCCAGTAAAACGCTTAAAGAGTCCTAAACCGTGAAGAAAATTAACGTTTTAATGTGTTTGTGTGTTAAGCAACTCAGAAAAAACTTATTGACAGAGAAAGTTAGATCAGTTCAAGAGAGAGAGAAACACCGACTTGCTACAAACGAGTTAGTCACAAAACAGGAAATGACGCGATACGTCTTACCAACGCGATACGTCTCCAGGAAGACTAACTAGTAAAGCTTTTTACTAGAAGTGCAGCTCATGGAATCCTCTAGAAACAAATGGAAACAAACACAGCAGCCTGTTTTGTTGTTTTCCTACACCTCCTTGTGTTCGAAATCACCAAAAGAACAGATGTGATAAATTATCCTTCCAATATAAAGTAAGTAGTGGACAAACGCTGCATTAACTACTGATTACACCGAGTATAGAGCCCCGTTCTGGTGAAGCGATCCTTGCCTGTTACTGAACTGACCAATCAGATGCATACACTCTCCGTCGACTAAGACGGATAGTTAAAATTTGGGCCTCTACTCCGTGTGTCCTTGTATAGGTGACGGAGAGCCCTTGTGTTGACGTATAATGGCGTTGCGTCAATGTGTCTCCGTCAAAACGGAGAAGCATAAACTAGGCTTAAGTGATGGACCACTGTGGTATTCTGGGACGGATAGGGAAGCAAGAATGGAACATATTCTTTAAAACTTGTTACAGCACTGTCTGATAAAGTTCTACTGTAATTAAATTTTCTTTCAGATTTTGGAACGTTGGGTAAAGTAAATTCAAAGGTTATCATAAAATGCTCAGATAGGACTGGGTTATGTGGGAGGACTATTAGTTCATCACACTCAATGCCGTATGTCAGTACAATATCTAAAGTGTGTTGACCAGAGTGTGTGGGTCCCTTCACTTTCTGAGTAAATTGAGTCTAAGATAATATTAATGGCTGCAGTTAGACTATCACTTTGTGTCTACATGAAAATTTAAATGCTCTCCTATAATTAACTCATCAGTGTTTAATAATAGATTGCATTTCATATAGCACTTTTCGAGATCCTCAACGCTTTACAATTCCATTGTTCATTCACTCTCACATTCACACACTGGTGAAAGCAAGGTACATTTGTAGCCACAGCTGCCCTGGGGCAGACTAACAGAAGCGAGGTTGCCATGTCACGCCATCAGCCCCTCTGACTAACCGGAGTAGGCAAGGTAGGTGAAATGTCTTGCCCAAGGACACAACAGAATGTAGCATGCTGAAGCGGGAATCGAACCCACAACTCCACAACTGAGCCACAGCCGCCATATACTCTATGGGATTTAATACTAAATCAGATAAAAAATCTGAGACCTGGTCCAAGAATTGAGAGTAAGGACCTGGCGGACGATATAAAACCACAAACAAAAGTGTTTTTAATGTTTTGCAGCTTGGATGAGGAAAACTAAGGCTTAGAGGTTCAAAAGAGCTGTAGTTAATAACTGGTCTAGGGTGAATTGGTAAATCTGAATTGGTAAACTCCTCCTCCTCACACAGTACTTCTAGGAATGTGAAAATTTTGATAATTGGAAGGAGTTGACTCATTTATAATTACAAATCCTCCTGCTGCAACCAGGTTTCTGATAGGCAACATAGATTGATTTTATTATCACATATCAAGTCATTTACTAATTCAGTCTTTGAGGAGAGGGATCTTATGTTCACTAAACTACATTTAATTGACTTATTTTTTTTGTTCAGTCAAAGTCATATTTATTTTAATGAGATTTTCATAGTTTGCTTTTGTCAGGTTAACTTTTAATGCATCTGATTTTGGCTGTAGGCAAGACACTGTCTCAATGGGGTATTGAGTGGGTACCAGTACAGAAGCTGTCTGTCTATCAGTTAAGAACAATGTTAAAACAAGATTTTTAGACATGTTGGCCAACTTAAAAGTATGAACATAAAAATGAGCATAAAATATGAGCATGTACAGCAGCATAATAGTGTTATATAGACTTCTTTAATTCTGCTGGTGGAAGGACTAATAATTTAAAAAAAAAAACCCGCATCATATTGCTGTGACATTTTGTAGTTGCCGGAAAGATTTTCTGTCCAATCAGAAGCAAAAAAAGGCTGGACCAGCCCCTAAAAGAAATAGCCAAACATGCAAGAGAAGTTCTATCCAATCAGAGGCGAGGAAGGTGGGAATTGCCGATACTTACTTGTGATTAAGATACTCATGACCTTCAAGATTAACGTAAGTTGCCAGGTATGGATTCAGACCAGGAGCTGGGGGGGTGGAGACACAACAGCAGCCAATTAAACCTACTAGCTGTGAAGGAAATGATGCATTCAATGGCGCTCTCTCGCAGTTAATTTTTTTCAAGTGATGCTGCATTTTTTTCGAGCATTCCTGACAAAAGCCCGACTAAAGCCATGGTGGTTAAAATCTGGGAAAAGATCAAACCTGGCATCACTAGTCATAGAGTCGCAGCGCTTATGCATCTGGTGTCAAACTGTAAAGTATGCAGGCAACCGCCAGTGATTGCTGGAGCAGCTGGAATTCGGTATCAATTAATGAAGCGGCATTTTCGTATTACCACCTAAAATATTTTTGCCAAGGTTAGTGAAGGATCCAGCTGGGATAATTCTTAAATTTTTTTGTAAACACTTGCTGGCGGGTCTCAAGAAGCTATGCCGCACATCAGCAATGTCAACAGCAAACTAGAAACACAAAGCATCCGGCTGGCCGGCCTTTCAATGTATGTAAAAGTCAAAAAAATTAAAAGACACTGCAACGATGTACAAAAACAAAACAAAATCCTGTACCACTGTTAGTGGTCCAAAATGCTGATGCTAGCATTCTGATGAATAAAGGAAGAGATCACATTTCCCCTGTTTTAGCTTCTCTTCACTGGCTCCCAGTGAGATCTCCTAGCTACTAGAATAGTAGCTAGGAGACAGGTTAATGTTAGTAGCTATGCTGCATTAGGCTAGGCTGTTGGAGGACATTATTAGGGTCTGTTCCTACTTTCTCTCCTACTTCTCCCCAACTGCATGATGTGCTGTCAGTTCAAGCGCTAACCTGTTTTCTCTTAGTCTCTTCCTACAGTAGGTGCTCCTGACCCGCCCTGCTTGACGACCCTGACTAAGATGGCATTGCAGTGACGGAAAGTTCTCCACGTCCTGCAACAAACGTCTGCATCAGTTCTGTCGCTCTTTCTGTATCTCTGTTCTGTATCTCTGTTCTGTATCTCTGTTCTTTATTCTCCAAACCACAGACGGCTTGGCAGATGACCGCTTGTGCTGAGCCTGGTTCTGCCGGAGGTTTCTTCCTGTTAAAAGGGAGTTTTTCCTTTCCACTGTCGCTTCATGCTTACTCAGTGTGAGGGATTGCTGAGAATTACACGACGCAATCTTCTGTGGTTCTCTAATTTCTACATTAAACATTGTATTGTAATAACTCTTCTTGTAAAGTGCCTTGAGGTGACATCTGTTGTGAAACGGCGCTATATAAATAAACTAAACTGAAACGGTTTGTTTTTTTGGCCATTATTTGACAGGGCCTATATTGTGTTAGTTGGGTAATTTGGTTTTATCTGAGCTTTATTATATGTTGTTATGACGGGTTTCACAAAATTATGGCTGCAAGGATAAAAGATTTCCATTTGGAGTGAAATGAGTGCAATACTTTGCATATTCATAACAGAAAGTCACAAATAGTAATTGGCTGTGGCTGATAAACAGCTATACTTCATTTTAATTACTAAATATATAATCTAATGAAATGTAAAGGGATATTACTGCAAAAAACCAGTTTGTTTGTTTGTTTGGTTGGTTGGCTGTTTATTGGTCACTGAGAGGTAGCAGTGACGTGCCAAAAATAATTAAATACTTTATTTTTTTCCCAGTCAGTACCTCATGTTTAGTATTAATATGCCCTCTGTTTTCCTGTGGGAGCAGCTACCAACGCATTTTGTGACATTTAGTAGACTTAAATGTTGATTTTAAGGGGAAGTATTCTAAGTAAATAGAATACAGTACCAGGATTCAGCAAAGTAACGGAACACGTTACAAAATACATTTTAAAGCAGATATTCAGTATTCTGCAACTAAATACATTTACAAAGTATTCTCCCCAACACTGTTCACAGTTATAATCACCAAAATTAAAAGAAATAAACAAATGAAATATATCAGTCTGTGTGTAATGAATGAATATAATATACAAGTTTGGATCCAAGTTCTTTGGATCCCTGAGAAACGCTTTCTTATCTTGCTGCACTACTGTTCTATGTAAAACTGATGACAATTAAGTTGATTTGAATGGTAAATGGCTTGTACTTGTATGGTAATTTACTTAGTCCCTACGGAACCCAAAGTGTTTCACACTACATTCAGTCATCCACCCATTCACACACAAATTCACACACTGGTGATGACAAGCTACGTTGTAGCCACAGCTGCCTTGGGGCACACTGACAGAGGCAAGGGTGCCGGACACTGGCGCCACTGGACCCTCTGATCACCACCAGTAGGCAACGGGTGACCCAAAGACACAAAAACCAAGACAGTCGGAATTGGGGCTCTAATCGGCAACCTTCCGATTACAAAACAAACTCCTTACTCCTGAGCCACGGTCATCCCAAACGTACATTTCACACTTTTAATGGAATTACTGAAATAAATCAACTTTTTCATTATATTCTAATTTTATGACCAGCACCTTTATATCCAAGTTCAAGGCACCTCACGGTTTCTCAGTTTTATCAAGATTTGGGCTTTGACTAGGCCAAGAAAGTTTTTAAAAAAAAAGCTTCTGTGCCACCAGTGTCCTGTGTTCATAGGGCATTGGTGAACACAAGAATCAGACTGAGAGAGAATGTAGACTTGTGGACTATTTTCTTTGGAGTTGAACAGCTGATTGCAGATCCTTCTGAGACTTATTTAAATTCTTGACCAGACTCTGATTACTACAAACATCTCTCAGACCTTAGAGAGCTCATGGTGTTCATCTTTATTTCAATAGTCAGGAGCACCAAACTAAATGTCTGAGATTCAAACAGAGTAAACCTCCCTCAAAATGCTGAGTAAAGATGTTCTTATCATGTGTTCCTGGTATGATGCACATGTGTAGCTTTAATAATTTTTACGGGGAGTAAATATGGGAGTGTCCTTTACTACTGATCACCAGTAAAGGCTTTTTATTTAATTACAGGTGACATAAAGGTTTTTATATATTATTTACCAAATTTGCATTTTTCAGTGGGGAGGAATATTACCTTTGGCTGACATGTTTTGGCAAGACTCTTCCACCTTCATCAGAGCTTTCATCATTGGGCCTGAATTCAGGGTCTGCATCCTTCGGAGGACTCATTTGAAGGATGCCACATCACAGCGCCGCGACGAAGTCTGTCCAAATTCACAGACACTTAGGGGTTTTGCGGTCGTCGGAGGACCCCTCCTCCTTCAACTGGGTAGGAATGATCCTAAGTTTTTCGCGTTTTGAGTTAACGACCAGTTTCTCCTATGTATGTTTTATTGCAGAGCTTGCATGGAATTATTAGACCACAGCTGGGACTGCATCATCAGCAGGGAAGAAGGAGGCAGCAGGGGGCGACATCGTCCCCTGCTGCCCGCACATAAACGGAGGTAACAACATCAACAATGATGACAGCTCTGATGAAGGCGGAAGAGTCTCGCCAAAACATGTCAGCCAAAGGTAATATTCCTCCCTACCAGTCTGAGTTACATAAGACTTTAAAATAAGATGATAACATTATACCAAAGAGGTTTTGGTGCTTCTGGCGGTATGGAGGGGGGTCAGGTCCTGCTGGAAGAGGAAATCTGCATCTTCATAAAGATCCTCAGCAGGAGGACACATGAAGTCCTGTAAAATATTCTGCTAGACTGTTGTGGCGACCCTGGATTTAAGAAAGCAGGGTTGACCAACACCTGCACTAGATATTGCACCCCAAATCATGACTGACTGTGGATTTTTCACACTTGACATCAAGCAGCCTGGGTTATGTTCCTCACCAATCTTTCTCCAAACCCTTGGACCTTGATGCAGAACGAACAGCACACTTTACTTTCATGGGAAAAGAGGACCTTGGACCAATGACTAGCAGTCCAGTCTTTCTTCTCCTTGGCCCAGTTGAGAGGCTCAGAAAGTGATTTGACCCGAGGAACCTGACAGTTGTAGCCCATCTCCTGGATGTGTCTGAATGTGTTGATCTTGAAGCTGTGACTCCTGCCTCATTCCATTCTTTCTGAATCTCTGCCAGATTCTTGAATGTTTTCTGTTTGATAATCCGCTGAAGCCCAATGGTAATTTCTTCTGCTGGTGCATCTTCTCCTGCCACATTTTGTCCTTCAACTAATCTTTCCATTGACATGCTTGGACACAGCACTCTGAACGGCCAGCCTCCTTAGTTATGAACTTTTGTGGCTTACCCAACCTATGGAGGGTATCAATGATGGTCTTCTGTCCAGTTGTCAAGTCTGCACTCTTCCCCATATTAAACCTAACTGAGACAATTGAACAAAAGTGAGGTAATTTAATAACACCTAAGAAGTTTGGGCTGATTTCTTCACAGTATTCTGATTTTTTGTAATCCTGTTTCCATGGGTTTTATGAGCTGGAAGCCAAAAATATATACAAATAAACAACTAAATACTTGAAATTGTTTAAATTGTGGGAACTGAAAATATAATATATGAAAGTTTAGAGCTTGGAATAGAATTATGGAAATGAATAAACTTTTCCATGATATTCTAATTTATTTGCAGGGTCTGTATATCGTTGTTTTTTTTAAATGTCCCTGTTGTTGAATACTTTCTTCAATTATTATTATTATTTTATTTGTATTATTATTATTATGCATGTCTTCATTGTGTTATATAAATAATACTGTAGAATTGTTCTGCACTCTTCTATTTAGCTGGTAAATATTGTACAATGATTCCTTTGTAACCAAATTATGGCTTTAGGCAAATTATGGCTGAAGGAAATAACGAGAAAATGATCGTTAAACGTATTTAGGACAGCTGATGGGCATTTATTTTATTTAGATCAGATTAACTGCAATTGCTTTCAGGTGTGAACTAAAGAAGGCTAAATGCTAAAACTGAATTAACATGTGCTAAAAAAGTATTTATTGAAGTGTATGCACACTTAAGTTCTTTTCAGATAGACCTTCTGAAATATTTGTGGACAATTTAATCCGGTCTTTAACCATAGTTCTCTTTTCAAATACACCTTTTGGGTTGCTTTCACACAGGAAGAAATGTACCAGAGGATCCTGATGAATGTATGGGGGGTTGTATCCGAATATCATGTGAACAGTGTGGCGATCGTCACGTCATTTTTACAAAGAGGGCAGAAGAAATAGCAGAACTCCTCGCAGTGCTCGTCTTTTGTGTACAATTCTGTGAACATATGTTTTAGAGACGAAGCAGAACGGAAAACAGAAGCGAAATGAAAGGAGTGTGAAGCAGCATTTGATATATACAATATATATATATATATCATCAATGTGTTCACTCACAGCTTTTCCTTTGCCTGGAACTTTACCTGACATTCTGAACTAAAAATTACTCTACCACGACAAGTCTGCTCTTGTTACTGGGGCTTCATCCAATAACACACTGCTAAAAGTTATCCACAGTCCCGAATTTTGCTATCAGACTCAAAACTAAACAGATGAAGTCCGGAAGAATACTGATTTTTATGGCCTGTTTGAAAGGGGCTTTACTCCTGTATTGTAGGTTCTGGCAACTTTTCTCTATTTGTGTTTCCAAAACAGATTGATTAGATTTTCAACTGAAATTTTCTGAGTGGAGCTCAGATTAAAAAAAGAAAGAGTTTGGAAATTATTTGCATTGTGCTCCTTTTTTAGGACACAACAAAGCAGGCATGTTAACAAGGCGTGAAGACTTTTCCACTATATTTGCATTTTACAGAGGCAGTAATCAGGCTTCAGGTCAAATCCCTATCATGCTGTTGATATTACATATCAGAAATGGACTCAGAATTTTATCAGACTGTTTGCACAGATAGGATTGCCTTCTGGCTGCTTGAACTGGTCCTCCACCATACCTGTAGAACATACTAAAGTTACAGACAGCAGTCTACCAGTGCTGACCTTTTCATCGCAGTTGCAGCCCAAGTCATCTGTTACCATAGGAACAAGATTGGAGACCGTTGGCCTGGACACCTCCTCTGGAATGGCGGGTCTAAAGGGGGGGCTTCTCAGCAGGTGGTTCAGACTGCCATGAGTTCCATTGTTGGGAGCAGGTTTTAGACCCAGGAGATCTGAGATTGGGATCAGTCAGAGAGAAATCAGGTTAAAAACACTGACAGAGACAGTTTAACTCCATGGCATCCCAGATATTCATACTGGTTCAGTTTGGACATTATTCTGACTACTGTGACATTTACAAATATCAAGAGTTACATGTTATCTAATGTGTCCAGATACTCTTTTGTGTATGCTAAAGTCTGCTTCCTGTTTTGACTGACAGTCTGGTGATGACTGCCTGTTTTCACTCAGCTGATCAGAACCTAACCTTCACCCTCTAGTATCTGCTTTTAATAGTGGCTACTCCTCTCTGTGCTACACATGAGATAATTACATCCAAACTGAAATACGAAGAGTCTGTTTTTTTCAGTATATGTCACTGTGATTTATCAAGACTCTTTGTCTGAATAATGCCTTACAGTTTCTGGAATATTACACTCATATTTGGACTCCAATAGATCTTAAAAACAGGCCTTACCACACATGACGTTGTATAGTTCAATGTTTTCAAAGGATGGAACTTTGGTCTTGAATTTAAATGTAGGTCCATAGCCCAAGAAAATAGTCTGAAATAGAAAGTTAAGACCAATCACATGATTGATAATAATAATAAATAAACAAAATTGGCCTGCTTTTCTCATACGTTCTGCAGCAATTCAATTTTTCTATATAGTTATAATGAAAAAATTTTCTGAGCGCAAAAACTGTGGGTAAAAACAAAAAAAATGTATGTATAATTAGAAATAAAACTGCAAAGAATGTTAATTAGCTTGTTGATATTGTTTTAGCATAGTGTCTTGTTGATGTAAAATACCTGCATACTATTGATCTTATTGTCATATCCATGGTCTCCAGAGAAGCCACACTGTCTCCTCCCATCAGGCGCTTTCCTGTCAAGGTTGGATCAGATCAATGTGTTGTATGTGTCAGTATGAGTAAGTTCTCAGTATTGTGGCTTTAAATCCGTGACAATTTCTGAGGGAAATTCTAATGAAGCACAAGGCAGGTCTAACATTACTGAGCCTTGTAGACCAGGATATTTATTTGATCCTCTCTTAATTCAAATACTCAGATTCAGAAACAAACAACGTTTTTTAAGCATTCTACGTTTATGTGTGTAGATCCGAGATAGTTCGATAAGAAGAAATCCACTAATCGAGCAGAATAAAAACAATCCCAGGTTTCTTTTTAATACAGTTGCCAAACTCACACAGGATCATAGCTCTGTCGAGCCAACCATTCCCCCAACTCTTACGACTTCATGAATTTTTTTATAAATAAAATAGACTCTATAAAAAATAAGATAAATGGGAACCTTCCCAATATGCTTGCTTCTTCCTTAGTTAGTGAGCCAGCATCAAAAATGGTTGAACCTAATATATGCCTAAACTGCTTTAATGCAGCCGAACTTTCAGATCTACTAAAATTATTAGCTTCATCAAAACCTTCAACTTGCATGTTAGATCCAGTCCCAACTAAACTTTAAAAATAAGTTTTCCCTTTGATTGCTGCTCCAATTTTAGATATAATGAATCTATCCTTAGTCAATGGATATGTACAGTGGTTATATGGTGAAGGTTACTAATGATATTCTCATAGCCTCAGACAATGGACTGGTGACCATTCTGGTCCTGTTAGATCTCAGTGCTGCCTTTGACACTGTTGATCACAATATTATCATAGAAAGGCTTCAAAGTGTCGGTATAATAGTAACAGCACTAGGCTGGTTTGAATCTTATTTGTCCAACAGATTTCAGTTCTATTTCAGGTAAACAATAGATCTTCCTCGGCCTCAATGGTTACTTGCGGAGTACCACAGGGTTCGGTGCTTGGGTCGATCCTTTTTGCTATATATATGCTTCCTATTGGTAAAATCATTAGGCAGCATGGGATATATTTCCATAGTTATGCAGATGATACACAGCTATATCTATCCATAAATCCTGATGAATCAAATCTGTTAGGTAGACTACAGGCATGTCTGGAAGACATAAAAACTTGGATGACTCTAAACTTCTTGCTTCTGAATTCTGATAAAACAGAAGTTGTCGTCTTTGGACCAGAAGCTCTGAAAAAGAAACTACTTAGACAACCCCTTCACCTGGACGTCATTAAATTAGCCTCCAGTAATAAAGCAAAAAACATCTGTGTTATTTTTGACCAAGATATGTCATTTAGATCTCACATTAAAGAAGTCTCTAGGATTTCCTTTTTTCACCTTAGGAATATTGCAAAAATTAAAACTATCGTGTCCAGGAGTGATGCTGAAAAAGTAGTCCATGCCTTTGTTACTTCACGGCTGGATTACTGTAACTCTTTATTATCAGGTAGTCCATCGAATACAATTAAAAGTCATCAGTTAGTCCAAAATGCTGCTGCTAGGTTTCTAATGAAAATTCAATTCAGTTTATTTATATAGCTCCATTTCACAACAGATGTCATCTCAAGGCACTTTACAAGAAGAGTTATTACAATACCATGTTTAATTTAGGAATTAGAGAACCACAGAAGATTGCTGATTCATGACTTCTCAGCAATCCCTCACACTGAGCAAGCCTGAAGCAACAGTGGAGAGGAAAAACTCCCTTTTAACAGGAAGAAACCTCCAGCAGAACCAGGCTCAGCAAAAGCGGTCATCTGCCGAGACCGTCTGGGGTTTGGAGAAGGCAGCAGAGACACAGAAAGAGCAATAGAACTGATGCAGAAGCAGAAGTTGGTAGCAGGACGTGGAGAACGTTCCTCCACTGGAATGCCATTTTAGTCAGGTTCGTCAAGTAGGGCGGGTCAGGAGCACCTACTGTAGGAAGAGACTAAGAGAAAACAGGTTAGCGCTTGAATTGACAGCACATCATGAAGTTGGGGAGAAGTAGGAGAGAAAGTAGGAACTGACTCTAATAATGTACTCCAACAGCCTAGCCCAAAGCAGCATAGCTACTAACATTAACCTGTCTCCCAGCTACTAGGAGACCTAGCTACTAACACTGTCTGGAGAGTTATGGTGGAGAGGTGGAGAATGATATGTGATAAGGATGTGGTTTTCTCTCTTCTTACCAAGATGTATTTGTATGTGCAGAGAAGGGTTATAATGTTCCAGCCAAAGGTCACTCATCTCTGAATAAGTGGAAAATGTCAACCATCTACAAGAAACAACAAGATTGATGTTTATGTGCTGATTCTGTGGAAACTGTCTATTTTGTGCATGTGTCAAAAAATAAGACACGTCCTCCTATTGTCTTAGTGATGTATATTAACCGCTGAAACGGAGAAGATCAGAGAGATGGCAGATGGGATGGGAGGCTGTAGGAGGTTGGTGTTGTTGTGACCGTGTGACGCATAACTCCTTTTGTTAAATTGCTTGTAATTTGTAATTTCTTTTGGGATTAAAATTGAATAAGCGTATTTTGTTCTTTTGAGTTGAAGTCGTTTATTTAGCCTCAGTGGGGCTTTCCCCACTTAAGTACGTGAACCTGGATCCAAGGTGACAGTAACGGCTCCTTTGATAGTAAACTATCTGGTAATAGTGTGTAAGAGAAGTGATAATTTCAGACTAGAAGAAAGGTAGACCGGAGTGCTACCTTACCCCTGTCTCTCAAGCGTCATTGAGAGCGGGAACGCCAAACTTCTGACGTGAGAAGAACATTTTCTGTAACTAATGCAGCTATCATTTGGTGCAGCCACTTTAAAAGATGACCATCCGGCTACTCTGGTATAACTTAGCATTTAAGCAGATAAAAAAAAAAAAAAAAAAAAAAAAAAAAAAAAAAAAAAAGCATTGAAGCAGATAAATGACCCTCACATTGTGACTGTGAGGGGGAGTAAGCTGTTCTCATATTAAGTCTAAGGTTGCAGAGGCCCACCCCGTTAATAGAGGTCGGCTGTATGGTCGGTCATTGAGCGGGTGTTCGTGTCCAATATGGTGTTGTGTTTCTGACTGCATAACTGCATATGACTGTTAATTTATCTGGGGATTATATTGTCCGAGGGTCCAGTGACACGAATCCATTTAAATCCCTAGAGTCCAATAAGGTGTATTTTGAACTCTGTACACACATATATATATAGGAAAATATATATATGGGCGCCTGACTGCTGGGGGGGAAGTAAGACAAAGGAGAGTAAGCCATAAGAGAAAAAGGCCGAAGTACTTTGCGACTCGAGCGGTCAGCTTGGGGAACGTTATTCCATAGAAAGGCAGAGAGGGACCGGTTTAGTAACAGAGGAACCTTGGGTGGCTACGTCCATCTACAAGGGGTAGGACAGTGAACGGCCGTAGGGCTCTGACCTGTCGTATGGACGGAGACGAGGTAAATTCGTTATAGAATTGAAGTGTTCCTTATTCATCTAAATTAAGCGAACCCTAGGCTGCACGGCAGTGACGGTTAGAGTCTCAAAATAGTGATTATTGAGGACGGTCACTTGGCCGGACAGTCTGTACGGTTCTTACACATGGATCAGTTTTTCAAGGTCCTTCTGTGACATTAGTCCTTTAATCCTAGAGATATTCTTCAGGTGATAGAAGACTGACCTTGTTATTGCCTTTATGTGACCCTGGAAGTTCAGGTCTGAGTCCATTATTACATCTAGATTACGGGCCTGATGAGTCGTTTTTAGTTGTATTAGCTGAAGCTGTGTGCTGACTCTTGATCGTTCCTCCTTAGGTCCAAAAATAATTACTTTTGTTTTGTTTTTGTTTAGCTGCAGCAAATTATGGGACATCCAGTTGTTGATTTGTTCAATGCATTCATTTAAGGTCTGGATAGAATCAAAGTCACCTGGTGATAATTTAATGTATAGCTGTGTGTCGTCTGCATAGTTATGGTAACTTATCTG
The DNA here is from genome assembly GCA_028564705.1 of Apricaphanius iberus. Classification (NCBI taxonomy): domain Eukaryota; kingdom Metazoa; phylum Chordata; class Actinopteri; order Cyprinodontiformes; family Aphaniidae; genus Apricaphanius; species Apricaphanius iberus. Next base: position 31,723 of record JAPXFQ010001918.1, read on the forward strand.
ATTCGCTGCTATAATCTTGGTTAGTGGGAGCATATAAATATTGAACAGGAGGGGTCCCAGGATGGAGCCCTGGGGGACCCCACATGTGATTTCTGTTTCTGTCTGATGAGAAATTTCCGATGGACACAAAGAACTTCCTATTCTTGAGGTAAGAGTCAAACCATTGAAGTGCTGTACCAGTGAGTCCGACCCAGCTCTCCAGTGGTTCCAGTAGTATTTTATGATCAACAGTGTCAAAAGCTGCACTGAGGTCCAACAGAACCAGAACTGTGGTTCTGCCGCAGTCTGTATTTATGTGGATGTCATTGAAAAATTTAACGAAGGCAGACTCAGTGCTGTGATGGGCACGGAAACCAGATTGAAAATTATCTAAGGAGTTGTTCGTTGTCAGGAATGTGCTCAACTGTTGAGATACAGCTTTTTCAATAATCTTACTGATGAATGCGAGATTAGAGATTGGCCTGTAATTCTGCATCAGTGTATTATCTAGGTTGTTCTTCTTTAATAGGGGTTTGATAACTGCTTTTTTGAGGGACTGGGGGAAGACACCTGACTGGAGGGATGTGTTAACTATTTGCATCTTAGACTAAATGATAGGGAGAACTTTCTTTAAAAAGGTGTTGGTAAGATATCGAGGCAGCAAGAGGAGGAGTTTAGCTGTTTAATAATTTCATCAAGATGTGATTGAGAGAGGGGGAGGCCATAGCGTTAGACACTGATGAGAGGATGAGCTGCTGAGTTCTCGCGAGAGCTGTGCATAGGTGAACATGGCGGTTATGTGGTAAAGTATACAAGCAAAGCCAGGTAAAACAAGACAATCATTTTGAACCAAACGCAGCTTCTAAACTAACCATCAAGTTACTTTTTTTTGTTTTGTTTTTTCTTCTAAACAACCTGGACGAGGAAACATTGGATTCGCTGGAGTGCTACCTAGACGAGTGCTTTGATAACATCGTTATGCGTAAGTCACGGAAACCTGCTTCGGATACAACAACGAGCACACCGTCGCAGAAGCGCACTCGTTCGGAGGCTAGCACATCCACCGACTCGCCAGATAGAAGCTACGGCGACATCCTGGACTCAATAGACAAGAAGCTAACCAGCCTAGTCTCGCGCTGGTTGAGGTTCTGCATAAAGAATTTCAGGCTCTGAGGGAATCGCTGGAGTTCAGCCAACAACAAGTAGCTTCGCTAGTTACAGAAAACCAAACACTAAAAGAAGATGTTAAGAAACTCACCGAGGGGATGAAGCAGCTGTCTGGAGAAAACAAAAGTTTCAAGGAGTCTATTCTAGACATCCAGGCCCGATCAATGAGGGACAATCTTGTTTTTTCTGGGATACCAGAGCAGGCTGAGGAAGATGCTGAAGTAGCCGTGCGAAAGTTCATTCAACACCAGCTGAAACTGCCAGGCGACACGGTTAAAAACATAACCTTCCATCGGGTTCACTGGCTCGGAGGTAAGAAACCCAACAACACCCGCCCGCGACCAATTATTGCAATATTTGAACATTTTAAACAAAAAGAACACATCAAAGGACGCGGGAGAGAGCTGCGGGGGACGAATTACAGCGTTAATTATCAATTTCTGAAAGAAATCCTGGACAGAAGACGCGTGTAATTTCCAATTAGAAAAAAACATATTAGTGAGGGCTGTAAGGCTACGGTTAGTGTGGATAAACTGTATGTTAACGGTCAGCTGTTTAGGGACCCTCAGGTTACTCCTTGGCTTTATTAGTCATATTTAACAGAACCAAGACAGAATTAGCTTTATCAGACAACTATAGTTTAAAAAAAAGCACAGCTCAGCAGGCTGTTTTTGTTTGTAAATGTGGGTAGGGGCAGGGCTGTGCACTAGATTGCTTTTTCTTTTTTTTTTCTTTTTTCTTTTTCTCTATTTTCTTTCTCACATTTGTACCACCAAATCTCTTTATCACCTTTTTTCCTTTTTCTCTCTCACACACACACAGACTTTTATCATGGCATATTCATGTTTTTCCATCATACTTTCATTCTGTACACACCTGTATGGTGCATTATTTGCCTCGCTTTATCTCTGCTTCTGGTTTTTTCAATCTGGCAACCCCATGGACAAACCAAAATTACACCTATATTCATCCTTGGCGATAGTACATGTCTAAGGTTTATCTTAGCTCTATGAATCCTGTAAAATTTCTAACATGGAATATTCGTGGCTCTAGCTCCAGAGATAAAACGATTAAGATTTTCAACCATCTTACAAGATTGAAGGCAGATGTCGTCTTACTACAGGAGACTCATAAATCAAGTTCAACAGCTAATGATTTAAAAACACCAGAGTATCCTAATATATTTTCTTCATGCTATAACTCTAGACAACGAGGAGTAGCAATATTAATAAATAGAAATACTAATTTTAAAGTAATAGACACAGCTACAGATCCAGAAGGTAGATTTATAATATTAAAACTATTTATAAATAACCAAAAGTTATGTATAGTTAGTATATATGGTCCAAATGTTGACGACCCCTCATTCTTTCATACTTTCTTCTCGGTTCTGGCTAATCACATGGATTGCTCACTTGTTCTTGGGGGAGATTTCAACTTTGGACTAAATGAAGAAATAGACAGGCTCAGTACAGCAGGGACTCAGCGCAGATGGCAATCCATAGATATAGTTAAACAGTACATGAGCGATTATGGACTCTGCGATGCAAAGAAGTTGGCAAATTCAGTACAGGACCTAGTAGAATGTAGCTCAGGGGCTGCTGTCACTGGAGGATTGGTTAGTCTTTCAACTGTAATGTTTCTGTTAATGATTTCAGAGAAGAATGTTTCTCTTGCAGTTTTCAAAGTTAAGTTATATTTGTTCAGCCTGTTTTTGTAGATCTCATACTGAACCTGAATTCAAGTTTTCCTCCATTTTCTTTTGGCCTGGTGGCTCTCCCTTTTTTCACTACGTACTAGAGGATCAGTGGTCCATGTAAACTTTTTATCTAAGACTACTTTTACTTTAGTTGGAGCAAGGATATCAATGATGTCTTAGACTTTTGTCTAAGACAATGATGTCTTAGACTTTAGAGAAAAAGTTATCTACCAGCTTGTTAACAGAGTGTATGTTGGGTGTTGGAGGGATGGGGTAGAGCAGTAAATTTGTTTAAAGATTTCAGCTAAGCTGTCAATGAAGAAGCGTTTTTTTTTTTTTTACTGTGGGCTTATTTTGATGAGATAGTTTAGTTGGGATCATGCTTTCAAAGAAGATGCACAAATGGTCAGGTAATGCAACATCCACTACAGAGATGTTCGAGATTTCTAGTCCTTTGCTAATGTTTAAGTCTAAAGTGTGTTCTTGTTTGTGTGTTGGTTGATTGACATGCTGGGTTAGACCAAAGTTACGGAGAGTATCACTTAGTGTTTTAGTCCGTCTATCCTGGGGGTTGTCAGTATGAATGTTCAAATCTCCCACAATAATTAGTTGGTCATATTCAATACATATTACAGATAGGTCATTGAGGTCATTAAAGAAGTTTGAGCTAGGTTTTGGGGGGTTTGTACATATTTACAACCACAACCTTATTTGGCTCTTTTATCTCTGTGGCAAGGTATTCGAGTGAAATGTAAAGAGTGAAATGTGCCCAGAAATATATTTTTAAAGTTCAGTGTTTTTTTTAAATTGTGCCCAGTCCACCCCCTCGTCCTTGTTTCCTGTTTTCAGTCAGAAAGCTATAGTTAGGAGTAGCTTCTATCATTGAGGATATTTCATTATTTGCATACAACCAAGTTTCAGATAAAAACAAGAGCCTGTAAATTATGATTAGTAATAAAGTCATTGAATAGGAAAGATTTCCTTGATAAGAATCGAATATTGAGTAATGCTAGTTTAAGAGATTCATTGGTAGTTTTTTAATTATTCTGACAAGTGATATTTATGAGATTTGACTTGATGCGGGGGGATTTGCATTTGTACATTCTTCTGCTTATAATCACAGGAATGCTATGTTCTCGGTAACCAGACATGTGCTGGTGGGGGAGTTGTCTTGGAGTCTGTCTGATGTCTGGTGATCTTAAAAATCAAACATCAATCATTGCCAGTGATGGGAGCGGAGAATCATCATGTCCAACAGACCTGAGTCAAAATCTAAGAGTAAGCAGAGTACCTTTGATGATTTGCTCCTGTAATATTTTACAGAATTCAATCTGTGAACCTAATTTTGCTGAGACAGCTGATCCTGATTCATCACTCCGCTTTAGGAGAGCGGGGATGCATGATCCTTGGAGCTTGCAAATAGTTGCTCTTGCTCTTTGGTGCTTGGTGCTGTCTTTTCATTCATAGGGGGGCTTCTTGATTTCTCCTGCTGGCCTTGATCGGTCGTGAGGGCTTTGTGTTGTAGACAGTCTAGTGCTTTAAATCTACTTTTTAGGGGAATTCCAGGGGGAGAACTTGCTTTGACTGGGTTCTTCTTTTTCTTTTTCTGACTTTTGAGTTTCTTGGGAACGGGTGTGGAGGTATTTTCAGAGCTTTGTTTCAAAGGCGGCCAGTTCTCCTCAAAATTCGAGTTCAGGGGTCTGCCTCTTCCACGCCTCGTTGAGGGAATGTTGTTTTTCAGTGCTTTCTGATTGAGGCTAGACCGAAGCACAGGGCTCTCTGTTTTTTTGTTGTTCCTTTGTAGGTAATGTCTCGTTGTTATATCCAGCATTAATCTCAAAGTTTATTTCCAGAAGGCATAGTTCTGCTTCAATACTCCGGAGCTGTTCCTCCAAGGCGTTCTGTCTTTGGAGTTTTGCTTCCATGTTCCGGAGGTGTTCCTCCAAGGTGTTCTGTCTTTGGAGTAGTTTATCAAAGTTCTTGGCTCAGAAGTGTGCCATGTTGTTAATCCACAGTTTTTCACAGTCTTTCAGAGATGTCAAAAAAAGGTGATCTGGGCACAAGTCTTCAGCTGAGTAAGACATCATGTTGTTGATCCACAGTCTTACAGAGGTCCTTTAGAGGCAATCCACAAGAAAAAGTCCCATCTAATAGTGTACTTCAAGAGGCTTAAGAGGAAAACTAAAAAAAAAACAGAATCTGAACCTAAATCTGTGGAAATAAGGCAAAAATCAGACAGATCAGGAGAGCTCACAGGGATGCTACAGGCTCAGCATCTGCTGCTGCTGCTCCGGGTAGAGAATGAGACAACGGCTAGTAACAGATGGCGCCACTCCCCTCCTCCACAGAATCTCCCTCTACTCTGTATTCTCTGGTGAAGGAAGTGCAGAAAAAATCTCAACCTCCAGATTATTTCCAGTCAAAGGAGTTCACGTTACTACAGCTCTCTCCATCTGTCTTGCCATCTGTGACTCTGCACTGCTGTCTGCAACATGTCAGTCACAGCTCAGACCAAACCCCTTCATCCCCCCACATTTTTCCTGGTCCGCCAGGTTTTCAAAAACAATGTGGGCGGGGTTATACTCTCGTAGGGGGGTGAGTTACTCTTTAAGTACAACACACAACAGCAACTTCAGACATGAAGCCTAAACACCCAGCTATTATTTTCTAAAACCAGGCCAGATCTCCTGGGTATGACAGCCAGTGGTGATGTGTTGGTGCTTCTATATGGAACTGAGCAAAGCTGAAATTCAAAAATCTGTCCTGTACTTCACAGCGACATATCTAATGTGTGACAAAGATGCCATGAATGATGTTTAAATGATAGGGTGAAAACGGTGCTGGGATCTCTGGTGCAGCTCTTGCATATTTCCTTTTCACTTGGTTATCTGTAAGTTTTATGTTACTTTTGGTGGTACTTTTTCTTTAGTACTTCTGAACTGTGGGGTCCCTCAGGGGGCTGCTAAAAGATCTTATACCATTTTTTTTCAATACCTTAATGGAGGCATCTAACACAAACATCTAGCTGTGTGTTTTATATTGTGGTACAGATGATACCCTGATGTCTGTTTTTTTTAAACCAGGAGCTTTCACTATTCTCTAAAACTATCTGGATGAGTTTAGAAATGGCTGTTTGCTAGCTCTCTGTCATCAAACAGTCAAAACCTATAGCAGCATAACTACAAAAATAGCTCAGGATAACCTAAGCCACTAACTATAAGCTTTATCAAAAATAAATGTTTTAAGCCTAGTCTTGAAAACAGACAGAGTATCTGCCTCACAGACTAAAATTGGGAGCTGGTTCCACAGGAGAGGAGCCTGATAACTAAAATATCTGCCTCCCATTCTACTTTTAGAAATCCTAGGAACTACCAGTAAACAAAGTGCTCTGTTAGGAACATATGGAGGAGGATCTTAAACTATGTGAGTATGAAGGAGATTTATCATTGACATGAACAAACTGGAATCTGTCGCACAGATATGATTTAAACCAGCCAAGTGCTGTTACCTTGATCCCTACAACATGTTCAAGCCTTTCTAAGAGAATATTATGATCGACTGTGTCAAAAGCAGCACTGAGATCTAACAAGACTAGGGGTCTCATATATAAAACTGCTTACACACAAAACGTGGTCTGACAACTACGTAAGCAACTTTATATGCAAACTTCTGATTTATAGAAAGAAAATGTGGCAGAAAAATTTGTGCAACTTTAAGCACACTGAGGATCTCGCTTACCCACTTTTTTAACACAAAGGCACTGACAGTGCAGCAGGACAGATACCAAAATTGTTAATTTTAGCCACATTTTCAGACTTGTAGAGCATTGCACACACAGATGAACACGACCAACACACAAACTTCTCCCCCACTGACCCGGATCTACCATATGGCCAACCTGGGCACGTGCCCAGAGGCCCTCGGACATAGAGGGGCCCTCTGCCAGCAGAATTGTTTTTTGCTGCAACAAAAAAAAAAAAAATCGCATACAAGACTTGTAATTGTCTCCCTTATATGTCAGTTTGTTGACTTGACAGTTAATGATTGGCAGCAGGTGAGAATGCACTGTGTAGGTTGGCTAATGATAATGGTGGGTGGGGCTTAGCAGGTGGTTTCCATATATTTGGAATTGCGGACAGAAAATGGACCTCAGTAGCATCAACAGAAAGCCCAGTGTGGATGCAAAGAGAAAGAAGAAAAAGAAAAATGAGGACAAAGAAGCAGCTGTTATACAAAATGTTCTGCCATTTTAGCAGGGTTATTATCGTTAACGAAAATTAAGGAAATAATGAAAACTAGAAGTAAAAAACATGTTCGTTAACTGAAATAACAATAAAAATGAGGATTTAAAACAAAACAAAAACGAACTGAAACTATAATGAGTGTTCACAAAACTAAACTAAACTAACAGAATTTATTGAGAAAATAAGCTTAGTTTTCGTTTCATAATGTGTCTCATAAAATGTAGAAGAATTATTTATGTCGCTCTCTGTCTGTGCAATGTCACCAGAAACAGATGTGATCACATCTTGTGCCTTTTTATTTGCACAAATTGCTTTGATAAAACAACAGAACGGGAAAGTTGGATACAATCCCATCGACTCACTCCCTTTCAAGGCAAATACATTTCTTTGGATTACAAGCCATCAGAAGAAGCGATTGAAACGATGATTAAACATGCAACAGTCTTTAGAGAGAACTTCATATCAGGTGAGCTACAGGCTCACAATGTGAACACTGTGACTGCAAGACTGCAACAGGAGCCGGTGTTACACCAGAGCTGTGTATCCGGTGTAGGTTGTGCGTGTATCCGCTGTGTTGATGGACAAATATTCCCTCTCTACTTTCTGGTTATTGGTGATACTGGTTGTACTGCATTATCCCAACATGTCAGTCAAGTCGTCTGTGTTGTTGTGGTCCGCCTAGCGTCATGTCTGCAAAGGTTGAGAAAAAGCAACAGAGTCCAATTTAGGATTACTTCCTACTACAATATATGCAAAAATACTATTAGGCAAATGTAACATTCATTGAAGTAAATGGAGGAATTGCAAACCTCATTCCCTGCTTTTTAAACGAATTTAAACAATACTATACTTCATTAAGTAGTTTCAAAACCTGGAAAAGTGTTAGAATCATATCACACCAGATCAATGTAAACCTATTTTTAAAGTATTTTATATGACTTATGCTCTGATCCTATTTTTTTCTTTCTCCATTGATAGCTATTTTATGTTGTTCTCGTGTCCTCCACAAGAGTTTGTATCTCTGTATATTATTTTGTTCTAATTTTACATTTTCTAAGTTAAAAAAAGAAAATATCCAAAATTATCAAAAGCTTCAGAGTACTCATGGTGACTTGGAGTTTGTTTTGTTGTATTTCCAGTCAGTGCTTTTTATAGAACGGCAGAAACTGCATTAATTTTTGGGCTTTTTAATGCACAATTGCTGTCACTGTGTTGACAGAACTTTGAATGTTACTCTGCCATGTATCTTTTATACTTCACCCGGAGTTCCTCAAGGCTCTGGATGTTGTAGGGCTGTGTTGGTTAACGCGACTCTGCAATATTGCGTGGACATCAGGAGCAGTTCCTTTGGATTGGCAGACCGGGTGGGGGTCCCCCTCTGGTAAGGTCTATTCAGGGGTTCTGGAGAGGAGGGTCCGATGGATAGTCAAACCTTGGATTCAGGAGGAACAATGCGGTTTTCGTCATGGCCGTGGAACACTGGACTGGCTCTACACCCTCAGCGGGGTCCTGGAGGGTGCGTCGAAATTTGCCCAACCGGTCTACATGTGTTTTGTAGACTTGGAGAAGCCGTTCGACCGTGTCCCTCGGGGAATCCTGTGGGGGGTACTCCGGGAGTATGGGGTACTGGGCCCTTTGATAAGGACTGTTAGGTCCCTGTATAAGCAATGTCAGACTTTGGTTCGCATTGCCAGCAGTAAGTCGGATTCGTTTCCGGTTAGAGTTGGACTCCGCCAAGGTTGCCCTTTGTCACCGATCCTGTTCATAACATTCATGGACAGGATTTCAAGGCGCAGCCAAGGTGTTGAGGGGATCCATTTTGGTTGCCTTGGGATCGGGTCTCTGCTTTTCACAAATGTTTCTGTGGGTAATACGGACGGATTGTGAGTATTGCGACACTTGCTGCATCACTTCCTGTTCTCACTGCTGAGCTCCGCGGAGCTGTTTGGTGCTCAGATTCTCTTCGATTGATCTGTTTTTCTCTGTGTTGAGGTCTTTATAAGTAATTTTTTAACAAAAAAGCACACTACTACACTTATTTCCACTTGGTGTACTTTACGTTTTGAGAACCATTTGTGTTTCACGCGGTTGTTCTCGGTGTGTTAGGGTCTCGCTAATTTGTTAGCTCAGCTTCGTAGCAGCTATGGCTTCCATCTCTCATTCCCCCTCTGCGGCTCCTCTCTCCTGTTCTCTGTGTCAGATGTTTAGTTACTCTCCCGCCTCCTTTAGTGATAATGGTAAGTGTAATAAATGTAGCATTTTCGTAGCTGTGGAGGCGAGGGTTTCAGAGTTAGGGGCCATGCGCTGTTGAGAATCCAGTAAATAGCCGAGGCCCGTTAGCCAGTGCGGAACAAACAGAACCCACGCAGCTGGGATCTCAGACCGGTTGGGTGACGGTACGTAGAAAGCATAGTTCTCTGCCCAAAGGGAACCACCAACCTGTCCGCGTTTCTAACAGATTTTCCCCACTCAGTGACCCACCCACTGAGGAACAGACTCTGGTAATTGGCAGTTCCATAGTCCGAAACGTGGCTTTAGAGACACCATTGACCATAGTCAAATGTTTTCTAGGGGCCAGAACAGGCGACATAAAATCCCACCTGAAACTGCTGACTAAGGATAATCTTAAAAACAGTAAGATAGTTATTCACGCTGGCGGAAATGACACCTGGTTACACCAATTGGAGGTCACTAAAATTAGTGTTGCTTAGGTGTGTAAGTTTGCTAAAAAAATTTCGGACTGTGTAATCTTTGCTGGACCCCTGCCCGATCGGACCAGTGACGACATGTTTAGCCGGATGCTGGCATTTCATCGATGGTTGTCTGAGTGGTGTCCAGCAAATAACGTGGGCTACATTGATCATTGGAAAACTTTTTGGGGAAAACATGGTCTGATCCGGAGAGATGGCATCCATCCCGTTTTTGATGGAGCAGCTCTTCTTTCTAGGAATCTGGATACATTTATTGTTCCTACAAAACACTGACAAACCAGGGTCCAGACCAGGAAGCAGAGTCGTAGTTTAACCCACCTCTCTGCAGCTTCTGTACTGTTACCCATTCAATACCCCATTGAGACAGTGTCTTGCCCACGACCAAAATAAAATAGTCTAAAAGTTAACCTGACAAAAGCAAACTATGAAAATCTCATTAAAATAAATACGACTCTGACCAAACAAGAAAATAAAGTAATTAGATGTGGTTTACTAAACATATGATCCCCCTCCTCAAAGACTTTCTTAGTAAATGACTTGATAAGTGATAATAAAATTGATCTATTTTGCCTATCAGAAACCTGGTTGCAGCAGGAGGATTTTGTAATTATAAATGAATCAACTCCTTCCAATTATCAACATTTTCACATTCCTAGAAGTACTGGACCACTTTTGTTTGTGGTTTTGTATCATCCACCAGGCCCTTACTCTCAATTCTTGGACCAGATCTCAGATTTTTTATCTGATTTAGTTATAAACACTGATCAGGTATTTATAGTAGGGGATTTTAATATTCACGTGGACACTGAAAGTGATAGCGATTATCTTAGACTCAATTGGCTTTAATGAGAAAGTGAAGGGACCCACACACTCTGGTCAACACACTTTAGACATTGTACTGACATATGGTATTGAGTGTGATGAACTAATAGTCCTCCCACATAACCCAGTCCTATCTGACCATTTTTTGAATTTACTTTACTCAACGTTCCCAAATCTGAAAGAAAATTTCATTACAGTTGAACTTTATCAGACAATGCTGTAACAAGTTTTAAAGAATCTTTTCCATTCTTGTTTCCCTATGTGTCTCAGAATACAACAGTGGAGGGCAGTAATTCCAACACTAACCCTTCAGATATTGATGGTCTGGCTCAAAATATTACTTCCCCACTGCGTTTGGCACTAGACAGTGTAGCCCCCTTAAAAAAGAAGGTAATCAGCCATAGGAGATTGGCTCCCTCGTTTAGTGCAGGGTTGCGTACTTTAAAGCAGAATACTAGGAAACTGGAGAGAAAATGGCGCTCTACACACTTAAAATGATTCCTTTCTAACTTGGAAAAATAGTCTACTACTTTATAAAAACGCCCTCAACAAGCTCGAACAGCATATTTCTTGTCATTAATAGAGGTAAATAAAAACAATCCTAGGTTTCTTTTTAGTACAGTTGCCAAACTTACTCATAGCTCTGTTGAGCCAACTATTCCCCCTTCTCTCAGTAGTGATGACTTTATGGGTTTCTTCATAAGTAAAATAAATTCTATAAAGAATAAAATCATTGGCATTCTCCCAAACATGACTAACTCTCTCTCAGTAACTTAGGCAGTATCAGAGAGAACTGTAGAACCATGTTTATGTCTGTACCATTTTGATTCTGTTGAACTTTATGAATTATCACAAATATTAGTTTCATCTAAACCCTCATACCCTTGTATGTTAGATCCAATACCAACCAAATTATTTAAGGAAGTGTTCCCTTTGGTTACTGGCCCTATCCTAGACAAGATGAATCTATATTTAATAAATGGATATGTGCCACAGGAATTTAAGGTTGTAATTAGGCCTTTACTTAAGAAACCCTCCCTGGATCAAGATGATTTAGCTAACTACGGACTTATATCTAACATTCCTTTCTTATCCAAAATTCTTTTGAAAATAGTTGCTAATCAAGTATGTGAGCATCTAAACAGCAACAACCTGTTTGAGGAATTTCATTCAGGTTTTAGAGCTCATCATAGCACTGAAACAGCATTGGTAAAAGTTACTAATGATATTCTAATGGCCTCAGATAATGGATATGTGTCTGTTCTGGTCTTGCTACATCTCAGTGCTGCTTTTGACACAGTCGATCATAATATTCTCTGAGAAAGGCTCGAACGTCTTGTAGGGAACAGCACTAGGTTGGTTTAAATCATATCTGTCCATCAGATTACAGTTTGGTCATGTCAATAATGAATCTTCTTCACACTCAAGGGTTACTTGTGGAGTACCACAGGGTTCTGTGCTTGGACCGCTTCTCTTTACTATATATATGCTTCCAGTTGGTAAAATAATTAGACCACATGGTATGAATTTCCACAGTTATGCTGATGCTACACACAATTATATTTATCAGGCTCCTCTCCTGTGGAACCAGCTCCCAGTTTTAGTTCGTGAGGCAGACACTCTGTCTGTTTTTAAGACTAGGCTTAAAACCTTCCTTTTTGATAAAGCTTAAAATTACTTATATAGACACTAGACCTTTTAATCCCTCTCCGATTTCTAACAGTAATGTATTAATTTACCAGAATAAAATGATTAGAGAATTGAACAAAGGTTGAATCAAGAATCAGGACAGAAAAAGATTTACACCAGGTTTTAAGGCTAGAAAGTGATGGACAAAGATAATGCCAGTGTTTGGAAGAGCGGGCCTTTCTCTACTCCAGTTATATCACTTACCAATAATATTATCTCTCTAATACATAGATTCTGGAGAGGGCGTAGTGTTATGAGCAAGGGGAGGATGCAGCCCGGTCCGGCAGCCCTCACACCGTACATTGCTAATAGACGTAAGAATTAGGGAAAAAAATTATCCTTTTCAGACTCAACTGACCCTAACACACCTTCTACTTTTCTTTTCTACTACTCTCCAGATATATATTTTCCTAATGTTAATGCAATTGTTAACTCAGTTTTCTCTCAGTGTTTTTCTCCCCATAGAAGCTCTACCCGGTCTGGTACCCTGCTCAGCTATAATGCCCCCTGCTGGATGGGGAACGTTGGTCCAGATGATGCTAAAAGTCACTGAGCATTTTTCATGCTGTCTCTTCTCTGTCTTCTCAGACCCCCAGACGGTCGTGGCAGATGACCGCTTGTACTGAGCCAGGGTTCTGCCAGAGATTTCTTCCTGTTAAAGGAGAGTTTTTCCTCTCCACTGTTGCTACATGCTTGCTCAGTATGATGGTTTGCTGAGGAATTGCTGGGGTTGGAGTCTGCATGATCCGGGCACAACCTCACATCAATGACTCATCACAATCTGCTGGGATTCCTTACAGAGAAAACTTAACTGATTGGAATGTTTGTATAATTATATTGAAATGACTTTTGTTGTAAAATACTTTGAGATTACATTTGTTATGAACTAGCACTATATAAATAAAAGTGAATTGAATTGAAAAATGTGGTCCTGTTGACTTCATCGTAACGTGATTTACATCTTTCGCTGGAGCGGTTCGCAGCCAAGTGTGAAGCGGCTGGGATGAGGATCAGCACCTCCAAATCCAAGGCCATGGTCTTGAGCCGGAAAAGGGTACGGTGCCTTCTCCGGGTCGGGGATGGGGTCCTTCCTCAAGTGGAGGAGTTTACGTATCTGGGAGTCTTGTTCACGAATGAGTGAAATGGAGCGGGAGATTGATAGACGGATTAGTAAGGCATCTGCAGTTATCCCGGTGCTGTACCGGTCTGTCGTGGTGAAGAGAGAGCTGAGCCGAAAGGCTAAGCTCTTGATTTACCGGTCGATTTTTGTTTCTACCCTCATCTATGGTCACGAACTCTGAGTGGTGACCAAAAGAACGAGTTCATGGATACAGGCGGCTAAAATTCGTTTCCTCCACAGGGTGGCTGGGTTCTGCCTTAGAGATAGGGTGAGGAGCTCGGTCATCCGGAGGGGGCTCAGAGTACAGCTGCTGCTCCTCCACATCGAGAGGAGCCAGTTGAGGTGGCTCCGGCATCTGGTCAAGACACCTCCTGGTGAGGTGTTTTGGACACGTCCCACTGGAACAACTTGTTTAACAAAACAACTATAACTAAAACTGAAGCTAATAAAAACTAAACTGAAACTAAGAAGAGAGAAAGAGGCAAAAAGACAGAGGACAGTAGAAGAGAGAAAGAGGAGTGAGGCAGGACAGGGAAATCATCAGGTATGAGTGTGTTTGTGACTACATTATGAAACTATCTTGGTCTGGAGTTAAATACTTATGTATATACATTAGTAGGTGTATTACTTATTGACAATGTTATGAAATGTCTAAAAGCAGCTATTGGAGGGCAGCGGTGGGTGCCCTTAAACACATTGTGCCCAGGGGCCCCTGCAATGATAATCCGGCCCTGCTCCCCCGTCCCGTCTATAGGAACTGAGAATAAAAATGAGAACTTGATTAAAAATATGTTACATTTAAGAATTATGCTCATATATATATCTTCAGATTTTATAGCAATTGCACGTATTGGCGCATGTGTGAAGAACAAATATGCTGCAGCGTGTGTGGGACAAGAGACAAGCCGTTATGAAGTGACCCCCCCCCCTTTATTTAATGCTACAGGACTTTAAGTGACCACCTTTATATAAATATTTTTGTTTTGAAATTAAAAAGGGACTATGTTCTTTAAAGTTCAAATGAGGCAGTTCAAGTAAATTCATATTAATAATTGTAATATTCTTGCAGAGGGAGAATTCAACTCTTGAGATCAGCTCAAACAGGCCTTGAGGGCAGCTCGGAGTCCTATATGTGTATATTGTCATTGTAGCCAGCTGAGACAGCCGTGTAAAGCACGCCAGAGTTATGTGCCTTTTTCCTGCATTCCTAGGTGAGCTAAAGGGAATAAAAGTTATTAATAGATCCATTAATTGTCGTAATCTTTTTATATTCGTAACCGTAATGTTGCTATTGGTAGTAAGACTGCGAAATGTGTATATTGTTTCATGTGTAGTTCAATAGGTCCTTGCAGCCAGCCGAGATAGCCGTGTAAAGCACGCCAGATTTATGTGCCTCTTTCCTGCATTCCCAGATTAAAAGACGTTTATAACACACATGCATGCCTCGACGTCTCCTAGTGTTCGGGTGTGCAACAAAATATTGGAGGTTCCACCAAGATTTATGGTGCATTCAGACCACTGGCTTTGTCGGCGTCAAGCAACGCTCATAAAGCGACTAGTTTGACGCATATACACAGAGATACATTTTTAAGATGAAGCTGGAAAAGCTGGTAGGCGGGCCTTTCTCTGCTGGATGTTTTAAACACTCGTGGATGGCTAGGCAGCGTCGACGTAAAGACTGAGACGCTCCTCCAACAGCCTCCACCGTAGACTTAACATGTAATCTTGACGTTGCTGATGCTGACAAAGACTGCGATCTGAATGCACCATTACGCTGCACCGCGGGACTTCATTGAGGGATGTAGACTGGAGCGAGCAGCGGCGGGGACGCGCCTGCACCGTGCAGGGCTGATACGGAGCAGCTGGCAGAGTGTGTTTCCAAGCAGCTATGGCTCTTACAGTTGGATCAGCTCAAAGAGGTGTGTGCAGAAGGAAAAATTCTGTATGGACATGCCGCAATAAGGCGAGCGTTAATAAGATTAATAACAGTCCATTGATGCCGTGATTAATGATGAAGTGGTGATGTGCTTCCTGCAGAGAATGTTAAAATTAATTAAACAGATATCAAAACATTCTGGAGTTGCTACTGAAGAGGAAGATACAGCTAACGTATTGCAAAACAGCCAGGCTGATACTGAACAGACAGACTTAGCAGAAAAATACTCACAGCTCCATATTAACAGCCAAGTTTTGCAAGAGGAAGTAAGGAGACTGAGTGAACAGATCAGCAAGCCTCAGAGATCAGTGACTGAAAATGTGATGCCAGTGACCATAAGAAGGGAATTTAAAATATGTGGTCAAAATGGGGAGAAGGGGCAGAAAGACAGGCTTTCATACACAAGCTTGATGCATCAGATCGAGACAGGGTTAAATAAAGGGCCCAGTGATGCAGAAGTAATAGAAGCTGTTATTAAATCAATAAACCCGGGTTAAAGCATTCGTGACATGCCAGAAATAAAGCATGACCTGACTCTCCCAGCTAAAAGCAATATTGAGGGTCATTTTAAGGAGGACAACTCAACGGATATCTATCAAAGACTGATAAATAGTAGACAAGACAGTCGTGAGTAGGGTTGCCAACTTTCATAAATTAAAATCAGGGACACAGGGCGTTATTCGCCACGGGCCGAGCAATCCGACTTGCAGGGAGGTGTGGTGCTTTTAGTGAGGGGGTCCTCCAGAATGGTCATAGGTTAAGCTTGAAATGCTTTATTCACAATAAACACATTAATGCATAATTCCTGTAAGTTATGCTAAAAAAAGCTGCAATTTAATGCATACACATAAAAAAGGAAATAACAAAGTTTATAAAACTTGTGTTAACTTGTGTAACTTATCCTATTATTGCTTTTTACTTTATTGTATTTAATTTTCATTAATAAAACAAACAAAATAAAACAAATGATTGTTTTAATTGTAAATGCTTTTTTGTATTTTAATCTTCAAAGTGATTTAAGCTCTCTTTCCTGTGTTCTAATTTTAATCATGTAAAGCATCTTGAATTGTCTTGTGTTGAAAGTGTGTTATACAAATAAAATTTAAGATGCAGTGTGATCTAACAAATGACGATGCTTAGAACAACATAAGGTCTGTTTGTTGAGCTTCTAACAATGTATTTACAATATTGTTTTTTCTAAAGTGACTGTATGGGGATATTGCAGATGAACCCTAAACCCCTTTAAACTTTTTATCTGCTCATTTAAATAGAAACTTAGGAGGGGCATGACAAATTGTATATTAAATTGGCTTGTACAGCTTTTTTGAACAACAATCTAAGATATTCAACACACTGTTGTCTTACAATTTATTGGCTATTTCTCTAACATATATAAAATTTCAACAGCAAGAAACCCATTCAAACATGTTCCATTTTAATCTAGTTATTAGCATAACAATGAATCAGTTACCATTATTTGTTTGAGTTGTCATTTATATTGACAGACTATGCCTACTGGCTTTAAAAAAAACAACAAAATCAGTTAATCCAACAAAAATAAAATTGCACGATACATCTAAAATATTCTCAATATTTTAGCCTACATGCTGCATAAGCCTCACAGACGTGTGTTTTTCTTGTGTTCCTGGTAAATGGACTGAAATTATAGTGCTTTTCTAGTCATACTGACCACTCAAAGCGCTTTACATTGAAGCCACATTCACACTCACATTCATACACCCAATACAATGTATTTACAATATTGTTTTTTCTAAAGTGACTGTATGGGGATATTGCAGATGAACCCTAAACCCCTTTAAACTTTTTATCTGCTCATTTAAATAGAAACTTAGGAGGGGCATGACAAATTGTATATTTGTCATACAATTATGTACAACATACAAATATGCCATATTTGTATATGGCATAACATGGCTTGGTAGGACGATGTAGAATTTTTGGGTTAAGTGCCTTGCCCAGGGGCAAATCAACATGTGACTGGAGGAAGCTGGAATCGAACCTACAATTGACCTACAACCCTCCGATTGTAAGCCAACTACTCTACCACTGAGCCACAGTCGCCCCTATAGCTCTGTTAGTGTTTTTGAGACATTTTTAATAGTGCTGCATGTGAAGCGCCAATGTGTTGTGTGTGTTTACCTGATCAATACTGAGCGTGCAACACGCACAAGCCGCAAAGGCAAACTATTTGCTGCCCGTTAAATCCCGCGGTCAGAACTGTTTTGCTGAAAGTAGGGTGATTTTTATTCTATTTTTGTATAGGCTACGTAGTTAGAATAAAGCAGTGTGAAGGCTATGACCAACACACATAATTGGCATTTATGAAAATACGGAACAAATAGCGCCCCTTATTAGTTCAAAACGGGACACCACATTAATAGTCAAATACGGGACCATTCCGTATTTTAAGGGACGGTTGGCAACCCTAGTCGTGAGAGTCCTCAAAATTTCCTCTTCAGAGCAATCGAGATAAAAGAAAGGCTGCTGCTAGCTTCAAGAGAAGTAGTTACAGATTAGCAGTACAGCACTGAATTCAGTAAGAGGAAATTCCTGAGTTCAGTTAGTACTGGACTGCCGAGCGACAACATTAAGTTTTAGTTGAAGGCTTACTTTGATGATCAAACTTTAACAGATGAAACTCTTTTTGAAAAAAATTAACGAGGTTGCTAGTGTGGATTCAGAAAGCCATTCCAAACAGAGGAAAAACAACACTAAAGCCCTAAAAGCTAATGAGCTACAGACAGAAATTCAGGTAAGACAGCAAAATCAGGCTGCAGCTGATGCCAGCATGGCAATCCAAGAACAGTCAACGGAAGTTGTGAAGCCAAAGAGCCAAAATACCTACAGCCTTCAGTCCAAGGGAGTCAGAACTGTATGAAACAGTAAAAATGCTCAGAGAAGAAATTGCTGAAATGAAGAAAAATCTGACCGGTGCTCAGTCTGTCCGCCAACAAAAAAGGAATGTTAAAAGGGGATTTAAAGGATGTGAGGAGCATAACATAACTGACCAATGTGAACATTGTTTCAAGTGTGGACAGGCGGGACACTTCTTCGGGGGCTGCAGGGGGGCAAAAAGGCTGACTGTGCAACCAGATTGCATGAAAAAGGGCCACACACCTACAAAAGCACACTGTGTTTCAAGCTGATGCTGAGGAAAAGGTGTATAAACGTCTCTGTGAACGGATCAGACAGCTGGAGTCACAACTGCAAATGGATGAGAAGAAAAAAAAATCATGGGTGCCACATACGCGAGCCATCGCTCCATACATCATCACACCAAGCTAAAAGCCCTGATTGGAAATAAATGCATGGTGGACTGCTACTTTGAGGATGTGCCGACCAAGGCATTGTGGGATAGGGGCTACCAGGTCACCATCATTAATGAGAGCTTTAGGAGCTCCCATCTCCCCCACATCAGGTCACGCAGCATAGGTGAGCTTTTAGAGGGGGGTGAGACTTTGGTGGGAAAAGCAGCAAATCAGACCCCCATTCCGTTTGCAGGTTGGGTTGAAGTGAAATTCCAGTTCATATTGAAAGGGGGCTTGGATCCGGAACTGGTTGTACCAGTGCTTGTCTCTAATGAAGCTGGGGTAGCTGAGCCACCGATAATTGGCTACAATGTTATTGAACATTTAGATAAGAGCGGGATGGAGCACCAGCCTGGTGTCACATGTCTAGCAATAAAATAATCTTTCTCATTTGACTGTAAAAAAGCAGATGTGTTTATTCACTTAGTAAAAAGTGCTCACCAAAATGATGAGGAAGCAGTGGTTAAAGTTGGATGAGTAAAAACAGTAATCCCAGCAGGTCAGAGTAAGGAGGTGAAGTGTACTGTAACTGTGTGTCCAGACCAAACGCGATAGGAACAATTCGCGCTACAGATGCGATGGAAAATTTGCGCTGCCTTTTATGTGGTGCATTTTGTGGATTCGCGCTCATGGCGTCTATCGCTTGAGTTGGAAAAATCTGAACTCCAGCGTCAAATCGCGCCGCGACAACCAATCAGGGGACAGAGTTTCAGTGATTCTGTGACTGTCACGGAGTCACAGCCTCAGCAGGACATGGAGGAAATACTGATAAACATCATGGCTAATCACCCCGAGCTACATGACACAAGCAGTTTTCAATACAGAGACAGAAAAAAAAAAGAAAAAAAAAGATTTAGACAGGAATGCACCTCTCGGCCTAGAACTGAGCCTTGAAACAGCCTCCTCACCTGGTTTCCTGGTATCAGCTCCCGCACCACGTATCCGTAGCTCACCAAACCCCCATTGCAGCGGTGCCAGCTCTACCGGAGGCTAGGCCGAACACGTAATCCACTCTGTCCTCCATCAGCTCGGTCCATAATCCACCGCCAGCTGCACTGTAGCCCCAGCTCCGCTGAAGGTAAGTTCGCGCGTGAAAATACAATATTTGAGGCGCGACCAGTTCGCGTTGTACATGCTTCAAGGTGTGAATGTTCAAGCATCCAGCTGGGGGCATGTGGCGCGTTTTGACGCTTTTGGTGTGGACACACAGTAAGGATGGGTACTGTGTGAGCCAGAGGAGATCCCAAAATGGCCTGAGGGTTTGAACATTTCAAAAACTGTTGTCTGCATAAAAAAGGGAAATAGGTCAGCTGTAGCCATCCCAGTTACAAATAACAGCCATTCAGATATCACCCTGATACCACGCACTTCACTGGGCTATGTACAACAGATTAAAGCAGTTTACACAGTAGAAGCAGGACCTGTCAGTGCATGTAAAAAACCCACAGAAATGGCTTCACCTGCCAACAACAGCAACTGTTCACCCTACGAAAAGCCACAAGCAGAACAGGGGTTGGATTCAGAAGTCCAGGTCCTCATATTCCTCACCCATAGTTTGTGTACGGAAGAAGGATGGGAGTCTCCGCTTGTGCGTGGACTATCCTGAGCGGAACCAGAAATCAATCCCGGACCGCCATCCCATTCCTCGAGTGCAGGATATGCTTAATAACCTGAGTGGAAGTACGTGGTTCTCTGGCTTGGACCAGGGCAAGGCATTCCATCAGTGTTTCCTGGAGGAGAGTAGTAAACTACTGACTGCATTTATAACACCATGGGGGTTATATGATGGATAAGGATTCCCTTCGGCCGGTCCTCAGCACCCAGCACCTTGCAGGTCTGAGGGATGAAACATCTCAGCCTTACCTGGATGACAATCTAGTCCACAGCCAGTCATTTGAGGATCACCTGCGTGACATGAGGGAGGTGCTGCGTCGCTATCAGACTAATGGAGTAAAGTTTACACCAAAGAAATGTGAAATCTTCAAAGACAAGGTGAAATTTCTGGGAAAGATTGTGTCCAAGGATGGCTGCTGCATGGATCCTGCAGAGATTGCACCAGTACAGGTACTCAAAGACAGCATACCAAAAACTGTGGGAGATTTGAGGAAAATGTTAGGGTTCCTATCATACCATCGCCCATATATTCCCAATTTCCGTACGGCTAAACCCCTGTACAATGTGCTGTCAACAAAGAAATCTGGAAGTGGAATGAAAGGAGGAGGTGTAAAAAAAAAAATCAAAAACAAGCTAAGGGAAACACGAGAGCTCCGACCAGCTTCCCTCAAGCCACCCTGTTGAATGGACAAAGTAGCATAGAGATGTACTCTCCCAGTTTTTGGACTATTTGCTATCCCCTCCACTTTTAGGTTACCCTGACTTTGAGAAACCATTTATATTGCACTGTGATGCTTCCTAGGAAGGCCTCGGTGCAGTACTATACCAGAGACAGCAGGGCAAACTAGTGACCAGAAGGTTATGGGTCAAGATCGCTAACCTCTCCAGAAAATAATTACCACCTTCATCCGTACTAGGCTGCACGGTGGAGCAGTGGTTAGCACTGTTGCCTTGCAGGTTAATTGATCTCTCCAAATTGTCCTTAGGTGTGAGTGTGTGCATGGTTGTTTGACCTGTTTGTCCTGCCCTGTGATGGACTGGCGACCTGCCTCATTTACTATAAGAGAGTTAATCATGTTTGGGAGAATGCCAATGATTTTATTCTTTATAGAATTTATTTTACTTATAGAATTTATTTTACTTATGAAGTTATGTGGGAGGACTATTAGTTCATCACACTCAATGGCGTATGTCAGAACAATGTCTAAAGTGTGTTGACCAGAATGTGTGGGTCCATTCACTTTCTGAGTAAAGCCAATTGAGTCTACGATAATATTAAAGGCTGCAGTTAGGCTATCACTTTCAATGTCCATGTGAATATTGAAATCCCCTATTATAATTACCTGATCCTTGTTTAAAACTAAATCAGAAAAAAAATCTAAGATCTGGTCAAAGAATTGAGAGTAAGGGCCAGGTGGATTATAGAAAACCACAAACAAAAGTGGTTTTAATGTTTTGCAGCTTGGATGAGGAAAACTAAGGATTAGATTTGAAAAGAGCTGTAGTTAATAATTGGTTCAGGGTGAATTTGCAAATCTGAATGCAAGATGGTTGCAACTCCTCCTCCTCACCCAATACCCAATATTTTTATTGTTGTATGTCTAGGGTTATGCAGGAGTAGGACTCAGTTTAGGGGTAAGGGTAATGGCAAATTCTGAATATATAACTGACTCTATATATCCAGTCCTAAGTATTAATTAACTTTTTCATGATTTGCAAATGTACTGTTTACAGTTATGGATACAAACAAGAAGCACAAGCCAGAGGAGCTGATGAGTCAGGAGCATGCAGGCTTCTCATGTATGGACAGTGGTCTCTGGCTAAATCCCAAGTGGCCATACATGGGGTCCTCCCCTGATGGTATAGTCACTTGTGACTGCCATGGAAGTGTCATCTATGAGATTAAGGTAATATTATAATCACTGTTGTAGCCATAGGCCCATACTATTTTCATAAACACTATTGAGCTGAGCATCCATCCATCCCTCCATTTTCTGAACCGCTTAATCCTCGAGGGGTCGCGGGGGGATGCTGCCTATATCCAGCTGTCATCGGGCGAGAGGCAGGGTACACCCGGGACAGGTCACCAGTCCATCGCAGGGCCAGCTAGAGACAGACAGGACAAACAACCATGCACACTCACACCCAAGGACAATTTAGAGTGATCAATTAACCTAACAGTCATGTTTTTGGACTGTGGGAGGAAGCCGGAGTACCCGGAGGGAACCCACGCATGCACGAGGAGAACATGCAAACTCCATGCAGAAAGACACTTGGCCAGGATACGAACTCACAACCTTCTTGCTGCAAGGCAACAGTGCTAACCACTGCGCCTTGGAGATGAGCAAAAAATGATAAAATAATCAGTTATTCACGTCTATCACTGTAGCACACTCTGAGCAAGTTGAGGCCAATCTGCGTTTGTTTACTGGGAGAAAGGGCGTCTGCCTCATCTGTGAAGGAGATTATGTCATGCTGGACCAGAATCATGACAACTACATCCAAGTTCAAGCACAGCTTCACATTGTCGAGGCAGAGTACTGACTTTATTGTGTGGAACTACAATTACATTTTTGTTGAAAGGATTTTGCTTGATCTTGAATTCTGGGAGGATGTGATTCCTAAATTTGAATGTGTCTTTAGAAACAGCATATTTCTAGAAATACTAGGACAGCAAGTTACTAGCAAGTTATGTTCAGGCACTCTTAAGAGTAGCCTGTGTAATATATTCCCATTATATCAATACTTCTGATTGAGATGGGATGATATGTTGAATATTGATAAAGTCTGGGGGGTCTTTATTGTGGCTCAGTGGTAGAGTAGTTGGCTTGTAATCGGAGGGTCCTTGTTTTGATTCCAGCTTCCTCCAGTCACATGTCGATGTGCCCCTGGGCAAGGCACTTAACCCCTACATCGTTCTACCGAGCCATGTTGGCTATCGGTGTATGAATGTGAGTGTGAATGTGGCTTCAATGTAAAGCGCTTTGAGTGGTCAGTATGACTAGAAAAGCGCTATATAAGTTCAGTCCATTTACCATTTATGAGTTCTGGATGTTGTACAATTTGCTTTGACATACTTGTCATTAAATTCAATTTATTGATTATAATAAGTTGATATCTTGTGAAAGCACTAATTGTCATGTTGTACATTGAGTAACGTAATACAATTTTGAAAATTAATAAATAGTAAAAGCCATTGAGAAGACAGAATAGGCTACAAAGTGGTTCATTTATTTACAAGATTAGAGTTTTCAATAACAATAGCAAATAGCAAATGAGCTATTTTCCTAGTTTCTGCCACCTCATATACTGACAGCTGTTTTTTTCCCCTCGGCAAATGCAGGTATCTGTAGTGAAGCACAGTAAAATCCCACACTATCACCAATATTGAAACCACATTCTGCTTGGATATCTCTCTAATCTAATCTGTTTATCACTGACTCTCCCTCCCCAGGCACAAGATATGTATGTAACATAGCCTTGGGGTGCAACACCAATGAGAGATTTTACAGTATGGTGGTGCTTGTAGTTTGACCATGTTTGTGCTTGGGCTAATAAATTAGAGAGTCTCTCAATAAAAACTTCAAAACAATCAACTTTCACTGCAACTTTATTTCCAAATGCCTGCCTGAATACCATTGGAATTGTTGCGTGAAGTATGTGTCGCTCTGGCCACTCAATTTGAAATTCAAATTTTTCATGAAGTATGTCAATTAATTTATGCCATATTCTGGAAGCAGGGGACAGCGAAATTTTGAACCTGAAAGATAAATCTTTCCGTGTGAGATTTAGTCTCAACCTCATCAAAACTAAGATGAACTGTTCAAATTTAGACAACACAGACATAAGGCCACATGTGATGTAGGGCTCGCACAATTCAAAAATCGGCATTAAAACTAAAAAGTTAGGGATTCCAGTGTAGAACTTTGTTTTGTCTTCAAAGTTCTGTGTGTCCAATGCCTTGGTTCCAAGTTCCCCCAGCACTGTAGTGTTCTGTCTCGGAACATGTCGTCCATCATGAGCTCTGTCTGGGATCTGCCATCTGTACAGCCTGCAGAAGGGAGCATAATGAGATAATAAAGGAATATTCAATGTGTGAATTGTTTTATAGTTATCTTTTTACAAACATGTAAGTTTTCTGGTCCAATTATAGAGGGTTTCCAAAAATACTCTATACTATAAAAAAATCTTATAAACAGTTAAAGTATTACAAATTTCAACTCTGCCAGGAACTTGAGCCAAATATGTAGAGGGGTATTAAATGAGGGGGAAAAAACATTTTTTTAAAATTTGTAGATAAATGAAAGATATATACACAGCTCCATGTATTGGATGTTCTTATTTTAAGCAGCACTTGATTACTGTTATAGTGATTTAGAAATTTAGAAGCAGTATTAGTAAATTACATATCATTTTAGTTATATGCTGATAAACTACCATAATTTAAAGAACTCTAGTCTACAATTTTTATAAGCACTGTCCTTAAAACATTTTGTTAAGACAAAACTATGTTTTGATAAGATTATTTAAATAAATCAGGATTTGCATCTTATATTATGGAATGTCTGATTACATAATTCATCACTACAGTATTGTTGGAGATGTTTAAACACACATGCTTACACATCTTAATACAAAAACTTACCTCGATCATTTAATGTCTCATTCCCACTGATAAACTCTGATTGTGGGTTGTCAGTTGACAGCTTCGGTTCGGAGCTCTCCACCATCTGCTTCTCTGATGTTTGTTGAAGATCCAACATAGCGTCATCGAACATTCTGGCTGTCTTTGTTGGTCCTCCTTCAGCTTCATCCTCTGATCCCATTGAAGAGATGCCTCTGATTTTGTCTTAGACTTTTGGTAACCGAGGTTCACTGTCGGAGCCCAGTCTACCGACCCAACGTCATCCAAAGAGCTAGGGCAGCCTAAAAAGCAACATGACGTCAATATTAGACTGCTAGTACTTAATAATAATTAATGTGTAAATTAGATTTTAAAGACAGAGTATTATAGTATTCAAGCACGGCCACAAAACAATGTTAGCTAGCTAACATACCTTTGAAGAAGTGATTGCTGCAGACACGGGCATTAGCAGACTCTGCTCCTCCTGACCACAGGCGTGGTTTGAAATCCATTTTTTCTGATGACATTCCATAAGCGTTTTATATTTCTTACGTCTGTGAACAACAATCTTCGGTACTCTAAAAAACCTTTTATTCTTTTCTCAGTTAGAGAGATTGGAGCAACCGTAAACAACATTAATCATCGGCATTCATACAGACATCGATATTCTACTTAGGGGCAATTCTAAGATCAGATATTTAGGGGTGCTGAGCACCCAGAGAGCTGCAAGGCCAGGCAAGAACCATTTGACTGTTTTGTACATTTCAACACACACACACAACAGGAGATATAATGTCAATGGGCATCCAGTCAGTCAGTAACACCTTGGCTTTGATATCAGCACCTGCATCTCACATAAGACTTAGAAAATCACTGCTCATAAAAATATCACAAACTGACTAAATTAATGAGAAATTATCTTAAAATAACTTGAAAAGCAGAAGTTTGAGAGCTTAGCAATGTGCCAAGAACTTCAATACAGTTCAGATTCTTTCATAATACCTGATCATCCCCAAAATGTAATCACTCCTTCCTTGGTCCATTTCAGGCATTTCTTGAATATTGCATCCAACTCTGTAAATAACTTTGACTTTTTTTATTAACGGATGGTGTTATTTTTATTTATTCATTTTATAAGTTACTCCATACAGTAGCTTACTGTCTGTTTTCACTTGCCTTTTATTCTTATTCATTTTATGTGTGTGTGGTCTTAGCGTGTACATTTCCACACTGTGGGATCAATATTCTGTCCATTCATTCATTCATTCATTCATTCATTCACTATGCATTCATTCATTCATGCATTCACTAAGATAACAAGAAGATAAACATCTGCAAAATAATAACCTCTTTGCAGATTTATTTTACTGATAAGTAATATCTGAAACATATGAAAACATTAGAAAACATTTTGAAATATTAAGAAATTAGTTTATCTCATCTTCTACTGCAGTTTGGTGACTTCTGATCCCTAAACCAAAGAAAATGCTTGAAAGAATGCAAAAACTTGCTTTTTCTGAATTAACAAAATATATATAAATATAAAGCTTTGTTTTTTCTAAATTAACAAGAAAATAAATTAATTAAAAGTTTGTTTTTTCGGAAATAGATCATTTTTACAAAAAAGTATTTAATAACAAGATGGTTTTTTTAAATCAGTGATTTACTAATAGAAAATAAATTAATAAATATCAATACAGTGTTTTTACGAGATGATCTATAGGTATAACTAAAGCAACCTAAAGTGTCCACCTGCAGTCCAAGGTGATACACATACCTCAACTCAAAGAAACAGGAACTAAAACATGCCCTGTTTGTTTAGTTAAATTCACCTTTACTTTGTTTGTAATTTAGATGCTGAGAAATACTCATCTAGTATGTATATATTTTTTCTCTAACATAAAATTGATTTTGTTGTTAATACAGGAAAAGTGACCTTTTCTTTTTTTATCATTTTGCAGTACACTTCAGTAGGATGTAACAGGTAACAGTAACTAGCTTAACACAATACATTGGCATGTATTAACTAATCATTCAGCATAGATTAACTGCACATAAAAACAGCTCAATGTACAGTTTGTTTAGTAAAAACAGCAAATATTCTAATATTTTACTGCTTTGCTGAACATTAAGCTCTCTGCAACAGACTCCCGCTGGAGATTCACCAGACGCACAAATGTGTATGATGCATTTGAAGACGGATCAGAAAAAAATATTGTTGCATAAAAACAGAATAAAAAATTAATATTTTTGTAATTTTTAATAATAGATCATTTCAAGCAATAATTATGTCTTTTTACTATTTTGTATTTTGTTAAAAGAAAAGCACGTAGTAAATAAAAAAATCTCCAACTGGTAACACTTCACTTCTTGTCCTCCAACAACTTACGCGCTGGTGATGACATCATGTGTAACCCACCTATCGGGCTAATACTCTGCTCACGGGCCCTGGTGCCTACGATTACCCATAGAGATTTTTTTTCATCCAACTGCTCTACACTTCAGTGAAGGAAACCAACTGGCCAGATGGGAACTGGCACAGAGTTTGCTTTGCTCCTGGGTTTTCACTGTCTGCTGTGCCGGCTGTGTAGTGTGTACGGAATCTCTGGGAACCATTCTATAGGTCAACATTCTCTTTCTCTTTCCTGCTAAGGTGTTTCTCATATTTTAATTTCCCTCTGCCAGCTCCCTCACTCCCTTCCGTTCACTTTTAATCCAGCTGTTAAAAGTATCTTTTCATGGTCATGGAATCCGAAAAAGTTAAGGTTAGATAACAAAAATAAGGCGGAGGGGTACTGAGCTGCCTTGGGGTAGGTGGTGGGTTGGTGGCACTGTTGCCGTGCAGCGTGAAATTTCAACTCCTGACCTTGGGGTCTGCATGGAATTTGCATATTCTCCCTGTGTATGTGTCTGTTTCTCCCCAGATACTCCAGCTTGCTCCCAACCTACAAAAACATGTCTGTTAGGTTTAACTCTTTCTCTAAATTGCTCTTAGGTCTGGGTGTGTGCATGTTATTTTTTCTCTCCACACAATGGCTTTCTTGCGATGGACTGGTGACCTATCCAAGGTATACCCTGCCTCTTCCCCAATCACAGATGGAGATAGACACCAGTCCATCTGGTTTACTGCAAGGATAAACTGGTTTAAATAATGGACAGATTAATTGATGTAAGCCCAGGTGACAAAAAATTTTGCACACTCCTGCAGTAGATGATATTAAACTATTCTTCAGGACAGTTGTTTTTGTGCATGTAAATTAATTGTAGAGCTGAATGTCATGTGTGACTGTGGAAGGAGGTGTGCAGCTGTACCTGGCAACATGCCACTTTCTCTCCACCAGCAGGTGAATGTCTTCAATCCGCCGATTCTTGGCGTAGTGCAGTCTCTTAGGCAGGTGCTGTTTCAAATACGGCTTAAAGTGCTGCTCTGCCTTCTTACACTTTGGGTTCAAGAAATCATTCAGATGTTACATGAGACGTCACCACATGTTGAAGCAAAAATAAAAGTACATGGATTTATATAATCTCAAATCAGTTCTTAAAGGGGAAGTTCTGTTTTTGTTTGTTTTTTTAACCCAGACCTTATTGACAGCATGCATTACGTTTGCCTACAAACCCGGACAAGTTTGGAGCCTCTTGGAGTTGTGGTAATTCTGCATAAGGTTTAAACTTTTATCATTCAGAAGGTAAAAGACTGTTTATAAAGTTTGCATGGTTATGGGTCTGACACTATTGTTTAGGCAGATAAGCTTTTAAGTCATAAAACTCTGGGGTGAGTTTTTATTGCAAGCTGTAAACAGGATGTCTGTAGAGTTGGGGTGTTGCCATAAAACCATAAATTCAGAATGAGCTTTTAAGAAAAAACGTCTCACCCATATGACTGTATAATTTTCTGACAGCCAATAAGAGCTAAGACACTGTATGAAAATGTTCTGATTGGAGAGATTAGAAACGCCTAGAGGCCCGGTTGTCTATAAAGCTGTGAAATAAAGATCAGTTAATTGTTCAGATTTCTTTAAGTCTGGACCACAGAGGAACTGACGGGGGCAAAATTCCTCTGTAAAACTGCAATTTGTTAATCTGTTCAAAATAAATGTTAAACTGGAAATTGGCTCCATTTTGTCTCTGCTTGAACATGCATTGAATTACTTATGATAATTATTTAATTCAACAAGATGGTGACCCCGATCTGTGTGCAGTGTTTTGGACCAAAATCCAGTTATTTTTTTAAGTTAATAAACGGACATGTATTTGCTCTATTGACAATTTGCGCAGAGTTGCGTAGTTTTTAATTCTATTGATTGGTTAATCTAACATTGGGTAATGTTGTCATGCAAGTTAAATATGTTTTTTGTTTTTTGTTTTGAGCAGATTCACTATTGCATGCCCGGAGTGTGTTGAAGCTGCTCTGAGGTCTGTGTCTCTCTTCTGAGCAGGACTGCGACTGCTTTGTGCTCCGCAGAGAGACACCGGTGCCTGCTGGGAGATGGAGTTTCTTACTCTTTTCTCCAGGGAGGACGGAGAGGACAATGGAGCAGACGGACCGATATCTTCAACGACTCAAATCGGAGCCACACGTGCGGATCGATACTCGACGAGTTGGCCACTCTACCCAGAATAGGACGCTTTTCTGGACGCTCCCAGGCTACGAGCGACATAGCAGCAGGAAGGGCCTGGGTCGCCCTCTGTTAAGTCTATCGAATTACCTGGGAGTGGGGCTGCGTTTACTTCAGACGCGTGGCTGAGCACCACGAACTGAATTGTGAAAATGGTCCGGCATTGGTTTTTTGGTGAGCTCCGACGAGGTTAGTGTTTTAAATTTTGCTTGTACAAGGGTGTATTACTGTGTGTGTGTGAGATGTTTTTTACGCAGGCGCTTGGCGAGAAGTGCTGTTGATGTTGCGTTTTGGGTTAAAATGTTATACTATAAATAATGAACTCGAGTATAATAAATGAATTAACATAGATAAATGAATATATAACTGAATATGATGGATAACTGAAATTAAATATCTATAAGAATTAGTTGTGAACATTTACGACAGGCCATCAGAGCGGCCGCCCTAAGCTAGGAGCTAATTCTGTCGGAGTGGTTTGCTTGATAGCACGGCTAACATACGATAGCTGTGCCTATATGTTTTGATAAATAAATTAGTGGTTATAGGCGGTTTTCTGCCATCTGTTCGAGTCTTTTGTGGGGTTTTCTGGAAGCCGGCGCCAGGAAATTTCTCAAAGCGGACTACGAAACTTGTAACAGACTGGTCTGAAACCTCCGCGATAAAATAATTAATTAGGTCTAAAAGCCACCGCTTATAATGTTGTGTTTTTTTGTTAATGGTTTTGGGCTGTAACGGACGTAGTTGAGTCGGTGTTTGCTGTGCGGGACGGCTAAAATTGGAAAAATATGTTTCAGTCCGCGTGGAGGAACAGAAGAATGTTTTGTTCGTGCCGAAGTAAAGTTTGGTACAGTGGTATAAATTGTGCGGATTAAGTCCTGGTATTGCGGTAAGTCATCTTCTAAAGTGTTTGTTGTGATTTTTTGGAGTGTTTTCGCCGTACGTTTTGTATTGTTTTAGCTTTCGTTTCACAGAGAACGCTAACGGTAGCACGTTGCTATAGGCTGTTGTGCTAACTTAGCGGTGGTGGCTAACTGCATGTTCTATGTGTTGCGAGCTAAAAGTTGATTTTGGATAGAAAGTGATTACAGACTCCTGCAGACGATTGTCTTGTTAAGACTTAAACGAATTTGGATTTTGTTAAAATTTTCTGGTTAATTAGGATGTAACACGGCCAAATTTATTTGGGATAATTATGCA
Organism: Apricaphanius iberus; assembly: GCA_028564705.1. Lineage (NCBI taxonomy): Eukaryota > Metazoa > Chordata > Actinopteri > Cyprinodontiformes > Aphaniidae > Apricaphanius > Apricaphanius iberus. The sequence goes on from JAPXFQ010001918.1 coordinate 62,473, forward strand.
TGTTACAATTAAACGTAAATGACTAAGAACAGTTACTCATGAGTCGATTCTGACTTGGTGTAGTTTTAATTTTTGATTTCATCTTTAAAATTAAAAAGAGGGAGTTTATAGTCAAAATAAAAGATGCATTTTTGAATCTTTAAACAGGTGGATTTTTTGCTTTTTTGATTGATCTAAGCAGGAGTTGTTAAGTTGGCCTAAATAAAGATAAAGCTATAAGTAGTAATTATAAGCATTTAACGAAAAGCAAACGGTATTAATTGGAAAGCAACAAACTGGTTTAAATTATTTTAATAAGCACCGTGTTGATTGGTACAGAAAATGAGTCTGTGATTTAAATAAGTATCATTTATGCTAAAATTATGTTTGGCTTATTTCTGATGGCTCTATAGACTTTAGAAATATAGCTTGGTCTCTGAATGAACGACCTAAAGGAGACTGGTGTTAAATTATTTACACAATTGAACATTCTTAAGGATTTTCTGGACAAAAATGCTTATTGGAGTTATCAAAATTCAACTGGGGCTCAAGAAATAACCCAGCACATTTCAATTCCGTTACAAATTAAATGTTTTTACCATGCAAAACAACACTTATCATAGTGATAGTTTATAAACTAGTGGGATTTGAATGTTTGGTTTTAAAAAAAAGAAAACATTAAAACACAGAGTCATCTTTTGGTAATCAGTTTGTTTTTTAACAGACTGGGGATAAATTTGGAATTGGTCTAAGGATTGAAAGTAACAATTAAAGTCTTAGGTAGATTTATTTAAGAACAAATAATGAATGTGACCGAAATGATGGTTTAATTTGAAAGTAAGAAGTAAATTCTAAATTCATTTATTCTGATCATGTAGAGGCAAAATGTGATTGGACCAGCTACATTGAAATAATTTTTACCATATATTTGAATGCACATTTTGTTTTGACAAATAAGAATCGGTTTTGGTTTTGAAATTTAAGATTAAGCTAGTTTATTTGATGCTGAGAGTAAATTTACAGGTCCTAAAACATTTTGGAATAGATCTGATCCTAGAATAATGACATAATATATCATTTGATTAGTGGGGACTCTGTAACTGACAATTTATTTAGATTTTTGATTTTATTTTCTTTATTTTTTCTTATTTTTTTTATTTTTTCCTCTTTCTCTCCCAAAATTTATATATTTGGTTCGATTTGGATTATGACCCAGATTTTTGAACTGCGGTCTGTTTATTAATTAGAACTTTGGAAAATGTTAATTTGGGAAGCTGGATTAAAGAAAACGTGATTCAGTGGTAATGTATTTGACATCTCTAGAAGCTTCAATTTAATTTGGTGTTTATCATTGGAGAAAATAAAATAAAAAAGAAGCCTGAGAGGAAAAGAGGGATACTGAAAAGAAAAATGCTGGTTTTTATTTTTATTTTATTGCGACTAGTTTTTGTTTAGAGAAATCTCATCTCTTGAACCTCTTTTATTGAATTTTTTGTTTTGTTTTGTTTGACTGCTGAAGGGAATTAGACTATTGTGTATCCTACGAAAATTTAAGAGGAGTTTTAGTTGCAAAAATCACTTTGACTATGTTTAGTTCCCTTCACAGAATCGGACAGATGTTTTTGAAGTATGAAAAGTTTTCATTGTTTACAATCAAGAATATTTGGGCAAGTGACCACATTTGGGTTTGTTTAAAGAGGAATCATATAAGCAAAAGTATTTTGAATGGATATTGGATTGGGTTAAAAAATATATATAATTTAGGTTTGGCAAATATTTATAGGGAAGTTGTTTTGTCAGTGATTTAAATCTTGGATTTTTCTTTAGAAATATAGATAGACTTTGAAGTATAGCAAACTGAAGACTGTTTTGTAAACTATGTTGTGTTATCAGTGAGTACTGTTCTCTGGTTTTGTTTTAAACATTTGATGTTTTTAACCTTTTTCAACATCAACAACAGTTATCTCAATGTAAGTAGCATACTTATATTAGCAGAAATTATTAATTGATTAAAGGGACAGAGTCGGGGAAAAGTGGTGTTAAGTCTGATTACAAAGGGGTTTAGTTCAATATGAGCTATTCGTCTCAACCTCAGTGAAGCGAAACCAGGAGAGCCACTTTTCCATAGAGACTTTTTAAAAAAAAAAAAGGGATAGAACCGTTGCAGATGGTTATTGCCTTTATTTTTGTTATTGCAATGTTTTAGTGGTGTATTAGCAATATCTAACAGAAAAATCCAGCCTTTTTGTTTCTTTTTTTGATTTAATTTTGTTTTTCTAAGAACTAAGTGTGTTGATGGGATATTGCGATGCTCCATCTTTATAAATGTTTAATTTACACATGAGATGATAGAGACATTTATCAAATTGAAAAAATTGAGAAAGGCATTGCATTGATGAAATATAGAATATAAATTGGATGAAAAATGAAGGAATCATTAATTAAAATACGCAGGGGAAGTATTAGAACAACAGTTTAATTAGACGTATAAGGATTGATTATTATTCCTGGTGGAGAGGGCAAACCTGTTGATTGGTATATTTTTACCAGAATTAATATTGAAGAAATTATTACTAGTATAACTGATTGAAGTAAAATTAAAATAGAGCCCACATAGGCAGTCTGAGTGTGGAAGATATTTAAATTCAGCATTCGAGGAAGGAGACTAATGAATATGAAAATAAAATGTTTGAATGTAACTTGATTTGAATAAGCTGAGAGGATCGACTGTCTGTTTTGTTTTTTTCTTCTTACTCTAATTATATATTTTTTCTCATCCTGCAACAGAAAAACCCCTCAGATAAACATTCTTGAAATGGAATTTATGATCCTGGGGAGATGAGATGGGTGGGGGTGCGTGGGCTGATGACGGATAGTGCCAGGCGCCCGCCGTAACGGCCACAGAGAGAAACATCTTTACGACCAGCGCAGAATTACGACTCTCTTGTGCTCTGCTCCCACACAGGGGGGCACAGGTGACTGTATATTTTCAGGGGTGAACTGGAGGCCACCCTAAAGAGCACGTTTCCTCATGCTGAGCTGAACTTTCAAGGACAATATGTGTGAATTCACTTGGCTGGCGTGAGATGGACAGTTTCTGCTGAAGAAGTGATGATCAAAGACTGTTGATTCAATGTCACTGTTGCTGAATTAACCACAAGAGTTTCTGTTTGTCTGATCGAAGGTGGCCGCGGTTCTACGTATTTTGATAACCCCATGTCTTCCCCAGGATTATCTACGGGTAAAATACCACCATTTACCGGGAACAAAATTTGGCAGAAAAAATTGGGCCGATAGCAGGGGGTTGCTGGCTGGTGAGAGAGAAAAAAACATTTTTTTCTTTTACGTTTTCATCCACAGGGATGTACTGAATTTAAGAAAGGATATATGGTAATGGAACAGACATAAGTGTCTTAAACTGGATAAATAAAATAAGTAAATTTAAGAATCAATTTGGGTGAACAAGCAAATGGATAGTAATCAGTTGAACTGTACACAAAAAGTAAATTCTTGAGCCTGCTCTTGTTTTTAAATCCATTAATGAGGGAGGTGTTTTTTGGTTTAGTTTTTAGGAAAAACAACGGTGTGTCAAAATAATGTGGATTTGCTCTTTCCCCAGGGATTATTTTTTAGGTGGGTGAAATAATTTCTTGGCACAATGCAGTTGAATTAGATTGAAAAGGAGTGATCACAAGACCGGATCAAAAAACTGTATTTTTTAGATGTTTACAAGCTTATTCCCCCAGGGTTATCTCCAGGATTCAGCAGCACGTGAGGAGCACACAGTCTCCTCTGGTCACAGCTGACTACAGCTGCTGAAGGGGTCCAAGGTACAGCTCCAGGTCGAAGGCGTGAGGAGTCCAGTGGTTCAGCAAAGTTCCAGATGACAGCTGGGAACACACACAAAGTGCAGCTCCACGCCAACAACGAACCTGGTCGAGGATCGGCAGGATTCTGCCTAAGGAGGGTCGTGAAGGGTTTGACCAAGCTGAATCGGAAGCTGGGGCCACAGGCGGCGGGGCCTAGCTCACCCAGAAGGTTGTTTGGGTGGTGATATTACTCATCCAGTGTGAACTATGTGCCAATGAATGAGATGGGCAATTTGAAATTGCCATCTCAAAAGAGGGATCTACAGAGGAAGATCACAACTCACCAATCAGCTGCACAGCGGGTTTTGACCAGCCCACAACGGTGGGCTAAGCTATAGGAAGCGGGGCCTCTCTGTGCATTTGTGTATATTGGGGGAAATGCTCAATTAATGAAGTAATTGGCATTTCAGAGAGTGGTTATCTGCAAATTTGGGAGTAAAAACTGGAACACTAAAAAATAGGAGCCCTCCACACTGATCAGCTCTGTATATCGCTCTCCAGCTGCCAGGAGCCATTGAGGGGGATAAAATGAGAGTGAAGAAAGAGGATCAGAATACAAAAAAAGACTGAACATTTATTAATAATTTTTTGCATTTTACAGGTTGTTTAACTATTTGATTAACTATTTTATTCACAAGTGAAGAGTCGTAACACTGCCTAAAAGGGTTCTTAATACCTTCTATTTCACAGGTTTCTAAACACTTTAAGTTTGATTTCTTTCAGAATATAATATAGTAATAATGTCTATGTTCATGGATTTTTTGAGCTTCTTCCACACTATTAACATGTATCAAGTCAGATTTAATTATTTCTTCACATGTAAGACATTCTTATACATTGTGGGTTTTGAATTAGTTTGTGGGAATTGTTAAAATAAATTTTTTGGTTAATGCCAAAAGAGGGTGAATCTATGATTAACAGATTTACATTTTTTAATGGGAGTTAAGGTTAAAAAAGGTACTTTAATAGTTTGTGTTTTGAATTTTAGTCTGGAATACTTCATGTTTTTAAACTGATGAAATTTCTTGGATTTGATTTTTTGCATTCTCAAAAAGCTTTACAGGTTTTGATCTTTAATCAATCCATTTTCAAAAATGGATTGAAAAGAGGGAATTGTGGTAATTCTGCATAAGGTTTAAATTTTTATCATTCAGAAGGTAAAAGACTGTTTATAAAGTTTGCATGGTTATGGGTCTGACACTATTGTTTATGCAGATAAGCTTTTAAGTCATAAAACTCTGGGGTGAGTTTTTATTGCAAGCTGTAAAAAAACAGGATGTCTGTAGAGTTGGGGTGTTGCCATAAAACCATAAATTCAGAATGAGCTTTTAAGAAAAAACGTCTCACCCATATGACTGTATAATTTTCTGACAGCCAATAAGAGCTAAGACACTGTATGAAAATGTTCTGATTGGAGAGATTATAAACGCCCAGAGGCCCGGTTGTCTATAAGCTGTGAAATAAAGATCAGTTAATTGTTCAGATTTCTTTAAATCTGGACCACAGAGGAATTGACGGGGGCAAAATTCCTCTGTAAAACTGCAATTTGTTAATCTGTTCAAAATAAATGTTAAACTGGAAATTGGCTCCATTTTGTCTCTGCTTGAACATGCATTGAATTACTTATGATAATTATTTAATTCAACAGAGTCCTTCGGGAGAAGTTTATCACAGTCAGCATATATGCACACATGCCTTAATAAGGCATTATCTGTCACAAAACTTCTTCACTTAACCAATGTTTTGTTATTATAGCTACTACTATCCCCCTCAGAGTTTGTGGTGTCTTGGAAGTGCTTCTTTGTTTCATCTTCTGGTGTTATTTTACAGATGTTAATTCCAATTTACAACAAGCTGCCATTTGAGTGACATTACTGCAGTACCCCATGGCAGTTGTAATCTGAGCAGGACTTTTACTCTGTGCTCTACGACGGTCTTAATCCACTTGGTCATTTTGTTTGAGCAATTTGGAAACATGCAAGTGTGAACCCTGTCAATGTTTGCAGTAAAAAGTTTTGTCTAACCATCTGCCGCTGTAAAGCACAGGGTGAAAGTCCTGCTCAGACTACAACTGTCATGGCATACGGCAGATATGTCATTGAGATTGTGTGTTGGTGTAGCTGAATTCAAAGCATGCAAAAAACACCCCTGCAGGCAATGAAGAAGCACATCCGAGACGCTCCGAACTCTGAGCAGAATAGTACTGTAGTAGCTATGAATAAAAAAACATTGCTGAAGTGAAAGAGTTTTGTGTTACATAATGCCCACAAACTGGAAAATTCTTTGCCGAGCACATGGAGAGGACATCAATGCCATGACTGTGTGGACAACATCATCCCCTCCAGAGCAGTCAGATGCTTCCCTAATAACAAACCCTGGATCACCAATGAGCTGAGGGAACTGCTAAAGACAAGAAGAAAAGAGCCTTCAGGGACGGAGATATGGAGTAATTAAGGAGTATACAGAAGCAACTTAAAGTCACGATCAGAGACAGCAAAGAGGCTTACAGGAAAAAGCTGGAGAACAAACTTCATAGGAACAATATTAGAGATGTCTGGTCTGGAACGGGATTATAATAGTTTTAAAATGTTCATTAGTTTTTATTTAGTTTTGACTTAAGATTTCAATTCTGTTTAGTTTTAGTTAGTTATTACCTTTTTTTAGTTAGTTTAGTTTTTTGAAAATGCTTAGTTTTAGTTTAGTTATTATTAGTTTCAGTTTTGGTTTTAGTCTTTTCGTTGAACAAGTTGTGTGTGGGCAAGACTAAAAAACATGTAAAACAAAATCTCAGAAAATTATTATGCTTTTCTAAAAACTGTATTGACATGGCCCAGATTAACAACCATTCAAATCAGAAATATAGCATACAATAACAGCACATGTGCATTAAAAAGCCAAACAATTAATGCAGGTGCTACAGTTCTATAAAAACACTGAGTGGCGACACAACAAAACAAAAACCAAGCCAGCTTAAGTACTATGAGGTTTTGATGATTTTGCACATTTGTGCTTTCTCTCAACCTTTGCTGAAATGACGCCAGGTGGACCGCAGCAACACAGACTACTTGACTGACATGATGGGATAATGCACTATAGCCAGTAAAAACCACCAATAACTAGAAACTAGAGAGGGATTTTTTTTCCATCAACACAGCGGATACAGGCACAACCTACACAAGCTGCACAACTCCACTGTAACTCAAGAGTGAACACCGGCTCGCATTGCTATTGTTTGCAGTTTGCAATTGCAGTGTTAGCTTTTTTGTTAGCTGCCATAGCTCACCTGTTATGAAGTTTTTGCTGCAGACTATTTAATTATCGTTTAAATCACTTCTTCTGATAGCTTGCACTCCAAAGACATCTTATTTCCTTTTGTTTTTATCAAGGCAATTTGTGCAACTAAAAAGGCACAACTATTTGCGTGTGTGTGTTGAGGCCATCTAGTACTGTATTTTACTATGTAGTACTGTGTAGTACTGTATTGTACCATGTTGTACTGTATTATACCATGTAGTATTGTGTAGTACTGTATTATACCACGTAGTACTGTGAAGTACTTTATCGTACTGTGTAATACTTTATTGTGCAGTGTAGTACTGTGTATCTACTGGGGCGGCTGTGGCTCAGTGGTAGAGTAGTTGACTTGCAATCTGAGGGTCCTTGGTTCGATTCCAGCTTCCTCCAGTCACATGTCGATGTGCCCCTGGGCAAGGCACTTAGCCCTAAAAATTCTACATCGTCCTACCGAGCCATGTTGGCTATCGGTGTATGAATGAGAGTGTAAATGGGAGAAAATGGCTTCAATGTAAAGCGCTTTGAGTGCTATCTAAGTTAAGTACAATTACCATTCAGTCCATTTACAACACACATAATTGCATCTGTTTCTGGTGACAATGCAAGAGCGACATATAATTATTTCTTCTAGACCTTATGAGGCACTGTATGACACAAAAACTAAGCACATTTTCTTATTAAGTTTAGTTTGTTTTGTGAACATTCTTTTCAGTTTGTTTTCGTTTTGTTTCAAATTCTTGTTTTTATTTTTATTTCAGTTAACAGTTACTTCTAGTTTTCGTTATTTCATTTGTTTTTTCGTTAACAATAATGTGACAGTGTGGAGGTCCTGTCACCATGGCTCTGACTGATCATGTGCCCTGGCTGCTTGGAGGTGACTCGATGGGATTGTATCCAATCGAGTATCAAGGCAATTTGTGGAACTTGTGCAACTAAAAAGGCACAACAGAGATATGTGCTTCTGTTTCTGGTGACAACGCAAGAGCGACATAGAAATATTTCTTCTAGACCTTATGAGGCACTGTATGAAACAGAAACTAAGCCCATTTTCTCATTAAGTTTTGTTTGTTTTAGTTTGTTTTGTGAACATAATTTTCAGTTTGTTTTTGTTTTGTTTCAATTTCTCATTTTTATTTTATTTCAGTTAACAGTTACTTCTAGTTTTCGTTATTTGTGCCCTGGCTGCTTGGCCACAGGGATATCCCTTTGGCTGAATGGTTAGCGCACATGACTCTCACCCAGGAGTCGTGGGATTTAATCACGCCTGGGCCCTCGTTGTGTACCTTGCCACAATAATAACACTGGTCTGGAATGAAAAAGAGCACAGGAAGGACTGGATAGAGCCAATGAACTGAACACATTCTTCAATAGGTTCAGTTCAGGAATAAGCTCAGCATCCTCCTCTCCTGTTTCCAGCCAATGAGACATCCCAATCTCTCCTCTGACCCACACCTGTCACAACTCAGATGTGTTATCTTCTACCTCAGTCATGAACTTTGCTTGCACAACTTTGTCTTCAAGTCAGGAGATTGTGCTACCCCCTTTATCTCACTCTTCCACCTGTGTGTCTGTAGAAGTCAGGTGAAGAGGCAGCTGGAGAAACTGAACCAGAACAAGGGTGCAGGTCCAGATGTTGTCAGCCCCAGACTCATAAAGACCTGCCTATAGCAGCTCTGTGGGATTTTGCAGCACCCCTTCAACCTTAGCCTGACCCAGGAGAAGGTTCTAGGGTTGTAGAGTACCAAAGAAAACCCACCCATCAGTCATTATGGAGTTGGCGTTGAAGATGCCATCATCAACCTGCTTCAACCAACTCACTGTCATCTGGACAAAGCAGGCAGCACTGTGGGGATCATGTTCTTTGATTTCTCCATTTAATACAATTCAGCCTGATTTGCTTTGTCAGAAACTCCTGAAGACACAAGTGGAGGCCTCAACAATCAGCTAGATCAATGACTACCTGACAAACAGACCACAGTTTGGTAGACTGAAGGAAATCAAACCAGCTGGTCAGCAGCACCGGAGCACCAAAAGGGAGTGTACTCTCACCATTACTTTTCACTCTGTACACCTCAGACTTCCAGTATAAGACAGAGACCTGTCATCTCCAGAAATACTCAGACGACTCTGCAATTATCGGGTGTACCAGAGATGGAGAAGAAGCTAAATACAGAGAGCTGGTGGACCGCTTTGTGGCATGGTGTGGAAACAATCATCTTACATTGAATGAGATTACATTGTAGATTTCAGAAAAAAAACAGGGATATGTCAAAGACTCTCTCTATCATTGGAGAAGAAGTGGAGGTGGTTTAGGATTACAAATACCTCGGAGTTCACCTGGACAACAGACTGGACTGGAGAATCAACAGTGAAGCAGTCTACATGAAGGGACAAAGCAGACTGGACTTTTTAAGCAAGCTGAGGTCCTTCAAGGTTTGCAGCAAGATGCTGCAGATCTTCTATAAGTCTGTTGTGGAGAGTGTCATCTCTTCGTCCATCATCTGTTGGGGTAGCAGCATCAGAGCCAGAGACTTAAAACGGCTCAATAACCTGATAAGGAAGGCTGGTTCTGTTCTGGTTCTGTTCTGGGTACAACTGTGGAACTGGAGATAATGATGCAAAGAAGGATTCTTGACAACATTAAAAAGATTATGGACAACCCCAAGCATCCTCTTCATGAGACAGTCCTACAGCAACAGAGTATCTACAGTCGGAGGCTTCTTCAGTTTCACTGCAACACAGACCGCTACAGGGAATCCTTTCTCCCCACAGTCATCATGGTCTACAACAACTCATTTAAAAAGAATTAGTGATGAGCTACAACACCACTTAATTTCCCTCTGGGATCAATAAAGTATTTTTGAATTGAATTTAGAGATGGCACCTCTGTACCCCCTTTGACTCCCATCATATGGATATACGCTGATTGCGACTGGGTATAAACTTCTCCCGAAGAATTACAAGTGGCTCCAAACTTGTCTGGATGTGTCTGGGTGAGTAGGCAAACATAATGCATGCTATATATAAGGTCTAGATTGAAAAAAAAAAAAAAAAACTTCCCCTTTAATATTCTGAACAAACATTTTACTCACTGTTAGATTTCCAACAACAGCCTTCGGGTCATCTGAAAAAAAAGACAACATGTGATCACACAGATTTGTAGAATTTGCAAGATCGAGATGAGAAGAATTTCTTTGAAAAGTTGGTTTCATGTTTACACCCTTTCATTATTAACTGTTTGCTTGGTTTGAAAGTTTCAACTCTACAAAATGTTCTTAAATAGTCTGAAAGGGTAATTTGGGACTTATTTTCAGTCTAATCTTTATAAATTATATGTGGAAAAATACTTGTACTGTCCCTCGAAATGCCTTCTGAGAGGTTATTGAAATGTCTTTTATGTGCTTCTTAGACACAGACTACTGGGGTAAATGGAACAAGATAAAATCTGGTGAGAGTTGGATCAATGTTTCTGCTGATATCTGAATGTACAGTCAGGATTAGGTCAGGGATCATTTCTTCTAGTCCTTGTGAGTCATATAATCTGATATACAACAACAAATCCAACAATAATAGTCTATGCAGTTAAGGGCCTTCATAGCCATTTCCACATGAACATATGTTCAATTAGTGAGTTCATTTGTTTTATACTCCCCAGCTCATTGTATAAATGCATCTGAACTCAAGGAAGAATTCTGAAGTTATTTTTTTCTTTACCACAGGTTGTGCATAAGTAGAGTTTCAGAAACATAAGATAGTTTCTTAGTAATATGTTGATACAAAAAACAACAATTGAAAATTCCCTTAAATTATCAGTTATATACGGAAGTTCTTGTTTAGTGCACTTTATGCCTTTAAAGTTGAGAGAAGAGAATCAAAGAAAAATAGTATTCTCTTTTGGCTCACATTTGGGGTTGCTGGGATATCTGGAGCGTATTCTGCCAAGAGACCCAGGGACAAGGATGATGTCATCAACAGTGGTCAAGTAGTTACTGAGGAATTCAGTGCGATCGCAATGAGCCTCTTCCATACCTGAAACATCAGAGAAGGGCGAGAAAGCTGGTGTTAAACTCTGAAGGATACAAACATTATGATGACTACGCTCATCGACTGGCAGGCTAATACACAGCCTGGAGTTCATCATATTCAGCTGATTCAATGACTATTTCTCCTTTCTTCCATCAATCCTTATCTATAATCAACAGCAACATCATTATGGTAACTGAAGCTGCTGTAAGGTTTAGAGGTAGATACATTTAATTCATGTGGGAAGTCATAATTTCCATTTTTGATCCTTGTAATTCCTATCTTCTGGAATTCTCTCTACATGTTGGATACCATCTCTGCTTCAAGAATGGAGACCTATTCTAGTTCCCTTAGTTCTTGGATTTGACCTCAGCCTGTTGTCTTGGGTTTTTCAAGCTGCTTCCAGAGAACTGACCACAGGTTTTTAATAAGGTCCAAGTTTAAAGAGTTTCCAGACCACAGATCCAAATGTTCAATGTTTGAGCTGTTTTGTTATAGCTTCAGGCTCCTTCATGCTGAAAAATCCATAGATTATCACTAAGTTGTTCCTAGATTGTTGGAATAAATTGCCATTGGAAGACATTTATTTCCATTCCTTATTCATGGCAACACTCTTTGGCAGAAAGGAGGAGGAGGAAACACACTGCCGCCTTTACTGGATAAATGTTTTACTCCCTATGAATCTTCCTAGAAATCATATGGAAGACCAATCAGAGAAAATAAAATAACAGCCATACCAGGCATGGTCCATACCTTCCATCTTGATCTACTTGCAGAATGTCTGTCTGCCTTTAATGCTTATCTGGGGCGATGGTGGCTCAGGAGGTAGGAGTTCATCAAGTAGCAGGTGAGTAATAAGCTACAAGCATTGGCAGCAACATAACTCCATTGTATGGGTACAATCTTAGCAAGTACTTGATGCTTTTAGACATCCTAAAGCTTCATCGCCACAACTCACCCTCTCAGTTTGAGGCATTTGATGATCCAATAAACTATTGTTTGAGCTGCAATATTCTCAGCCATGAAGACATACATTTAGCAGATGGTTTCACACGATATCATTAATTTAGTAGTTATTCACAAAAATCACTTTTTTGGTTATGGCAATATTTGTATCACCCACAAATTTATATCCCTTGTTCCGTGTCCCATTGCAGATTTTTCCTAAAAATGTAATCAAATCCACCTAAATATTTTAGTGACGTTTCTAACTAACAAACGGACAAACAAACAAACCCTGTTGAAAACATTATTTCTTTGGCGGAGGTACTTAAACAGCTCATGAAACAACACATGACTATTCACCAGGTCACCCTTAAACAAAAAATCTGTCTGAAGTGTCAGCACAAAAACCGAAGCTGTAAAGTTAGTAAGGATTATTGTACATCAGCCTTGTTGAATCCATTTTGGTATCATTTGGACAGAAAGCCAAGTTCTTTTACGGAGGTTAAATATGCTGTCTAACTGATGCAGATCAAAAAACAGCTATAAGTCTCAGTCCACTTCAGTAGAACTAAATGCAAGAAGTAGACTAAAATGTAGGGAATTGTGGGCAAACACAACCAATACAAGGACTTGTGTAGCCAGAAACAGAGACAGATCCAAGTATTGTCCAGCTGCTTGAATGTTCTAACAAGAAGAAAGATGGTTTCAAGCAAGGTTTCTAGCAGGAAAGGAGAGGCCTTTGGGGCTGAACTGTTTAGTAGAACAGTACCACGCAAAGGTGAATAAAACATGAGCTGCTAAGAAGTGGCAGTGCAGCAGAGGAAAAAATTTTGTTTCCTTGAATTATAGAACTAAATTCAATCAAAATGTGGTAACCCCAATCAAACTGGGTCTACTGGACTATTAAGGCTAGTTTATACTTCTCCATCAGCACGTTAGCACAGACATGCACGTGTACCACCAAACATTTTTCCTTTCAGACTTCTCTGTGGAGTTTGCAAAGTAATCTAGTCCATCTCTGCTGATAGAAATCTTTGGCACTCAGCTGTTTATTTAGGAAATTATGGTGCTGTTGATGATTTTAGAGGAAGTGGCATGCTGACCAATCAGAGGCTTGCACTCTCTATAACTTTAAAATTGAATTTTTAAAAAATGCCATATGTCCATTGCCCCTTTGTTGGCCTGCTGCAGAACCCATGTGTTGGTGGATGATGGCGCTGAGTCTCCATGCCCCTGCTGAAGGAGAAGTATTAATAAGACTTAGGTTGTAAAAAAAGTATCTGAACCAACATTTGAGTCACTGCTTGAACTGTTGTCTATAAATGTATAGCTAGCAAGAATATCAGATTAGAGGCTCTTAAACTAAGCATAAAATGATTAAACAAAAGATTGACAGACAGGAGTTCAGATGCTGATGCTCAGCCTTTCAGCATCTATCTGTCTTTGGATTCTTTCTGTACCATGGTCCCCCACCAGGATGATGTTGACACATCGGTGCAGTTTCATCTGTTTGAGTCCGTCCATCAGCTGGCCCACAATCTGATCAATCATCCTCAGAGGAATGTTAAGCTGGAAGCGCAAAAAGGGAGCCATGAGTGTCCAAACCCACTCAGCATGTCCTGAAAAAAACATAGCTTCATACATAGGAACAATGTACATACGTCTGCGCTCATTGGGCCAACTTTGTGTCCATATTTGTCTGGTTGCTCAGAGTGGATGGCATAAACATAGGGTCTGAAACAGAATACAGGTTAACATCATGTTAACTGAACAAGTGAACATCAGCTTTTAAATGATGATCATTTTAATCAAAGAAAATAAAAGTGCTCTAAGCCAACCTGGCCCTGTGTGAAGAAGTTTTTGACCAAATAATTCAATAATAAATTAACTGGACATAATCACATTTTCTTTTTCATTTACCAAGCCCTAGCTCAGTGCTAATTACTGTCAAATCTAAAGAATCCATAAATTTGCAAAAATTGCTGCAGTTTCATCTGTTTGCCAACCTTGAATGGAGCCATGAGTTCAATTCAATTTATTTACATAGCACTGATTCACAACAGATGTCATCTCAAGGCACTTTACAAGAAAATACATTTCAATACAATTATACAAATATTCCAATTAGTTAAAAGTTTTCTATGTAAGGAATCCCAGCAGATTGTGTCATTGATGTGAGGTTGTGTTTCGTTGGGTCACACACAACCATCAGGTGGCGCTAACCTGCATTTTAGCTCCACAGGAGAAGAAGAATTGAGCAGTCTATAAACACAACCCGCCACCAACCATTTGCTCTTCTTCAAACAGCCTTCGGCTGGAGCTGGCAATGGAAAACAATTATCAAACACCTTCCTTTGCTGGGGAAGCAAGAACCTGCTCCAGGGAGCTCAATGACTGCAGACAACAGGTGAATCTTAAACATTGATAAACAAACACATTGTTTTATTTTCAAAGCCCAACGAAACCTTCTTTGAGTTTCAGAGCACCGGCCGCTGAGAAACGGGAGCTGAAAGCCACATGCAGTGGGGTCTGAACCAGCCAGAAGCTGCATTTATTTGTCGCCACCAAGCCGATAGGAGGTGAATGCCCAACCTGGAGAGCTCCAGAAAGGTACTGTCCAGTGAGAGCCGGCGCCGATCACTGCGTAGCCAGCCAGAAGGAGCCAACGTCCGAAGTCAGGAGCTTCCAGCGCCCATAGCCCACTAACTTAGCTTGGCAACCCCTTCGTTAGCCTGCTGCAACTAGCAACTCCAGGGTATATTCAACCCCTGATGGGTGTGGCCTCTGGTAATAGTGTAAAGAACCTCTGTGTAATTTTTGACCAAGACATGACATTTAAATCCCATATTAAACATCCTGTCCAGGAGTGATGCAGAGAAACTAGTCCATGCCTTTGTTACTTCAAGGCTGGACTACTGTAAAGCCTTATTACAAGGAAGTCAACAAAATGCAATTAAAAGCCTTCAGTTGATCCAAAATGCTGCAGCAAGAGTTCTGATGAAATCACTAGTTCCATCCTACTAGAGACCTCTGTAAGAATCGTCAGGAATTCTAACTGCTAAAGGACATCCACAAAGTAAGTGTATTGAAACAAAATATGGCGGCTGCGTGATAGGCCGGCGTTACACTCTCCCAGAGAACTCGCTTTAAAATTTGAATGTGTGGACCGATTGGCATGTAACTAAAGATCACTTCAATTGAAGTCAATCTTTCGCTAATGCGAGAAACAAGGCAGGCTTCTTTAACCAAACGACGCATGATGACCGAACTAAATAAGCAATTCGGGGAATCGAATGCTGGACTGGTGCAAGCCATGGAAGACTTAATGGCCAAATATTTTAAAGAGGCAGATGTGAAAGCCGAAGCACGCATTAACAGGCTTGAGAAACGTATTGATAGTATGCACACTACTTTAACCAAGCATACGGAAAAAATACGAGCAATACGCTCAGACACAACAAACTTAAAAGAACAAATGAAAGACGCGCAACAATCTGTCACTAAGTGTGTGGAAACAGTGCACAAGTGTCAAGCAAAGATAACTGAAATGGAGGATCGTGAGCGAAGAAGCAACTTGCTCATTTTCAATTTAAAAGAGGGAACTGAGGGCTCGAATGCATTGGATTACTTGAGAGGAAACATTCCCAAATGGTTCCCAGCCCTTTTTGGACGCCGGACCGGAGCTGATGGGATGTCACCGGCTTGGACGTCTGCCTGAGTCGCACGTGGAGAACAAGCCCCGGCGCCCACGCCCGCTGATTGCTAGATGTCTTCGGTATACCGACAGGGACCGCATCCTTAAAGAGTCACGGAAAAGTCCTCCAGAGGTGGCTAAAATCCATCTTAAATTTGCTGCGGATTATAGTGAAGTCACTGCTAAACGCCGAAAAGTTTGCTACAAGGTGATGTATGAAGCACGCACAAAAGGTTTCCAGGCTTTTCTTTTGTATCCTGCAACAATTAAACTGTCCAGGGGAAACGAGAACTATTTATTTCAAGACATAAGTGAGGCTGAGAACTTTGTTTCTACTCTGGACAAGTAGCTGAATAAACAGTGACTGTAAAATGCCGTCCAGGCCGCACCCTGCTGTAAACCATGTTCTCGTGCATGCTGCGTAAAGAATTATTTTGTATTTACAACCAAATGCCGCTGAAATGAACACACAGCTAAAATATGTTTTATATGGGAGTGTGGAGATGCCGTCCATGATTAAAGCGGATTTTTTTTTTTTTTTTGTGGGAAAGTGGATGTGGGGTGGGGAGGGTTGTGGGAACTTGAGGTCACCTTGCATCTTTTTTCGACTCATCTTGATGTTGTAAAAGTTTGTCGACAAGCATATTATTTTGTCTGCATTTGGCTATTTGTTGTTAATAAATGCACTTAAATCATGAATGGTGTCTAAAGGTGGTGGATAATCTTGATAGCAGTGATTTTAAGATGCATGATTTTGATAAGGATCTGGATCCGGATAGTCATCTGCGGTATAATCTTGCTGATAGTTGCAAATACTATACAAATGAGGAATTTAATTTGACTGTTACATTGGATACTGTATCATTTATTAACTTTAACATTAGAAGTCTATATGCAAATTTTAATAAATTAAAGGATTATCTGGCTACATTTGCCAGTAGATTTAATATAATAGCACTTTCTGAATCTTGGCTTAATGCAGAGAAAGGTGCAGATTTTGAAATGGAAGGTTATAACCTATATCATATAGATCAATCAGGAAAAAGAGGGGGGGTGTCGTGTTATATGTTGATAGCACTCTGAAATGCAAACTTGTTGAACAAATCTCTGTTGCCATAGAAGGAATTCTGGAATGCGTAGCTGTTGAAATTGAGATGTGTGTAGGCAGAAATGTGATCGCTGCTTGCATTTACAGATCACAAGGATCTAATCTAGATGCTTTTAGGGACAATTTTGAAAATTTACTTGAAACACAGAAGCGCCATAAAACATTTTTAATAGGTGGCGACTTCAACATTGATTTTCTCAACCCTTCCAAGTGTAAAGATATATCTGAATTTTTAGATACATTATATATCAGGTCTTGTTTTCCAGTGATTACACATCCAAGTAGAATTACAAGCTCTTGTGCTACATTAATTGATAATATAGTGACAAATGATGTACAAAAAATTGTTCAAAGTGGTTTACTGTTAAATGATATCAGCGACCACCTGCCTGTTTTTACCATTCTGTACAGACAGCCTATCAAATATAAGAGCTCACAACAGCCTACATGCAAATACTATAGACTAAGAAATGGGAAAACAATTGACAAATTCAGGAATAAGCTTTTACAACAAGACTGGTCTGGAGTCTATGTGTCTGATGTGAATGTAGCATTTGAAACTTTTTTCAATATTTTCGCATCGCTCTATGATAATAGCTGTCCATTGAAGTTAAGTAGAAAACCACTGAAAAATGATAAGCCTTGGATAACAAGAGGACTTACTAAGGCATGTATAAAGAAAAATAAACTTTATAAAGTTTATATGACAAAGCAGACACTCAATAGTGAGGTAAAATACAAAACATACAAAAATAAACTAACGACCATTTTAAGAAATGCTAAAAAGAACTATTATGATAAAAAAAAAAAAAAAGAGGGAACATGAAAGCAACTTGGAACATCTTAAATAAAGCAATGAGACCAAATTCAGAACATACAAAGCTGCCAGGCTACTTTATAGAAAACGAAGTTGTGATTGACAGTAGCAAAGATATTGCAAATGAGTTTAATTCGTTTTTTATTAAGGTAGGGGAAAATATTGCAAAAGTTATGGGCACATCAAGTCAAAAACAAAAAATGGGAAACAAAATAATGCAGTCCATGTTCCTTGGAGTGGTCAAGGAATATGAAATTATGTCTATTGTCAGGAAAAGGGAGAACAAAACATCTTTGGACTGTGACGGACTTGATATGTCAATTGTGAAAAGCACTATTGACTGTATTATTAAACCAATGACTTTTATTTTTAACTTGTCTATACAGTCAGGCATTTTTCCTGATAGAATGAAAGTGGCTAAAATAATCCCATTATTTAAAAACGGGGACAAACATCAATTTAATAACTATAGACCGGTGTCTATGCTTTCACGATTTTCGAAAATTCTCGAAAAATGGTTTGTTCAGAAATTACAAAAGTTTTTAGATAAATACAAATTAATCAGTGAAAAACAATATGGATTTAGAGCAAAGAGATCTACAAGTTTAGTATTGATTGAGTTAATGGAAAAAATTATAGCAGCAACAGAAAGTAAACAATATACAGTGGGAGTGTTTATAGACTTACGAAAAGCATTCGACACCATAAATCATGAACTTTTATTATCAAAACTGATTAATTATGGAATCAAGGGTCCAGCACATCAATTGCTCACAAGCTATATAACAAACAGACAACAGCTTGTATATTTTAATGGAAAAAACTCAGAATATTTAGAAGTCACATGGTCCATTGCTGTTTATCTTATTTATCAATGACATCTGTGAAGTATCTAATGTTTTACAATTACTGTTATTCGCTGATGATACTACCATTTTTCTCTCTGGGAGAAATTTAATAGACATAATGGGATGTATAGGAGAGGAAATGATTAAAGTAAGGGAATGGTTTATTGAAAAGCAGTTATCCTTGAATTGGGAAAAAACAAAATATATGATTTTTGGTAATCGGAAAAAGAATGAGTATGTGAGATTATCTATAGATGGAATTGATATAGAAAGAGTCAGGGAAGTTAAATTCTTGGGTGTTATTTTGGACGAAAAGTTAAATTGGAAAGCCCACATAAATTATATTAAGAGTAAAGTGAGCAAAAGTATAGGTATTTTATATAAAGTAAAAGATCTGTTTGATTATTATTCATTATATATGCTGTATTTCTCACTTATTCTTCCATACTTTGTATGCTGCACAGAAGTCTGGGGTAACACTTATCCCAGTAACACAAAGCCTTTGTTTTTGTTACAGAAAAGGGCAATTAGAATCATCAATAAGAAAGAAATCAGAGATCCCTCCAACAAATTGTTTATCAAGTCCCGACAGCTTAAATTTAAGGATTTAGTTGACTTAAAGATTTTACTGATAATATGGAAAGCTAAACAAAGAGTTTTACCGGAAGCACTACAAAATTTATTTACTCAGGTTGCAGTGGAAGAACGACATCGACGGCAGCATCATTTCAAAACTGCATATGCTCGCACTACTTTAAAACAGAAGTGTGTCTCTGTCTATGGAGTCACATTATAGAATACATTAGACATGGAAACCAAATGCTGTACAAATATTAGAACATTTAAAAGAAGGTATAAAGACAAAATAATTGCATGCTATGAAAAAAACAATCATTTGAATTAGTTAAAAAAAATGTAAGACATGTTTGTATTAGAGTATATTTATGTTACATTAAGGTGATTGGTAGGGTTAAGGGTTGAAATTATTTGATATTTGTTTTTCTTTTTTTGTGTCAAGAAAAAGGGCAGGTTTCATAAGATTAATCTTCTTCCTGTTCCCTTTGTTCATGTAAAAAAATGTATTTGCTGTGACTGTGTCGTAGGAAACTGTCATGAACAATAAATTGAAATTGAAACATAAAAATGTTATCTACCCCCTGAAGTGACTGCAGGTTTCTCAGGGGTTTTTCACAAGTTTCTTCCTATTCTCTTACCTGCCCCCTGTGATTTTATCATCAACTAATTTAAGAGAAGCCCTCAGTCTGCTCTGAACTTGCTGGCTCCAGCAGAACCAGGCTCAGCATAAGCGGGCATCTGCCAAGACTGCCTGGGGTTTGGAGAAGGCAGCAGAGACACAGAAAGAGCAACAGAACTGATGCAGAAGCAGAAGTTGGTAGCAGGACGTGGAGAACGTTCCTCCACAGGAATGCCATCTTAGGCAGGGTCGTCAAGCAGGGCGGGTCAGGAAGGAAGAGAAGAGACTAAGAGAAAACAGGTTAGCGCTTGAATTGACAGCACATCATGCAGTTGGGGAGAAGTAGGAGAGAAAGTAGGAACTGACTCTAATAATGTCCTCCAACAGCCTAGCCTAAAGCAGCATAGCTACTAACATTAACCTGTCTCCTAGATACTAGGGACCTAGCTACTAACACTCTCTACCTGGCTTACATTAACCTGATTCTTCCTAGCTACCTGTTAACCTGTCTCTAACTGTAAGCTTTGTCAAAGAGGAAAGTTTTAAGCCTAGTTTTAAAGATAGACAAGTTGTCTGCTTCACGAACCAACCCTGGGAGCTGGTTCCATAGGAGGGGAGCCTGGTAACTTAAAGATCTGCCTCCCATTCTACTTTTAGAAATCCTAGGAACTACCAGTAAACCTGCAATCTGAAAGCGAAGGGCTCTGTTAGGAACATATGGAACAATCAGGTCTCTTATGTATGATGGAGCTTGATTATTAAGAGTGTTATATTTCAGAAGGAGGATCTTGAATTCTATTCTAGATTTTACTGGGAGCCAGTGAAGAGAAGCTAAAACAGGGGAAATGTGATCTCTTCTTCTTTTATTCATTAGAACCCTTGCAGCAGCATTTTGAACTAACTGAAGACTTTTAATTGTATTCTGTGGACTACCTGATAATAAAGAGTTACAGTAATCCAGCCTTGAAGTAACAAAGGCATGGACTAGTTTTTCAGCATCATTCCTGGACAGGATGGTTCTAATTTTTGCAATATTCCTAAGGTGAAAAAAGGAAATCCTAGAGACTTCTTTAATGTGAGATCTAAATGACATATCTTGGTCAAAAATAACACAGAGGTTCTTTGCTTTATTACTGGAGGCTAAATTAATGCCGTCCAGGTGAAGGGGTTGACTAAGTAGTTTCTTTTTCAGATCCTCCGGTCCAAAGACGGCAACATCTGTTTTATCAGAATTCAGAATCGAAATTTTTATGTCTTCCAGACATGCCTGTAGTCTACCTAACTGATTGGATTCATCAGGATTTATGGATAGATATAGCTGTGTATCATCTGCGTAACTATAGAAATTTATCCCATGCTGCCTAATGATTTTACCAATAGGAAGCATATATATAGTAAAAGAATTGGCCCAAGCACTGAACCCTGTGAGAAGAAATAAGGACCCATTATCTGTCACTTTTTAATCGAAGTTTGATGGATTAAAAGGGGGAGGGGCGATTAAAGAAGGGGGGTCATCGCCTGAGGCTAAACAGGTGGTTGGGGGAGGGGTAGAGGTCACTCAAAGGTCAAATAAGCTATTAGGGAGGGGCTCAACCCCGCGGGCAAAATACTTTCTGTCAAACTCACTCGTCAAACTGGCGCCGGTTAGGGAGGGGTTGGGGTTACCCGCGGTCAAAACTTTCTGTCAAACTCACTCGTCAAACTGGCGTCGGTTAGGGAGGGGTTGGGGTTACCCGCGGTCAAAACTTTCTGTCAAACTCACTCGTCAAACCGGCGTTGAGGCGTGGTTTTGTAGGAAAGGAGGAGTCGGTGTTTCTTTTGCTAAAGCACCAGATTCATTTTCCTTCAGAAAAGCGTCGGAGCAGGTCGTGTAAAAGCAGAAGGGAAGCGCAGTAATTCTCCTATCCAGGGCTGAAAAAAAGGTGACACTCTTGCTCTTTAAATAAAAACTCTATAAGTAATCTCTATAATTAAACATTCCATATAATGTGTTTATTTTATAATCACACCTAAAACCTATCTCTCCAAGCATGACGTGTAAAAAACTATGATTAAGCTCAAAAACCTTAAACACATTTCCCCAATGCGTGATAATTAAACTATTCATACCTTTTAAAAACTTTAAACGCATCTGTTTGGGGCTTTTATACAAAAACAGCTGCTATCTGTATGTATGTTTGAGCTAACCTTCTTAAATACGGGGAAAAACAAACTATTCATACCTTTTAAAAACTTTAAATGCATCTGTTTGGGGTTTTTATACAAAAACAGCTACTATCTGCATGTATGTTTCAGTTAACCTTCTTAAATACGGTGAAAAACAATTTCAGTACGATAACTTCCTGCGCCGCTTTTATATTGAAAGCACGCTTCCTCCGTGTATGCACGATTCTCTACTTGACAGCAGTAAAGAGATATCAAGGTGATGGAAAGCTTGTTTAAATTATAGAAAAACACAGAATTAGACTTTTTCTAACCGCAAAATGGTTTGCTATGTACCTCTGCAGAGAAAGAAGATAGAATTGTAGAGAGTTTGTATTACAAAGCCAGGAACTTATGTTATTCTCAAAAAGAAGGATGCAAAAGGCGAGTGAGAGTGATTTTGCACCAGCAAGAAATGTTCTTTCTATTTTAGGAAAAAAAAAAGAAAACATTAAAAAACTATGCTTTAAGAGAAATCAAGGTTTAGTTCTGAGGATGAGGACGAGCTTCTTTTTTACACAACAGTGCATGGTTATAAGAGGCCTCCACTCAACTCGGCGTCTCAGGGTTACATCCCCTACGACCCCTCCGCATCAAACGGTTGTTTCGCAATGCACAATTTAACCCTATGACCCAGAACCAGCATCAGAGGGTTGGGGACAGTTTATGTTTCGGCGCCTGAATTTGTCTGGTTGACGTGCGTCGCTCAAACATATATAGCCTTTCCCCAAACACTCCTCTGTTACGCTCTTGCCCTCTGGTTATATCATACCGGCGTCATCTCATCGATCGCTGGGTTTGAGGTGGTCTTACGTCTGGGAACGACCCATGGCCGTATGTTCAACATAGCGGCGCCTAAATAAGTCTGGCTGATGAGTATCACTCACCTTTGCTAGGAGGCCCTAAGACCCTTCAGGCTATAGGTTTTCTGTATTATAAGCCCACTAACAACACGATGCACACACTGCACAACAGACCGCAGATTCGCCAGGATGCTGATGCATTTAGGTAACACGTCAAGAATTAGTTACGCTCACTGCTTAAATCATCTTTAAAATACCCGGGTGTGTTCTTTTATTAGTGGAGGCCCAGGTGCTGCGAAGTCAAGACAACGAAGAGGGTGAGTGACTTATTTTTAATTCTCTTAGCTACTCTCACTGCTTAAATCGTCTTTAAAATACCATGGTGTGTTCTTTTATTAGCGGAAGCCCAGTTGCTGCGGAATCAAGACAACGAAGAGGGTGAGTGACTTATTTTTAATTCTCGGTTGTTTCAAATCTCCGATTTAACTTTTTTAAATGTCCCCAGACATAGATGCTGAGCTCACACGCGCGCTGGACATCGGTAAATCCATATCTGTATTTACGCAAAATATGTCACTTTACATAGAGGTAAAAGCTTTTTTATCTGTTATTTTTTCTTTTAAGACTGGGATGCCCTTATTGACACCCAAGAGATTAGTTCAACAGTTCAATTTATACAGCCCGCGATCCTCGAAAGCAGGCCTGGTAAGTTTTTTTAAATTTTATTTATTATGTATATTTATTATAACGATCACTACTAACAGCATTCCCATTTCGCATAGATTCTCCGGTTATAATTAGCGATGATGAATATGGTGAGTGTTAAAATAACATTGCTATATACATATATGTATTATTTAACTTCTGTGTTTGTTTATTATTTTTTTCTTTCCTATGTAGAGGCCCCTGTAAGAGACGGTGGAGAGCCGATCATAGAACAAACTCCTGCGATTGGGAGAGGTATGTGTTAATTAATTTCATGTCTCTGCATTATTAATGTGGTTTTTTTATACTGCAACACAGGTTGCTAATGAATGGTATTTTTTAAAATAAACAACAACCATTATTTTATGCATAATCGATGCATTTTCCATGGCATGCAGGATCACTGTGGAGCGACGAAGAACAGGCACGTGAGGAGGTGGTGGTGGTGGAGACGGTCAATGGTTAGTGTTATTACAAAAAAAAAAAAAAAAACATCGTCTAATTAATTTAATAAATGGATGTGTTATTGATGCTTTTTTCATTTCTTTTAATCGGTAGCGGGGGTGAATGAACCGCCAATAACCGATGCTGTGCCTATACACAGAGGTGTGTGTGTGTGTGTGTGTGTCTAATTGTTTCCTATTTTAAAATAAAAAAAAAACAACAACCATTATTTTATACATAATCGCTGCATTTTCCATGGCATGCAGGATCACTGTGGAGCGACGAAGAACAGGCACGTGAGGAGGTGGTAGTGGAGACGGTCAATGGTTAGTGTTATTAAAAAAATAATAAATGGTTGTGTTATTGAAGCTTTTTTCACTTCTTTTAATCAGTAGCGGTGGTGAACGGACAGCCAAGAACAACTGTTGAGCATACACGCGGAGGTATAGGTCGTTTTTTTTTTCTTTCAAATATCATCACCATGTATGTTTACACAGATTCACTTATTTTAATTTTTATTATTAGGAAGGAGAGCACAGAGAGAAAACGATCACAGCAGAAGGGGAAGAAGAAGAAGAAGAAGAAGAAGAAGAAGACGAAACAACACTCTGTGGGTCAGGGATGTTTTGGAAGGAGCAGTTTTCACCATGAACCAGATGACTGGAGTGTGTTTAAGATTGTTGGACCAGTTGTGAGTACAGGGTGTTTTCTCTAAAAATAAATAAATAAAAAAATAAAAAGACGTCGTTGGTCGTACACTGCTTTAAAATAATAATAAAACGAGATGGCTCACAATCCGTGTGGATCCGTTTCACAGAATTTTGACCGTTTAGATGCTCTACTAAGCTGTTTAAATAAAGATGAGTCTAGCGACCCTCCAGAGGCCTCTGGGGAGTTGGCAGTGTCGATTTCGACCGAGTCGGCCCTAAACTCTACCGCTGCGGGTGTGGTCGCCCTACGCAATGCCGCGGAGCAAATCCCCGCTCCACAAAATACAACGTCAATACAGCAGAACTATCTTCCATGTGCTGAAACGAGTAATCTCGTTTCTAATAATCCTTTAGAAAATACAAATGATGCTTTGTTGAGTCTAGACAAAATTAACGAATATATCAACCAATTAAATGGGGAGGAGCCAACAGGTTTGTGTTTGCTGAGAGAGGCCGTTTCTGCCATAGCAGCATCTCCACCGTTAGAAGGAGGGGAAATAATCCAACAGTCCTATCCGCACTGTGCTGAAACGAGTACAGATGTTTCTAACAACGATCTAGATAAAATAAACGCCGAAATTGCTTTACTAAATCAAAATGAAATAAACGTCCAGCAAATGGTTTCAGCCACATGTGATGGGTCTTTGTTGATTCAGCCAAACACCAATACATTACCGCCAGATATTTTACAAGAACAGAGGGTTAGAACTGGAGTCATATGCACACCGCCGCATTCATCACAAAATGGATGTGTGGTGTTTTCTACAGATCAAATTACAGAATCCCCCACTCAAACAGGTGGCGCTGTTACACCTCAACCACAGCAGCAGCAGCAGCAGCAGCAGCAACAGACCGATGATGGCTCTATTTTAACTCAATGTGATAGCGATCAAATAATTGAACGCCCCTCTTTTAACAACGTTGAAATTAGACATGATTTAATCATACCTGTGCTGCAGCAGCCTGATTTGGCATTATTCTACAGAAATGTCATGGGTCAATTAGCTGAGCTGGCTGATAGAGTTACCAATCGTGTGAATGTGAACGATTTGGTTCAGATTGAATTGGTTGCTGGTCAACAGCACCATCATAGAACGTTTATAGTTGACACACAAGATATTTTGGACCAATTCGCAACGTTTCTGGAAGAGGTTGTTCAGTCTAACGCGGATATCTGCGTCCGCGAATGTTTACAATTTATCATCCAGATAATCAATAGCCCTCGTGGGGGTGTGCTGGGAAAAAGGAGAATACAAACGTTGCTGGGTGACGAGTTAATTAAGAAAAAGAGAAGACATCTGTATCTCGTAAATAACCGTCATGACCAGATTTGTTTTGCCATCTGTCTAGCCCATGTATTAAACCCTGGATGTACAGACCAGGATGCTGTGATACGAGGGGCTTCTCTACAAGAAAGAGCAGGTCTCTCAGATCAAACCCCTGTTTCATTTTCAGATGTTGGCAGATTCGAGCAATTAGTCGGTAGAAAAATAGTGATATTCCACAGAAACAATCCAAAAAGCATATTACAAAAGTTTGAAACAGAATTTCCCGACAGATCAAACCCTGTGTTCCTTTTTTTACACCAAAACCATTATTATGGAATCAAAAATTTAAAAGCATTCATAGGCTCAAAAAACATCTGCTCACAATGCTACCAGCCCTTTGAAAAACCAGAGCGTCATTGGTGTGATGCTTACTGTCCGGTTTGTTTAGGAACAGAATGCAAACAGCTAGAAAGACAGTTTATACAGTGCACAGATTGTCACCGGTTATGTTTTAATGCATTATGTTTTCAGAAACATAAGGTCCCGAGTGGAGACAAAAGCCTATGTCAGTTAAACAAAAAATGCTCCGATTGCGGTTACATGTACAGAGGCTCTGGTGCAGTGCATCAGTGTCCCAAACCTTCCTGTCGCATATGTGGAGTTAAATTAGAGACAGGTGAGAGAAGAGACCATTTATGTTACATACAAACAACCTCTGTGGACACAGAGCTTAATAAAAAATGTTGTTACTACGATGAGGAAACTTTTCTATCAGCTGATAAAAAGCACATTCCCTATCTGGTCTGTATGAAGACCGATGATGGCAGTGAGAAATCTTTCTATGGCCCAGCATGCATGATGGAATTTGTATTTTACATTAGGAGGCCCGCTTTTTACAAGTATACGTTCATAGCCCACAACGCCCGTGCCTTTGATTCATATCTGGTATTAGAAACCATGGCAAGGGTCGGTTTAACCCCGCAGATTCTTATGCAAGGTGCCAAGATTCTGTGTTTCACAGAACCACATTACCGCTTGAAGTTCATAGACAGCTTATCCTTTGTTGCTGCAAAGTTGGCCAAGCTCCCAGCTGCTATGGGGTTCACGGATATGTGCAAAGGTTTTTTCCCACACAGATTCTCATCAGAGGAGAATTTAAATTACAGAGGCGTATACCCTCCTGCTGAATATTATGGTGTCAGCGATATGTCACAGCATGAACGGGAGGCATTCAATGCGTGGTACAGTTCTGTGTCGGGCAATGTATTCGACTTTAGAGAACAAGCCATTCTCTACTGTCTAACAGATGTGCGTATCCTGCATGAGGCCTGTAAAAGATTACGTAATGAGTTCTTCGATGATGCAAATATTGACCCGTTCAATCAGATAACCATCTCGTCTGCCTGTATGCAGGTCTTTCGAGCCAATTTTCTACAACATGAAACGCTGGCCATACCATCTCCTACAAATTACAATGAACAGTGTAAACGGTTTTCGTCACCAGCAATTCAATGGTTAGAATACTTGGCAGACACAGAAAAAATAAAAATTATACATGCACTTAATGGAGGTGAACGCAAAATAGGGACCTTTTTTGTAGACGGTTATGCAGAAATACAGGGTGTTATACATTGTTATGAATTCTTTGGATGTTTTTTCCATGGTTGTATCGAACATTGTTACCCATACGCAGAACATCCGTTCTTTAAAAAAACAAATGGGGAGATTTATGCGGAAACCATGGAACGATTGCAAATGTTGGAAAACACACATGGTGTTAAAGTTGTGTGCATATGGGAGCACGAGTGGTCAGAAATGTGTAAAACAGATCCTTCTGTCATCCGATTTCTGTCCAGTTACCAAATGCCCGAGCCGCTAGACCCTCGTGCCGCTTTGTATGGGGGCAGGACGTCGGCTGTGCGTTTAAGACACAGTGCAGCTCCCGATGAAAAAATTCTGTACGTAGACGTGACGTCTCTGTACCCGTTTGTAAACGCCACGAAAACATACGCCTTAGGTCATCCTGTCATAATTAGGGAGAATTTCTCCGCACCTACAGAGTATTTTGGTCTCATTAAAGCGGTTGTGTCGCCCCCTAGGGGTCTCTTTTTCCCTGTGTAACCAACAAAAATAAATGGGAAGCTAGTGTTCACACTTTGCAGGACATGCGCTATTATAAATAACCAAAACGGACCATGCAGCCACGATAAATCCGAGAGAGCCTTATCAGGTGTATGGGTTACTGCAGAATTCAATGAGGCGTTGAAATTAGGATACACAGTGGACAGGGTTGTAGAGGTATGGCATTTTGAAAAAAGAAGTGAAAGAATTTTTACCGACTACATCTATACGTTTCTAAAAAGAAAACAGGAGGCGTCAGGTTTCCCCGAAGGGGTTATCGACCAAGAAAGTCAGGAGAAATACATCCGAGATTTTGAGACGAACCAGGGGATTCGTTTAGATCCCTCAAAGATTTGTGTAAACCCCGCAAAAAGACAGGTTGCAAAACTATGTCTGAACAGTTTATGGGGGAAATTTGGGCAAAGAAACGATTTAACACAGACCTCCATCATCAAAGAATCAGACGAGTTTTTTCAATTCGTGTTTTCAGGCATGTATGTCATAACGTATCTCCATTTTTTTGACACAGGTTCTGTTCTGCTGCAATGGAGGTATGACAAAAAATACAAAACCCCGCCGAGCCGCACCAGCAATGTCTTCGTTGCCGCTTTCACAACAGCCAATGCACGCCTAGAGCTTTACAAATACATCTATAAACTGCAAGAACGCGTTCTTTATATGGACACCGACTCTGTAATCTACACTGTTGGAAAAAACGAAGACGCGTTAGAAACCGGCAACTATCTAGGAGATTTAACCAACGAATTACCATACGGAGAAGTGATCCAGGAATATGCTTCTGCAGGGTCTAAAAGTTATGGCTACCAGCTGAGACACAGTAAAAAAACTGTTTTGAAAGTCAAGGGGATCACGCAAAACTACCAAACGACAGGTGCTGTAAACTTT
The DNA here is from genome assembly GCA_028564705.1 of Apricaphanius iberus. Taxonomy (NCBI): domain Eukaryota; kingdom Metazoa; phylum Chordata; class Actinopteri; order Cyprinodontiformes; family Aphaniidae; genus Apricaphanius; species Apricaphanius iberus. The sequence continues at coordinate 91,404 of JAPXFQ010001918.1, forward strand.
GATTCTGTCAAAGATTTAGTGGAGGGGTATTTAAAGAACGATCGAAGAGAATTACACACCTGTCAAAACACCATTAGACGTGATAAAAGCGGCTTTCATCTAACAAACGCATCATTTCACAAAAAAATTAGAGTTGTGTTCGATAAACGACGTCTTTTTTCAGACGGTAAAACGTTACCGTTTGGATATTAAAAAAATGGATGAGGTTGAATTTGACCCCAGATTTAAAACACCCTTTTCCTGTCTAATAGCTGGTCCAAGCGGTTGTGGTAAATCAATATTTGTGAAAAATGTATTGGAAAATTGTATACATGTTTTGGATTCTGTACCTGAAAACGTGGTTTGGATTTACACCTCGTTTCAACCTATGTACAGCGAATTGCAAAAGATCAATAAAGCTGTGAAATTTGTAAAAGGCCTTCCTGATTCTTTCGAGGATGAGGACCTCTTCCCTGCCCACCAGACACACCTTGTTATTCTGGATGATGTGTTGTTTCAGGCTTCTGAAAATCCAGAGGTTGTAAAGATTTTTACACAATACAGACATCACAAAAACATGAGTGTTTTCATGTTGTCCCAGAATGTCTTCCATCAGGGTAAACATGCAAGAACCATCAGCCTGAACAGTAATTACATGATCTTATTTAAAAACCCCAGGGATAGAGCACAAGTTAGTGTTTTAGCACGACAGATTTTTCCTACTCAACACCGATACTTTATGGAGTGTTTTGCGGATGCCACAAAGAATCCATATGGATATTTAATAATCGATCTCACTCCTACATGTCCAGAACAGTTCAGACTACGGACAGGTTTGCTCCCCAGCGAGCTATCGGCTGTATATCTGCCTAAAACCAAGTGAGACACCATGTCGGCACGTTTAAAAAGAAATGTACCGTTGCTGAATGCTTTATACAACTCCACCCCCAGCAAACGAAGGGAGATCTTAACACACTGTTCACCAGACTTTCTGCAGGCTTTGTGTGAAATTGCCTTAAATGTGTTAAAAGGGCATATAAAACTTTCGCCTTCTCAATATAATAAACTGAAAAAACAGCGGAAAACCCTTAGATTATTGGCGGATTAAAAAGGTTGGATTGAAACGCAAACAAAAGCAATTATTAACCCAGACAGGTGGGATCTTTCCTCTGCTTGCCGCCGTCGTACCGTTTTTGGGGGAGCTGATCGCAGGGGCCATTAGCCGGAGATGACGCTAAGAGAAGCCCAGAAGATGTTTTTGGTCTCACCGCAACAGCTGAGACGCCTGAGCCAGCCTGAAGGTTCCACAACGATAAGACAAACAGCTCAGGACGATATTGACGAAGACATGAGAGCCATATTAAACCATAAAGGTTTGACCCCTTATGAAAAAATCAGAAAATATGAGACGCTTTTACAGAAATATCTAACTTTGGTCAAACAAGGCAAGCAAGATGATCAGCGAGTCACCCTAACTCTTCACAAGACCCCGGAAGATTTATCCGATAAAACATCAACGATGGAAACTGGTGATGATGATGATGAAGCAGATGTTATTACAACTGATGTGTTGAGAAGCATACCTAAACGTGAGCGTAGAAGCACCGAATATATCATGCGTAAACTGAAAAATACTAGCTGGACACCGAGCGGGGAGTTTGTTTACAAGGGACAAGTAATTAATGGATCTCACATGCTGGACCTGCTAAGGAATTTGATACATCCTTTTAAAAGGACCCACGCGCCCCCTAAAGGCTGGAACGAATTTCTGTTTACTCTGTCGGATTTAAACATCCCTCTATCGACCATCAATAACCCAGCTGCGCGTGAGGAATATATAAAAATTAAATCGGGCTACGATACCCCCAGACCAAAAAAGAAAATGATGATTTTGTCTCCCCGTTGGTCAATGGACGGTAGAACTGAGAAGAGAAAAAAACTGGTACCCCTCTCCCCCCAATGGACCAGGGGCGGTGATAAACGAGGCCTGCGTGAAACAATAATGCCCCCCAAGTGGGTTACATTATCACCTTAGAAATAAACCAGAACGTGTACTCTTTCATTTTAATAAAGTTTATTTATTATTACAAACTTGTTGTACATGATGTTTATTAAAAAACATAAAGCAATAATGAAAAATTAAAACATGTGACAGTCTCTGAACATTTGTAGAGAACAAGTGTTTTGTGTAAAACGAGCTGATTTTCTAATACAGATCTGGTATTTATTAACAAACTCATAAACCATCAAATCATTCTTGTAAACATCTTTAGAATATTTTGAAATTACATCGTGCATTGAGAAACCAGCGGCGCGATTACACAGATAAAATACGCAGTGATGGCCGCACACGGTCGATTCGATGTCTTGAAATTGGTGGTCGTGATATAATATTTTGGAAGATCTCTGTTTTAAAAAATCCACTATACCCGGGGGGTAGTGGGTAAAATGTGGAGGTAATCCGTATGAATCGTAGAAAGTTGCACAATTACCCTCATCTAACGTTAATGCCAACCAGTGTTCTCCTGGCATGTAAGATGGGTGGGTGTTGACGATGAAATAGGCCGGTCGTTGGAACGAGGGGGAGAGCAA